>OZ010789.1:23941449-24541449 GCA_963932465.1 Maratus speciosus | reverse complement strand
TGTATTAAATGAATTTTATAACAAGTGATTTTAATGGTACTTATAAGTATGGTCAGTAGATAAAGAGTTAAATGAGAGCCAGTTCAACCCTTTTTTATAGAAGATGCAAAGTCATGCTTTGATCCTTCCCACTTAATAAAACCCCAGTTTAAAAATACTCTGTGTTGGTGATGGGAATATAGCACAATACATTTTTTCCCCCTTGGAGCTCATATGACTACATCGGTCCCATAGGCCTCATAATGACAAGGCTCGCTTTTAGAATTTACCAACTTAAAATGAGAATATGACTGTAAATTGGCAATAAAAAGTTAATTTTGGCAAAGTGTTTACCTGGCAATCATTATAGGGCTGATGGTCTCAGTAGGAATACAGATCATTACAATTTCTTCAAGAATATCAATCAAGTATGTTATCTCTAAGGATCGATCAAAACCCAATTTCGGTAATCTTCCTATGTCCGGCAAAAAACAAAAATGTCTAAAAAATTGTTTTAAGTAATTAATAGATATATAAATATTAATTAATTATATGTGTTTATTAAACACATATACTAATCAATTATACGTGTGGCCCAAGTTGACTCTCTGTGCCTCTGACCAAAACTTTTTATTTTCATATAAAATAAAATGTCATTAATTCATCAACGACACAGAATGATTTTCTAATTACAGTAGAACCTCTTTTATCCGAAACTCTTTTAACTGAAACTCTCCGTTAACCGAAATCCTTTTTTAAAGCTTTTTTTTTTTAGTATCACATTCCTTGTGTGCAAAATCTATTTTCAAAGCTTTTTTTTTTCTAACTATCATATTCCTTGTGTGCAAGTGGTCCATTCCAAACTACGAGTACATGTAAATATTTTTGATCCCCTTTCTTAGAGTTCCTTTGAATTTAACTTGAGCTTCCGTAAGTTACGGAGTGGAACAAACAAAACAAACGAAAAAACAAACAAATTAGCAATTCTGAAGCTTTTAAACGTTTTGCAAAAGGTTTTTGCCATTGTTGGAGCAGCAAAAAGACTGGAATACTTGTGAACTAATAACATTTAAAAACTTCATGATAGAGTTTCAAAGCAAAGGCAATCGAAACTGCGACAAACAAAACATTGTTTCTAACCCTAGTGAAATATGTAAAAGGTACTAATTTCAAAATTAAAATTCAGGTAATTTATTCTTGTTTCTATTTTGCTATTGCTTTATTTTTATTAAGCACTTGTTACCATAATAAGAAATAATGAATATATTTCTCCTTAATCTTAAAACTGAAGCATTCTCGATTATCCGAAAGAGGGTCGGTCCCAATTACTTCGGATAATCGATGTTCTACTGTATACAAATTTCAACTAATTCAAAAATGTTTTAGGTATATACAACTCGATTTATCTTTTATAATAATTTTTGCAAATGATGATCTGTTATACTAAAACTTTCTCAAAGAGTATTCAAAACACTTCTGCAGTCTCAAACTAAAAAAAATCTATTACTGTTAAGTCTGCAGCTTTTAATGAGCACTTGAAAAGCATCTTCAAAGTTTAGCCATATAAGCACTGCTTGCTTTATGAGTCAATCATGACTGGTAATTATAAATGGTGAAATTCATAGCAATAAATAGAGTGTCTCATTTGAGTCAATACAACTCAAATCAATGATTCATGTTGAAAATTTCCGAAAGAAGAAATGAGAATTTTGGAATGCAGATAGTTTCTGTCCGGCCAAATTTTCGCCAGAAACGAAACCGAATTTTCGGTCAATCTCTAGACATAGCTTTTTCTATGCACATACAAAATGCACAAGATGAATGCAGACTTGCCAAGTTTCGAAAGCCAAAAATCAGGAGATTTCATTTCAGAAGTCAGGGGATTTTTCAGTGAAAAATTACTAATTTTTAAATGCAAACATGTTTAGTATAAGTTCAATTTTAAACAGTAATTGGTTATTATTGAAGATTAAAAAGAAGTGTATCATTCTTAGTCAAATAAGAAAAATATATGTACTTCTTACATGTAGAATGGACTTAAGCATGCAACGTTCAGGATGTTTTAACACCATCTTAAATTAGTTACACACTGTAGTGGGAAGTTTTGTTTCCCATAAACATATATAATGTCACAGAGAAAATCTTAAATAAGTCATAATAGAGAGAAATTATTGATAATGAAAAACAATACATACATAGTAACAGCCACAAAGCTTTAGATTCATCATTTATAATGAATCTAGGTTTAATTTATCACAAAAAATACTACTGATCAATCATGCTAAAGAACAAGTATACTTATATTGCAGTTTTCATCCTTGAATCACAGTACATTTAGGGATAAAATAACAGAACATTGGAAAATATGTGAGAAATCAGGAAAAAAATATGTCAAAAATCAGGAGTATGGAAAAGGATGTAAAAATCAAGAATCTCCTGCCAAAATATGGAGATCTGGCAAGTCTGTATGAGGTTATCATATGAAATACTTTTAAACACTCTATTGAAATAGCATGCTCACATTTCATTAAAACATGTTATTTGATTAAAATTTGTAATTAATTAAATATTACTGGAAAAAACATAGCAAATAATCTCAAAGATTGCATTGCAAAAACCTTGCATGGGTCTACTGCTTTAAAAATAAACCAAAAGGGGAAGAAAAAAAGCCAGTAAAACCAAACACTTAAAACAGATTTGTAAATAATTAAAAAAGGTGTATAAAAAAAAAATATGTATATAAATCACCTGTCTGGCATATCATCACTCTCAAATGTCTTGACATCTAATTTTTCTTCCTTGAGCTTGTCTAATTTTTTGTAAGAAGGATGAGAAGGACTTTGCGCTCCTAGCTGCACTTTAACACTTGCAATCGACGCCGATCCTTCCCCATCCATGTTTGGCTTGCGACATTCAAGCAAACAGTCCAAAACACTCCGATGTTCGGCAGTAATACAGTGACAACGAACAAAAGCTTCTAGCTCATTCCACATAATCCTGTATTGTTCCTCTCGTTTAGGCCCTTTACCCCTTGTTCCAACAGGAGGAACAGGTAAAGATGTACCTTTGTTCTCATAACTCACGAGATAATAAATAACTTTTTTACATTCAGTCACTTCATTGGCATCTAGTGTCTCTTTTGTAATTAAATCTAGCAGCGGTGTCATTTGAGCCATCATATTAAAGATAGTTGTATGGCTGATGACCATTGGCCAATACTGAGTCAGTCTCAGTAATTTCTTTTTCGCTCGTTCAATGGGTACTTCGGCCCCATCCTCCGTTTGATCATGCGGTACAAGTCTGTTTTGCTTCATAAATTCTCCAAAATCATTGATACGATAATCTGTCACACGACCTCCACATCCTTCACTGATGGATGGAGGATCTTCCAGTATCGATCGTCCTGTGCCCAATGTATGGATGAAAATTTCACCTCCATGACTGGCAAGCATGTGAGACATCACTTTCGAACCTGATTTGCGTGGCATTTCTAGCATCACAGCTCTTCCTGGAAAATATATACATATATATATATTTATATAATACACAATGAACTGAATACTGTAATAGTGCACATAATTATAATAAATTTTTTCAAAATTGTGCAGGTTATAGGAATACTTGATGAATCATGCAAGGTGACCTAATAAACAGGATCTATGTAAAATAAATATATTATAATTCATGTATGAACAAGTGTGTAAAAAAATATTTGATTTAAAAAAATTAAAACCAGATATTTTTAATTTTGTATTTATATAATGTGTTCTTTCGTATTGTTGATCAACAGCTAACATCTATATCATTAGTTTTAGAGGTTCCAATTTAAAAAACATTTCAAATGTTCTTCAGCATATGAAAGTTCATTTACATCAAAACATTTTTTTTTAAGTTACAAAATGTAAATTTGTATATGGTTTCCATGGTCATGTTTCATAACACTTAAGAACAGATAAAATTCAAGCACTTTTCAAGAAGTTGTTTAAATATTTTCAAGGACAGTTTAGATATAAGCAAAATTACATGCATTAAAATGGCTTTAGAATAATCATAATACATAAAGAAAATAATTGCCATATTGCCTGTTTATTTCTAAGAATTGTTATCAGATCTTTTAAAAAAAATTATAATAGGTATTTTCCAGGCAACATATGTGAGATGAAATCTCACGTTTTTTTCCACCTATTCACCGGTCTGCATCTGTGACAGAGTCGCAGCCGTGATTTTTTTTTTTTTTTTTTTTTTTTTTTTTTTTGTTTCTTTTCTTTTTTCTCCCGTCTCTCGCGCTGACAACCTTAGCGTAGACCTGTAAATTGGCTTTTCCCCAGTGCCTACAAATGCGCATCATTCATTATTCCTCCCTTCCTTTTTTCTCTCCGTGTTTCATCCGAGGCTGTAAGTGAGCGCATGCTCAGTAGAAACGGGCGCTTGCTATGATTTCAAACGAGTGACGTTTCGTTTCACGAACGAATTAGATTGTGTTACTTTTGGTTTCGCTTTCTCATTTGTTTTCCGAATACCGGTGGCTTTTGAATTTGGTCAATTGTTTTAAACCTCTCGCTTAATTACTTTTGCGGGCCCCGTAGCGATGTTTATATACTGTCTCCCTTAATTTTTTTATGCAGTTAAAAGTTCTGACGGGACTATCGAAACAACGATGCCGATATTTGTTTGTAGTTGTGCCATTTTTTTTAACGGAGTTTCGGTTCTTCAGTTAAATATTAGATATTCCCTCGGGAATTTTTTTTTATCTAAGTGCTGGTATTTTCAAGAACTATTTATGGGTGATCAAAATGGAAAATTATTCATCTTCATCTAAAATTATACTTGAATAAAGATTGATTAAGTTTCAAGAAAGTGTTGTTCCTGCCTCTTCCTCAACACTGCTTGTTTCAAGATAGATCGTTTTTGACTTTTCTCCTTTTAAAATGACCTAAAAGAACTAAGTGTAGGGTTATTGTCTCCTTTTTTTAAAAGGAAGATTTTTACAACAAAAAAATTCGAAAATACGATCAAGACAATTTGTGAATATTCTAATATTCATGTCACAATATATTACGAAATTTAAAGAATAAAGTATTTTAATGTAGTAAAGTACAGTAGAGTCCTGCTAATCCGAGTCCTGTTATTCTGAGCTCTGCTTAATCGAAGGTAACTTTTTTTTTTTTTTTTTTTTTTTTTAAAAAAAAAAAGGTAGAACAATCTGTCACTGGAAAATTCATTTTCCTCTCGTGAGGGCTTAAAATTTGTTACCGGCCTGTTGAGTCAGCGGTCATTTTTTCGTGGAATTTTCACATTTTTTCTCCACTTGCCATTCTGGTTCGGGATAGTCCATTTTGCTTCTGAGGAGTGTCACACCCCAAAGAGGAGTAGAAAGATTATTGTATTCTCTTTGGGAAGGTGGCTTTGGAAGTGTATCCTTCCAGTTCGAAAACTCCTAGAAGTAAGATGATAAGTTTGTGAGGAAAATGGGTGAAAAAAGGAAACATGTGTCTGTTTCGTTAGATGTTAAAAGACAAACTTTAAAATGGTTCGATGTAGGAGAAAGTATTAAAAAATTGTAAAGGAATTAGGTGTTGGAGAAGTGACAGTAGGTGACTGGAGAAGAAATCATGCAAAAATTGAAAAGTGGTGTTTCAAAAACAGAAGAACAATGCACAAAAGGGATTAAAAAAAAAAACAAGTGAGACTCTCTTTATATAGTTTTCTCAATAAAGGTCGAAGAGCATGCCACCATTTGGTCCAATGTTGCAGGAAAAAGCCATATATTTTTGCCAAAAAATGAAAGAAGCCAAAAATTTTTCTGCCAGCCCCGAGTGGTTAAATAGATGGAAATAAAGGTATGGAAATCGCCAGATGACTATTTTGCAGAGAGAAACTTTCAATGAATTTTGAGGCTGCAAATCAGTTTCGTACTGAATTAAACAATTTAATGGTAAAAGAAAATCTCACTGAAGAGCAATTGTACAACTGTGATGAAACAGCATTGAACTTAAAACGACTACCTACTAAATCCTTAGTCTCCAGAAATGAAAAATCTGCTCCCAGTTTTAAAAACAAAGCAAAGAAAGATTAACTGTGATGTGTTGCTACAATGCGTATGTATTAAATAACATAATCATCAAATATCTTATTTAAAATACAACGATATTTAAATGTAATGTTATTTAAAATACATTTTTATATTTAGAAATCTTTGTGCTCATTATTTTTTCACTATTTGATCTCTCTATTTTTTATTTATGTGTGTATATATAAAACTGAATTTTTCTCTTTGATTTTATTATGTAGTCCACATAATCCAAGTTTTCAGTAATCCGAGTTGGTCACGATCCTGATCAACTCAGATTATCAGGACTCAACTCTGTACATCTATAAAATGGAAAAAAATTCTATCGGACTCAACTCTGTACATCTATAAAATGCAAAAAAAATTCGTGTATCATAAATTTTTTTCTTTTTTAAGTGGGTTTTTTTTTTTTTGCTTCGTTTTTTTAGGGAAAAAAAAAAAAAAAGATGTGACATCACAGCAAGAACAAAAGTAATGTCTCAAACGAAGTTTCTTTTCAGTTAGTGCATTTTTATCAGTATTAAAAGGTTGTAAAGAACATTACTTCCAAATTAAAAGTGAACTACTTCTAATTAAACAACACTGTTAGGTACCATTTACGATAATAACATTAAATAGATAATACTAAAAAGAATATGAGAGTTGAATAATTTCTTTTAATACTTTTTCATTCACTAAAAAGCAAAAAATGCTGATAAGGCCTTGAAATAAAATTTCATAGCCAAATTACCTTTGAAAATTTAGTGACTTTTATTACATTTTTCAAATTTTCAAAGACTGTCAAGTACTTAAAAATGACTTTTTTCAAGTAATTTTTAATTTTTTTACAAAATATATGAACCTTGATGTTGTATTAGTTATATTTAGTAAAATCATCACCATACTCTAACAATATGAATTCCATTTTTGTGTGATCAAAACTTCTTGAGTTATGACACTTTGAATTTTATGAATTTTTAACAATGGGGGGAAAAAAACACATTTTGCTATGGACCACTGTGTATTTATACAACTGTGTATTAACACAGCCAATCCATTTCCTTGTGCAATCTTGTACATGAAATGCATGTTGGCAAGTGTAATAATCCATGTTTCTTGAAATCCTTGCGGAAAATGACGATTCAAGCCAACGAAGAGCATTCATCCGCCGCACTCAATGGTGCCCTCTACTGCCTCGACGCTGCATTTCCGAACCCACATTCCTATATGAAATCTGCTTATTTAGGTCCCCTCTACCTGCCTTTACATTTTTGACATATAATTCTGGACCACCTAAACAGAAGTTTGAGAATACTGCTCTTCCCACCATTTAACTGAATAGCTTTCTCAGCAAATTTTTTAAACATATCTAAACTGTTCATGAATAAAAACAAAATTCTTGTTGCTATTGTACACTGATTTACTACATTTTGTGTAGATTATATAGTTAAAATGTAAACAAATGAAAAGGAAATTAGTTATATAACATATTATTAGTTATATATCACTTTACAGAGGATGTTTTACGTAGTTACAATTAAAAAAATAATTTAAATATATATATATATATATATAAATAATCATATATTGTTGGGAATGTCACATTCACCTTGAAAATGTATCGAAATAAAATAAAAACTTGCTTAAAAGGTGCATTTTTATACAACAGATGTCACAATATAAAAGATGTTAACACATATTACACTTTTTAAAAACTTAAAAAGAGTTTACAAATATAACACACGCGCAGAGCGCTTTCGATCAAAACCTTGATCATCTTCTGGGCCGCTTTGAGTACAACTGATACGTCTCTAACGCACTTTCATCCTCGGTCGGACAACTGGGCAAGTCAACTTTACAGTGGAGGGGAGACAGCAAAACAGTTCCGAAAAATGGAGGGGGGGGGGGGGTGAAGTGAGACGGACAAAAAGTTGAGCGTTACAAACTAAAAAACAACATCTATTTCAAAAGATTTAACCATATATTTGGAATGTTATATGACATATTATCATTAATAGCTTTATTATTCAATATTAAGATTTCAATGGACTCTTTTATCAACGACAAATGATAATGGGATGAAGGAATAATTATTCTTGCTTCATTAAAACGGATATTTAAATTAGGCTGTAAGTTAAGTCTTGCTAACGCTGTGGAGGCTCTATTAAACTTAATGTCACTCATGTGCTCTTTTAATCTATCTTTGAATTTTCTTCCCGTCATTCCGACATAAACTTTTTCTTCTTGTTCTTCCGTTAACAATGGAATAATGTAAATGCCTGCGGTCTCTTCATTAGGAACAGGGTCAATCTTGCTATGGATAACGTCTTTGAGTTTATTTGTTGTTTTAGCTACTAAATTGATATTGAACTTTTTTACTGCATATCTTAATTTCTCATATAAACCAGGAATATAGGAAAAATTACAAAATTTAAGTTCACCAACTGGATTGCTCTTCTTTACCTTATATTTCATTTCGTAGACCAGTTTATTGATAAAATGAAGGGGGAAACCATTTTCTTTGGCGATGCATTTAATTTTATTTATTTCACTATCAAGAAAATTGTCAGTGCATACTTCAAAAGCTCGCTTAACATAAAAATTGTAGGCTGCTATCTTGTATCCAAAAGGGTAAACGCTGTTATACGGTATGGTATGGTTTGACCTGTTAATTTTTCTATAAACATTTCTATCTAGTTTTCCTTCATTTCTCATTAACTCAACACATTTTCTTGATAGTGAAATAAATAAAATTAAATGCATCGCCAAAGAAAATGGTTTCCCCCTTCATTTTATCAATAAACTGGTCTACGAAATGAAATATAAGGTAAAGAAGAGCAATCCAGTTGGTGAACTTAAATTTTGTAATTTTTCCTATATTCCTGGTTTATATGAGAAATTAAGATATGCAGTAAAAAAGTTCAATATCAATTTAGTAGCTAAAACAACAAATAAACTCAAAGACGTTATCCATAGCAAGATTGACCCTGTTCCTAATGAAGAGACCGCAGGCATTTACATTATTCCATTGTTAACGGAAGAACAAGAAGAAAAAGTTTATGTCGGAATGACGGGAAGAAAATTCAAAGATAGATTAAAAGAGCACATGAGTGACATTAAGTTTAATAGAGCCTCCACAGCGTTAGCAAGACTTAACTTACAGCATAATTTAAATATCCGTTTTAATGAAGCAAGAATAATTATTCCTTCATCCCATTATCATTTGTCGTTGATAAAAGAGTCCATTGAAATCTTAATATTGAATAATAAAGCTATTAATGATAATATGTCATATAACATTCCAAATATATGATTAAATCTTTTGAAATAGATGTTGTTTTTTAGTTTGTAACGCTCAACTTTTTGTCCGTCTCACTTCACCCCCCCCCCCCCCCCTCCATTTTTCAGAACTGTTTTGCTGTCTCCCCTCCATTTTTCGGAACTGTTTTGCTGTCTCCCCTCCACTGTAAAGTTGACTTGCCCAGTTGTCCGACCGAGGATGAAAGTGCGTTAGAGACGTATCAGTTGTACTCAAAGCGGCCCAGAAGATGATCAAGGTTTTGATCGAAAGCGCTCGGCGCGTGTATTATATTTGTAAACTCTTTTTAAGTTTTTAAAAAGTGTAATATGTGTTAACATCTTTTATATTGTGACATCTGTTGTATAAAAATGCACCTTTTAAGCAAGTTTTTATTTTATTTCGATAAAAAAATAATAAATAAAAATCCTTTGCATAGTCAGGGTTTAAATAAATGGTGCATTAGCAAGATTCCGACGATGTGCGTTTTTTAAAATTTTCTCCATAAAATTTAAGTATCTTTAAGAAGATCATAAAATTTCATCAAATGGAAATTTCAAAGTTTATAGGGATTTTTTAAATACTTAAAATTAACGGAGAAAATTTTTAAAAATGCACATCGTTGGCATCTAATGTCTACTTTCTGATGGTGAAAACTGTATTTTAATAATTATATTAGATCATGAGTCATCAAGCTTGAAAGTTTTCCCATGCAGGGAGCAAACGGGGAGTTTTAGTGCAGCGGCCCCTTAAGATACACTTATGGATTCTAATTACCTACCATTCAGCAAAAAGTTTGTTAAGCAAGAAGAAGGTCTGTTGTTGACATCGACTGGAGTGATTCTGAAGGCAGAGGTGCAATACTGCAATTCTTAAAGCATAAAAAAAAATACATTAATATGAAATGACAAAATAAATATAAATAAAGAATTATTATTTTAAGAAAACTGAGATGCAAAAGCGACTCATTTCATGAGAATTACCGACAGAGCTGGAACGAGGAGTACACCACTTCAGGGTGACTGTCTCATACAATTGCCCTTCCTTCACAGCTGTGGAGTGGACGCCTTCTGCATTGACAACACCTACAAAAAGGATCGGAAATTGAATGCTAATATGATATTGCTTTGAAGACTACATGTACAAAACAACTACACAGGCTACTTTACAAAAAAAATAAATTACAACATAATAATACTTATAAAAGAAATATATCTATTTTTACATTCTTTTATTACAACCTGATATTTGTATGTAAAGATGGAATTTTGTAAGCGAGTTTTCACTCACTTCCTGATAAGCTAGAATTATAAAAATTTCGTTCACATGTGCATTTCAAATAACAATACAAGATTCGCATATTTTTATAACTTAATTATAAATTAAAACATTAATTTTAAGACATTTTTCTGTTAATTCGCCAGAGGTGGTAAACCACAAAATATTCTCTGTCACTCATACTACAGTCCCTCATACATGAAGCCAGGAAAGAAAAGAAAACTAGAAAACAGGAATTCTGCTTTTTCAGAATTTAGTGTCGTCCCTGATGAAAAAAAAATATATATGTATATAAATATAGATAGTTCAGTTTTAAGATTCCAGACACACACTTTTATTTTATACAAAATGATATCATCCGCATCCGCTAAAGAATTCCTCATTTACAATCCAGTCTTAAACAACATCTACAGTAAAATATGTATAGGACATGACTATTGCTAAATAATACACAAATCCAAAAAAAGAGTTTTCGTCATTCAAAACACTAGACAAAAAAAAAAAATCGTCTATTGCATGATTCATATGCCTTCATTTGTTTGTAATATTAATATAGATATTTGAAATTAAATTTAGTTTATAATAGCTCCATGTTTTATCAGAAATCATTCATTTATATTTTTTTCATTCGTATTTTAATTACTTTTTTTTTTTTTTTTTTTTTTTTTTTTTTCAGTTTTTATGAGAAAATGGCAACAAAAAGATATAATTGCTATTTTTCAACTATTTTCCCTTTACTTTCTACCGAAATGGAGTACTTGAGTTGCCAAAATTAAACAAATGGTGCTAAAAACTACAAAAAAATTAATATCTCAAAAATAAATGGAGATGCAGTTTTCAAACAAATTGCATCAAAAAATACTTTTTTTCCCAATATGACGATATAAAAATTGAGAATGTGTGATGCTTAGAAGTTAAAAAAATTGCAGTAGAGATTATTCCAAAAAATGATACATCTGTTTTGTTTTATGGCTGGCTTATACAACAGAATGTTATTTTTTGGAGACGACACATTAATAGGTGGGAGAAAGAAATTGCCGGGGGCTAAAAAACTGAAACCGGACAAATTTAAAAGGGAAATTGATTAAATTAAAGACATTGAAAAGCAGGATAGTTTCGGTTCGAGGCACTGAAGCTACCAGCTTGAATGAGTTGAAACAACAGTGAATTTAAGGATGTGCCAATAAAAGCTCACCAAAATACGCCAAATGGCTGTGAAATTGCAACAACAAAACATTATAAAGGGTAAAAAGTACAAAATAAATTATAAATGAAAAATGAAGAGTAATATTTTTTTTAACGTGCTTTTATCAATTTATTTATTTATGATTATTGGTGGAGAAATAAATTTAGAAATCCTAAAAAAATACTTTAAATAATGTTTCATTTTTCATTTCCTGTTGTCCTATTTTAAAAAAGAAACCAAGCATAAATTATATACTTTTTAACAAATTCACTTGCTTGTGCTTTGATTTAAAAAATCCCTGCTGGCTCGGGCCTACAGGCAAAGGTAGATTTCGAAGTTAAGTACTAAATTCACCAACAAAATTTAAATCAATATTAGAGATAAACCCAGTTTTTTCACTAAGAATGAGCTCCAGGGAGCTAAACATTTTGTGAAAATTCTAATATACACGAATACACACACACATGTATATGGAATAGGTTTGAAAATGGCTAAAACAAATTCAGAGAACCTCAAAGTGTTAAAATATGTTAATATTTCCATAGTCGGGTTTTTATCATGTTTTAATACGTTTCTTCAAACTCATATGACGTTACATATTCACCTGCTGAGGTCCATTATATTTCCAATATGATGCAATATATATATTTTTTTAAATTCTCAAACTATTTATTTCATTTTGAGTTTTCATGCTGAAATCTTGCTCTAGAAAACTTATGACATAATATTCAATTTGTTTTCAATTCTTCAAGCTATTTATTTATTTAATTTATTTTTTCACGTGAAAAACTTGCAATAGAAAAGCAATTGTTGTGGTGAGAATTTTATTGTTTTTTTCTTAATTGTTGGCAACTGCTATAACGAAAAATATTTATTTTTTCCTGTCATTGTTGTGTAAGAGCTTGTTTTATCAGAATCTTGTTAAGACGGTATTCAAAATTTTGAACCCTCCCCATTTCCATTCCCTTGGGCCGATTTTGCCCATTTTTAATCCCCGCCGAGATATTAGAAAGTTGATCTGAAAGTTGTTGGTGAATTTGAAGACGATCCGTGCATAATTGCGACTTTTATCGTGCGGACAAAATTTAGTACATACATACATACATACATACATAAATATATATATATATATATATATATAAACATTTTAGGTGGGGGTGCTTTTGGGTTCCTGGGGTCCTATAATGAAAAGTTATGAAGGAATTTTTCAAAAGTCGCACCATGGTAACGACTGCAATAGGTAGTATTTCTTACAAAATCTACCTAAAACGCAGCGAATTTTTATAATTAAGTTCAGCACCCACACTGAATGAATGTATTATAATGGAAATTTGGGGGGAATGTCAAAATTGGGGGAGGGGGCTGTCAAAAAATGAGATGAAATTTTCAAAATGAACACTGAATGCTTATAAAAGAGCAATTTTTTTAAAAACTATTTTTACTTTTATATTTATTTTAAATTTTGATTATTCTGAGGTCGGAGGTGGAAAAAAACTTATTTTTAATAATTTTTTCATGTGATCACCATAGTCCAGACACATCACAAATGTTTTCTTTACAGACAAACAGACAAAAAATAAATTAAGGTTCCATGCACTTTCATGAATTTTCATTTTCCAATACTTATTTGTTATAGAAAACTTTTTAAAAAGCTTGACACGATTTTACTTAGGAAAGTGAAATTTGTTGATATAAAAACAAAACTGATGATAATGCTTGTTTATGTACATATTGAAAAAATTGCTAGATTTCTTTTTTTTTTTTAACCTTTGCGTTTCTTACCGTTTCAGGTGCAGTTTTATGATGGAGTCCTGAGATAAATGAGTCTTATTAAATATAAAAGTGTCAAAAGTTTGTTACCACTATTTACGAATAGTAATTTCAAAAATATCTTAATTTCTTGCTCAAGACTGCCATCTCCTCAAGTACCATATATCTACTGATAGGTTATTTAACGGAATTACATTCAGATACAGTTTTGTTAAAAATACAGTGTGCTCCCTGGTGGTGAAATGTGGAATTAAGAGACCGCGATTTCATTTAAAGTAGGATCTAACAAAGCGATCTGTTTGAAATTTTAAGACAGTTTATAACACATAGTTTATAAAAAATGACGCATGAAATTTCGGGCAGAAGAGGCGAAATATTTCTTTTTTTATACCTTTGCATTTCCTATCATTCAGGTGCGGTTTTTTGACGGAGTCCTCAGATACATGCTATTTAATACAGCTCATATTCAAAATATTAGAATAATTACTTTTTTTTACAAATTGAAAATATCGTTTGGTAATTTAATGTCTTTTAATGTAAATATGCAAATGATATTTTTATTAAGAACTTATTGTTGATTAAACTTATTTATTACTTTAAAATTAATATAATTTTTGAAAAGATTAATTGAAAAATAAAATTCTTTTGAACAGTCAAAATATTAGAATATTTATTCAAGTGGTTCAAAATATTAGAATATTTCACATTAATTCTCCTTTAATTATCACCAATTCATAACTGGTAGCATCATTGATTAAATTCAGATGATTTTATTTAAAATCAGTATTCTTTTTGCAGTTTGTTTGTGTTATCATCTTAAAATGGGTCGTGTGAGTAATATTCCTGAATCTATTAAACTTCGTATGGTTGATTTGTATCGGCACGGTAAAAATCATTGTTACATAGCATATTATTTACATTGTTCACAATCAAGCGTTAGTAAAATACTAACACAAAATATTAAAAAAATGGAAAATTTCAAAATAATGGTTTGGGCCAATTTGGTATTTGGTTTTCGGCCGAAACGGTGGCCGAAAACCAAAAACATCTGCTAGAGATGACAGGAAACTGCAAGGGTGTAGGAACCGGGGGAGCTGGGGTTCCCCCTGGAATATTTCAGACGGGCTCAGCTCCCCTGGGAGAAATTCTCACACCACATCTGTTTACGATACATTGCTGAATTAAGAAATAAATAATAAAGTATACTTTTCTAGGAAATTCACACTATAAACAAGAAGGAGAAGAGAGAGAGGGGGTGGTGAGCACACTTGTTTATGCCTTCACCCCTTTTCTCATTGTTTACAACCCTTCCGATTTCCAGAAAGAAAGGGGGTCTTATATTGGTCTACTACAAATTACCTGCACCGATAACATATTTATTAAGAGGAGGCCTTTAAAATTGATTTGTAAAGAATTTGTAAGCAAAACAACAGAAAGGACTTTAATTTTTTGTAAATGGAAGTGGGAGAAGCCTTAAATTTGAATATTGTATTCAGGATCGCACATAAATTAAGTTTCTTTGTATCAAGTATATCTATTAAAAATTATTTTAACTGGATTAAAGAGTTGGTGATCTTCTGATATGCTTCTATGTTATATTTCTGTTTGAGAAACGTGCAACACTATGAAGGAACCCTCCAAAATGAACGAAATGATCCACACCACTAGCTTTCCGCAATATGTCCGGGCTCTCCCTGTTTGTACAAAGTTCCTACGCCACTGTCAAAATCTGTTCAATAGAATTTTTTTTAAGGCTAACCTTTAATAATCAGGTTTATTTTTTTTTTTTTTGTTGTTGTTCCTTTATTTCTATAACTAAGCAACGTAGAACCTTGTGTATACACAAAACCTGTTCCAATAACATTTCGTAACTAATAGTGGCATATCCTATCAAAATATTTCAAACAATCAGAATGAAATGCAAATTTCCATTGTAAATATGTAGTGGATGATGATAATACGATTTTCTTTAACACAATTCATCGTGAAATTTTCGCTTCGTATGTAAATAAGCGATGCTTTCAACATTGTAGCTAATACACCGATAGGCAAGGTCTCCACTTACGCAAGATTAACCCAGGAATCCCATGAACAACTATCCAAAGAAAGGCTTATGGCTTTTGTGATACTTTTATGTTAGCTGGGTACAAGCAATAAATCAACAAAGATTGTTTCCATGCCTTATTCTTATTTTATTATTTTCATTCACTCATTTCATTTAAAATACATGCCTTACACTAATTTCACTGAAAAAACTGAAAATTAAAGAATAATAGGAAATAATGCCATAACTTAAAACAAAGAATTGTTTATAATTTACATATGCGAAATGTAACTAACTGCTATTGGCAATTTTTAAAATGCTAAAGGCGATATTTACACACGGCTGACATAAAAGTACCCATTTTTTCTTCTTATCCAGGAGAAAATGATAAATTGCGATGCATTATTTCAATTCCAATTTCTTCCACTGAAAAAAAAATAGTACTTATATATTATCTGGATTATGAGATAGATCGCCAAAAATGGTTGACATTTGCCAATCTTGTTTATTGTTTGACAATTGCGTTCAAAACAGTAATTTAACATTCTTAAATATATAACCTTGTTAAAAATGGCAAATTGTTTAAAGTGAATAAATAAGTAAAATATATAACATAAAACTACATACTATAAACTATAATTTAAAAAAAAAAAACTATAATAATAAAATTAATTTAAAACTACAATAATAAAATTAATTTAAAACTATAATAAACTATCAAATGGACAAAAAATAAGGATTGCTGTAATTAGTGTAATTGTCTTGTATCTGACATGGCCCGAATGTAAGTACCAAAATTTTTTTTATGTCGTACAAACATTGCTTTTATTTTTTAATATTTTTGTTTTATAATGTTAATTTCTAGTGGATTGCCTCCTTGTATTTCAAATAAAATCAATATATTTTTTTTCTTTTTTCGAGGCATTTGTATTTATTTATTTATTTTCAAACTTATATAGCCGTTTTAATTCTTTAACCAAAAGAATTAACAAATAGATTTAATATGAATTACTTCCGTTGCTACAGTAATGGATGTACAATATGAATGAATATGGATGAATTTTCACTTGATATTTCGAGGTTTTGGCGCTAAATTAGAAAAATATAAAATATCTTGCAAACTATTGGACTTAAATGAATTTGGTTAGTACTATTCGATTCAGCATACAAAAATACACTAAAATGTATTATCAGTTGAAAAATAACTATAAAATCAGATTTTTAAGGAATTTTTTTAAAGTTTGTTCTCTGTTTTACCCCCCTTAGGGGTGGAATTTTAGGAAATCTTTTCTTAGCGGCAATCTCATAAGAAGTATTTTTACCCCAATTTTCAAAATTTTAGGTTCAGTAGTTTTGGCTGCGCATTGATTAATACAAAATCCAGACTTTCTTTCATATATATAAGATTAGCTAATCGGCAAAAGATCATATGATATCGCAATGCATCAAGCATAAGATTACCAAGTGACCAAGTGATCGAAAACTAATGGGAAAAAGATTAAAAATTGATTCAGTAGTAGTTGGGATATGATGGTCAAGAGTCAGTTTGCCGGCCAGACAAAAAACCTTCCCCACTAACCAGGGAACGTGAGGACGCCAGGACGAATAGTTGTTGGGATATGACATTTGGCTGAAGTTCGATGTATAATTATTTGCTGCTTGGGTGAGGATTAAATTTTTTTTGCATCAATTCAGACAGGGTTCATACAGATTCTTTTAAATAAAAATCAAGGACTTTCAAGGACTTCACGGAAAACCAAAAAGAATAAGGACCTACAAATTAAAGAGACTAATAAATTATAATATGCATGTTTTAATAAAGGATTTCATTTTTGTAAACACAAGTTTTAAACATTTAAATGGTCAGCAAATGGGGAGACGGGCATGCAGCAGTAGAAATTTAGAAAATTTTAAAATAACAAATATAGCAAAAGAAAAAACTAGTTGGATGTGCCAATCCCAAAACTTTCTTCTATGTCAAACACATTAATACTTCAAAATTCGTTAACAGAGTGCCAAAATTAAATGGCAATCTATGCCCATCATGAGGATTCGAAAGGTATGAAATTCCATGCAGTAGTTCTTGGGATATGACTATTGTTAAAATCATGTCAATCCTGTAAAATGTAACCTAGCAACACCACCTGGTGGGTGATCGTGATTTTCACTAAAACCTTATCAGAACAACTTGTGTCAATGTCTAACTGAATCCGAAGTTTGGTGAAAATTTGTGCATTAGTTCTTGAAATAGAGCTATTGTAGAAATCGTGAAAAAGGCACCATAGCAGCACCACATGTTGGGCGATTTACACCAAAACATAACAGCACAAATATTTATCAAGGTATACCTGAATCTGAAGTTAGATGAAAAGATAATTTATAAGTAAATCGAAAAAAATACATTAAAAAAGTTTTAAAGACTAAATTTTGTGTGCAAGAAAAATGGGAATGGGGGCGGCGATTTCAGATTAAGGCCCAGTAGCAGAAAATTCCCCATGTGTCTGCAACAGATACTCTAGGGGCAGAAAATAATCTCCAGGTAAAATATTTTACAATTGAAGCGTTAATCAAATGATCACTTACCTTTGACGTTGTTGTGCATTTTATTAATTTTACTGATAATAATCTTAAGTTTTTGTGTTAAGTAATAAAGAGTTAAACATGATATAAAAATAAAGGTTCATTAGAAAAATAATCTGCAAACTAGAAAAGAAAATCTGCGACGCCCGTCTCCCGTCTCGAACTTTCTGCTACCGGGGATTAAGGGAAGTCTTCAGGTGGTTAACTATTGTTATAATAAAGTACAGATAGAGGAAAAAAAAAAAAAGACTTTAAAAGATTTTTTATTTTGAGAGTTGAGGCGGGGGTACAGTAGTTTAACAGATGACAAATAATTTACCTTACTAAAAATTTACAATTAGAGCAAAAAATTTAAATTAAATATTTTAAAAGACTTAAATTTTGTATGCTTGATAAGGGGAAGGGAAACAGCAATTTCGGTGGGGCGATAAGTAAAACTGTTTGATCGATTATTTATTGTTACAATAAAGTAACAGATAGAGCAGAAAAAGTTTTTTAAAAAGCAATGATTTTTAAGGATTTAAACTTTATGAGCTGAGGAAGCAAAGGGGGAAGCAGATTTTTAATTTTTTTAGGGGGCAGGAGGAGTTTATTAGATGACTTATTATTTATTTACCTTACTAAAAATTTACAAGTAAAAAAAAGAAAAGAAACACCAAAGAATTTTAAAGACTTTATTCTATGTGCTCTTTAAGAGTATGTGTGTGTATTGGGGAGGGGGGGGGGGGGGACAAAGAGAAAATGCCAATTTCTGGTGGGAAGAGAAATCTTCATAATCAATTGTTTATTGTAATAAGAAAATCACAAATAGAGCAGAATATATATATTTATTTTATTAAACAGTTTTTCATCTTAGAGTACTGTGGGGAGGAGGGGAGCAAGATTTTAAGAGGATGAAATTCAGATGAAATTTTAACGAAATGAATGTGATAGAATGTAGTGCTAATGAAATTTAGGCGACTGATTATGCATTCACTATAAAGTAACAAATTCATTAGACAAAGTTTAACTTTGGTATTGTGGAGAGGGGAGCAAAAGGGTGAAGTGAAATTTCGGAAGAAGGGGAGGCAAAGGGGATTAAGTTTTTTTTTAAAATCAGAAATTCAAAGAAATGCAGAAGAGTTTCACCCCTGATTAAGAAATAATACGAGAGTAAAATTAAGCACTTTTAAGGACTTCTTGCAGATTTTGCAAGAAAATAAGTACTTTTAAGCACTAAAAACTCCTTTTGAAAAATGTAAGCACTTTTAAGGACTTTCAAGAACCGTAATACACATTTGTAAATACTAACAACTGGTTTTAGTTATGTTTATATTACTAAGATTAAAAATAAAATGCATTATTGAATATAGTACATGATTTAACATTTTGTCTATTACTGACAGCAAGTGGATTTTCTTGTCTTATGAACTTAATGAAACATACCAGTCTTGAAAACTTCAGCATGGGCAGCCACAGGATGTAATAACTCAACATCGTAATTGGCAGATGAACTAGCATTCTGTTCCTCCTATTTTTAAAGTACAACAATATTTTAAAAATTATATTTTTTGTATTAAGCAATAAGTTTACAATTTTAGAATATAAATTTATAATGAACAGAAATGTATATGAAACGCTTCTAGAAACTTTTTATTTCTTTTAGGTTAGAATATAATAATCTTTTGGAGTATTACTTTTTATATCTAAAAATTATAAAAATCTATGACATCAAAAACTGCATATTTATTAATGAATGGAATACTTAATATTAACATCACAGAAAAAAAAGATAAATACAAAAACATGCGAAAATCTACTAATTAATTCGGACATTAAAACCATAAAAAACAGATTACAGACATCTTAAAAATAAAACCACTTCCGCAGTAAAGGTAGTAAAAATATCTTTATGACTTTTTACCAATGTAATGAACTCTTAATGCTGACTTAATTTTTTTTATGAAGTGGTTTTTATTTTATTGACATCTGTAAGCTGTTTTGAGAATATTTTTAATGTCAGAATGAATTGGTAGATTTTCACACGTTTTTATATTTGATTATGATATTACTATTGCTAAATATGAACTGAAAAAATAATACTTATAGCAGATAACATGAAAATATTCAAAAAATCCTAAACTTCTTCGTAGAGTAACTTTAAATTTGGAATATGAAGTTGAAATGGTAGTTATCCATGCTAGGAGAAGATGATAGATCGCTAAAAATGGTTGCCAATCGCCAATTGTGTTTATTGTTGTCTATTTCTAATATATTGGGTTTACAAATTAGTTCGGTCCATTTTCAAAAGATGATGCCAACTGTTCTGAATGTTTTATAGTGACAGCTGATTTCACTTGTTTCAGAAAGGTTAGATATCTGTCAATAATATTCAGTTTATATCACTTTGAGTTTCATACAAAAACCTTGTTTTTTACTGTGTTGAATATGTCAAATATTGTGGATACTACTTAGTTATCCTGTTGACCAGGGATGTAGTAGGGGGTATATGGGGGGTATGCGCTGTATACCTTCTGGATTTTTTAAAGGAACACTGTATACCCTCTGTTTCTCAAGATAGCTATAGTATATGCACTCTAGGGTATATGCTCTGCCTTAAGCGTATACCCTCTGCTTTGAGCGTATACCCTCTGTGTTTTTTACGACTGCACCACTGCTGTTGACCAATTTCGCCAAATTATAGAAATCGCCAAACCACTCGCCAAGTTATACAAATTGACATAATTTTTATTTTAAATAACGAATGAACAAATAAATTAGTATAATAACGTTGATAAAAATACAAATAAAATATCGAAATAAAAATCACTTAATGGCGTAAACACGTGTAACTTCCTTTGCCTTTGGCATTTACAATCAACCATTATAGGCATTTAATCTTATAGTTTGGCGGTAGACTTTCGGTCGACAGGATAACCAAGTATTACCATTTTGTGTTAACTAAGCAGCATTTGTAGGAGGTTTTAGTTTTCTGCTTTAATTGGAAGAAAAGTGAAGCTGGAGCCCATCAAATGCTTGTGGAAGTTTTTGGTGACGCTGCTCCAACTGATAAATCATGTAGGGAATGGTTTCGATGGTTCAAGAATGGTGATTTCAGCGTTGAAGACAAGCCTCGCTCCGGACAGCCAAAAAAATTCGAAGACAAAGATTTAGAGGCATTACTGGATGAAGATCCGAGTCACGCAAGAGAATCTTGCAGAATCATTGGAAGCGAGTCAACAAGTCATTTCCGTACGACAGAAATCCATGGGAATGATTCAAAAGCAAGGAAATTGGGTGCCTTATGAACTGGAACCGAGACGTTGAAAGGCGATTTTTCGTAAAAGTCGTAAAAAAATACTTGAAAGTGGAATGTTTTACCACACCCGCCATATTCTCCAGACATTGCTCCTTCTGATTACTGGTTGTTCCGATGGATGCAGCACGATTTAGCAGGTCACAGGATCACTTCTTTCACAGAAATCAAAAATTGGCTCCAAACTTGGATCGCCTCAAAAGATGCGTTCTTTCCCCCCCCCCCCCCCCCCCCCCCCCCCAGATGGAATTCGAAAATAGCCCGAGAGATGGCAAAAAATAGTATCCAGTGATGGACAAGACTTTGATTAATCTGTTCATTCATTTTGTTTTAAAATAAATGCATATTTGAACAGAAAAAAAAAAGGGACTGAACTAATTTGTATTCCCAATACATTTATCAAAGACATAACATCATTAATAATGTTAAATAACATAAAGGAAAAATAAAATAATACAAAACAGCCATTTAGTATTTATAAAATATATAACATCAGATTGGCAGCTTCTTGCGATAAAAAAAATTTGCATATTTCAGAATGTTATGGCCACCGGATAAAATATAACACAGTCAACTCTGTGAAATCTGCCAATGTATAATCCGCAAATGTCTATTATCCGCACTACACATTGGAATCTAAACAATGACATTTGTTATTAACAGTTAAACTCATAAAGTTAAATTTGATTTCTTTTTTTTTCATGAGTTATCAATTTTCCAAAGAATAAATATTTAAGTGTAAATTAGATCAATACAAAAACCCTTAACGGGTTAAAAGTTCGTGACGCAGCACTTTATCTTATGCTCTAAGAATTTTAAATATGGAACTTAAAAATAATGATATCAAATTTTGAGTGACGCTATGCTATTAATTATAATCTCTCTATATATCATTTATTTCCTCTTTTTATTTTTTTATAATCGCATGTGCAAAAATTATGTTCAATTTAAAAAAATGTATAAAAGTTTATTCATTGATGCTTTAACATTTACACCTCTCATGAATTCCAAGTATGAGTTTTAAAAGATATGATATCAAAATTTTAGTGACGCTTTGATGTGGCTTTAAACGATTTGTTTTAAAATTAAATTTAAATTATTTTTGTTTTGGCTAAGATATATTCACACATCTAAATAATAGTTTTAATTTTCTAATATACTTTAAATATGTCACTTTCACTGAATTTATATAATGCATTTAAATGTATTTATTTGAATAAATTGATTTATCCTTTGTCCAAAGCTATTAAAAATTTAAAATAAGATTTGCGTAAATATTTTTTTTTGCCTCATAGTATCCATTTGAATACATTTCCCTTAGTTTGGATACAATGACGCAAAAAAAATTATTTACGCAAATCTTATTTTAAATTTTTAATAGCTTTGGACAAAGGATAAATCAATTTATTCAAATAAATACATTTAAATGCATTATATAAATTCAGTGAAAGTGACATATTTAAAGTATATTAGAAAATTAAAACTATTATTTAGATGTGTGAATATATCTTAGCCAAAACAAAAATAATTTAAATTTAATTTTAAAACAAATCGTTTAAAGCCACATCAAAGCGTCACTAAAATTTTGATATCATATCTTTTAAAACTCATACTTGGAATTCATGAGAGGTGTAAATGTTAAAGCATCAATGAATAAACTTTTATACATTTTTTTAAATTGAACATAATTTTTGCACATGCGATTATAAAAAAATAAAAAGAGGAAATAAATGATATATAGAGAGATTATAATTAATAGCATAGCGTCACTCAAAATTTGATATCATTATTTTTAAGTTCCATATTTAAAATTCTTAGAGCATAAGATAAAGTGCTGCGTCACGAACTTTTAACCCGTTAAGGGTTTTTGTATTGATATCATTACTTTTGTGAGGTTATTGAAAAAAATAAATAAAACAATAAACACACACAAAAAAATTAAAGACCAATGCAAAGAATTCATAGTCAGGATTTCAATTCACCTTCAATCTCTCCCACCTCCCTCCCCGCAAAAAAGGATGACCATACTTCAATTTTAAAGAGCACCGTGCAATGAGATTTTTATAAGAACTCTTTGGTAAGATATGGAAGTAATGTACAACATGCATGTTTAGAGGGTATTTCTGTTGGTTTGCTTCAGAGATATAAAAAGCTATGTTAAATTTTACTATATAAAAAAATTACTTTGTTAAGAAAAATGGCAAGAAATATTACTCTTTAAACCTTTATATATATATATATATATAACAATCATCGCTCACTTATAAAAGTAATTCCATACATTTATATTAAATCCAAAACTACAAATTTCTGTTTCTCCCTTTTCTCATTCCCAGTGCAAAAAAATTAATCATTCTTTAATTTTATATAAAATAATCTTTCACCATCCCTATTTAAAATTCTTTATTAACAATAATAATAAATCATATAAAATAATCCCCTGAGCTCCGAAGATTCCACTTCTGCTTTTGCACCCACCTCTCCAGCTTACCTAAATAATAAAATCTTTCAAAAATTAGTTTGAAAAAAAAAAAAAAAAAAATCTGCAACATTTGTTGCTCATTAACATAAATAAATAAATAAGCACTAACTTCCCTAATGTACAGTCATGGAAAAAAAAAAGTAAACACCCCCTACTAACTCCTCAACAAATTACCGTAGAAGAAAGTTACTGGTACCGAACGATTGAAAATAAAGTCTACTTTTAAATGATGTATATAAAATTTGCTTAAGGGGTTATCTACATATTAAAACGAACCATAACTTTGTTTTTTTTCAATAGCAGTACACAATTTTTACAGCATAAATTAATTCTACACCATTTAATTAGCCCCAAAACAAATTTTTATGCAATTCGTGCTATAAGTTCCCTATAAATTAATTATTTTAAAACAAGCTTATATTAAGGGCTGTATCCAAATTGAAGTTCGGTACTCGATTGTTAACCGAGATAGCCCCCTTCTTGATCAAGGCACCTTAAGCGTCACTCAAGCAGTCAATGAAGTCTGCTAGATTACAGGACAACGTAAGACATTTCAAAATATCTAGTCACTTCTATCTAGTCACGGCCCCTTAAACCATAATTTTGCCGTTTTTTACGCATAATTTGAAAACTATTTGGAGGAAAAATGTGAAATTTTGGATTTCCATAAGGCAGGACTTAATAAATCTAAATCCATCAAAAAAAAAATTTAGTTTACAATTCATAATTTTTTCGAATATTAATTTCATAATTCATATCATAAAATTATAAAAATTGCAAATCCAACGTATTTATGTTTGGGTATGTTAGTATTACTGCTACACAAAAAATTAGCACATTAGGAGCATAATTTCAGGAGATATGAATAAAAATATGAAAATATAATTTAACATTAGAAGCACTAAATTTTGAATGTTTATAATTCAAAAACTTATTATTCAAATTATTTGAAATTTGGTGCCTAGGCATAGTTTGAACCGGAGATTTGAAATATCTCGTTAAAATTGGGTATTGCTATTGAAAAACATGAAGTTTGGATTTGTTTTAATATGTAGATGGCCCCCTAAGCAAATTTTATATACACCATTTAAAAATAGACTTTATTTCCAATCGTTCGGTACCAATAACTTTTGTCTACGATAATAATTTGTTAAGGAGTTAGTAGAGGGTGTTTACTTTTTTTTCCCCACGACTGTACATTTCACCTCTTCTCCCTCCCCCTACTCCCCAACATTAAAAAAATTTAAATCTTTATTTTTATACAGAAAATTCTTCTATATAAATTATCCTCCTATTCCTCAAAATTACCACTTTCCCACTCCAGCCTAGAGATTTCAATCTTTAAAGCTTTTTAGAAAATCGGATCTGCAAAGTCTGTTGCTTAATAATAAAATATATAATCATGTACACTTTTAATTATTTTTCACACAATCAATTGATGTCATGATAATAGTTGTTCTGAGCGAATATTGTGTTGGCTGGGCTGTCGTACAGATAGCTCAATTGGAAGAGTACTGGCAATTAAAGCCAAGGGTTATTAAAGTTCACTGTAATTCAAGATGTTTAACCCCTTCGCGACAAGAGCCCTTTGGTTAATTTTTAACCTTTTACTACAGGTTTTTAAAAACAGAAAATTTTCTGAGATTGAATCATAGAAATGCTCCCATTAAAGAAGGTAAACTTTACAATTAAAAATAAGTGGTGAGAATAATGAAGGATTCTGAACACCTTAAGTGGCCAAGTATACCGGTCGCTCATTCCCAAGGGCTTAAAGATGCTTTTTTGCTATTATAACCTTTAGGATTTACAATATAAAAAAAATCTTAATCACTTCTGAGGTAAATAAAGACAGTGGGAAAAAATCAAGATGGCAATGTTTTGATTGGCAAATTCTAAGCTGAGTAATTTGTGCTACAGAATGAAAAAAATATAAAGTTGTAATAATGTCCTCTTACAGATACTAAATCTTTAAGGTTTTTGATGTGTGAACTACATATGAATACAGTAGAAGATCTTTATAATGCACACCTTGGTATGAGAAGTTGTGTGTATTATAGAATTTTGCATTACATAGATCATATTTCATACATCATTAAATTTACTTCGTATACATGCTTTAAATTACATTCCTTGGAACCAGAAAATGTGCAAATTATGAAATTTTACATAATAGGTATAGATCACAGATTATTAAATTACCTTAAAAATATTACCTTGAAATATAACATCCAAATATGCCTGGGCAAAATCATTATAAACAGTGATAACTCATGACTGACAGTTTTGGGAACACTAAATTCATGGCTGGCCAATTTATTCTTTTTCACTATTTTTAATAATGAAATCTTTGCCTTATTTTTAGCAGAATTTTCTTCCATTAAATAAGGCAAAAATTTATAAAAAAAACACCAAAAAACTTTTGGAAAGCATGCGTTTTAGTGCTGCAAGAAAAACCTGTCATGAGCTGCTCTGATTATAACACTCATTTACAAAAAATTTTAATATAATAACAATGTTTTCATTACTCCAAAATAATGTGTTAAAGGCGATAATGTATCATATTTAGTGTTCCAAGAAATAGCAATATTTGTAAAATACATGTGCTTCTTAACTGAAAAATTCATTGTTTATATCTGAGAAATACATTATATCTTCTGCATTAAAATTTTTTAGTGGCAGGCTTTTGTGATTGAACAAGGACTGCTTGCAGAGTGCTTTTAAGGATTTTACAATATAAAATTATGGCTCTTGAACTACTATTAATCAAATACAGTAATAGGGATAAAAAAAAATCATTAAATAGTTTATTTTAAAAAAATACTTGTATTTTCATCAGATATACTGATTATTACTACCATATGTTATATGTAACATATTTATTAGAAAAGTTTCATTCAGTCGCTATTTTCATGAAGATTTGGATTCCCCCCCCCCCCCCCTCCCTGACATAGTGTCAAATTTCGCGAGGTTTTTTTTTCTTGTGATGTTCCTCCCCCGACCGAGAATGGAGCGGGCTTTTTACAATCAACTGATTAATTTTGTTTTTCTTTTATTGCTACTTTTTTATGTTAGTGTGGTGATCTTTCAAATGCTATTGCACAACGAGGCGATAAACGTGCTACTCTGTAAGTGGCACGGCAACCCTCCAGTGTACAGGTGGAATTGATAAAAAGAGTTTTTGTAGTCGGAATATGCGGAATGTTACAGAATAGTAAATGGTTTAATGAAAGCAGAATAAAAACTTAATATTTAATTTAAGATGCGAGTCAGATTAATATATTAATTGAAATGGTTACTGAGTAATTTATTTATTAGTTTATACAAAGTCTAATTATCATGACAGCTACAATGCAGCTGCTAATGAAATTTTGTGAAACCAATCTTTTCTAAATAGTAACATGTTCTGAATTGTTCTTATTTACAATAATACTTCATTACCACAAATACCATATAAGGGGGCTACTTTTATATTTTTTATAAGTAAATTATTTAAAGCTTTCTTTTAAGCATATTAACTTTAAAATTAAATAAAAACAAGTATCTTACTTTTGCAAAAAAGCTGTTTTATCTTATTTATCTATAAACTTTAATTACTAAATAAGAAAAGTATCATGATGAAAATTTTTACTTTTAGGAGCTCAAAACAACCAGTCAGGATAAAATGGTTCATTTTGAGCTAATCGTGATAATTTAAGTATATAAAGTAGAATTTACTATCAGTCAAAAATATGTCCAAGACTGAAATCAGTCCTGAGACTGAAGGTCTTGCACCCATGGCTGTAATCAATTAGCCTAAAAGAAATGCTTCAGGTGTTGTTGTTTTTTTTGTGTTTTTTTCCCTTCTGTTTTTCTTTTGTTACAGAGATAAACGGCAATAAGAATTTTTTCCCCTTTAGGTTAAATTTTATAAAAATAAAATACTACGATGCTTTAATTTTTGAAGCTGAAAAGAGTTACATTAAAAAATAAATAAATAAACGAAAGATGTCATTTTAAGTCAATTTTCGTTTATAATATTATTAGAAACGATTCGCAAATGAATCATTTTATAAACGGGATTGGAAATCTTAATTTTGATTTCGTCATACCTTTTATTTAAATTGTGCGTTCTTTAAAAATGAAAGATTTTGTTTAATTTCTTTAAAAGAAAACTCAAAATTAAATTAGTAATCTATCTGTATTACACTCACATATCACAAGAAATACCTATGCCACACATGAACGTTATTTTGTAAGGAAAACAGTTATAAGTATTGTTGAAAATAAAAACAATTCAGAACATTATACTAATTAGAAAGGATCGGTTGCAAAGAATGCTGTCTGGATAATTAGAAATTGTACTCACTTTCTCCCCTTGGAATACCATTTCAAGATCTTTGATATTTCTTATTTCTTCAGTCAACTTCGCGTATCGCGTAGTGATACATGGCGAAGTCTTATGGTGAACGCGATGAATTTTCATTTCGATACGAGAATTTGCGATAAATATCGAATTTCGATACGAGAATTTTTTTTTAAATGTGAAATATTTTCTCCTTAAAAAATGTTTACTTACTATGAATAACAAGGAAATAAAATACATATAATTACAAAATACTGTTCCATTTAAAAAAATCAGTCTAAGTATTTTAAAGCACATAATAAACTGTTTTTGTAGTTTAAAAAAAGATTTATTGCCAATATTCAGATTTTTAACTGTAACCTTAATCGCGCAAAACCGATGTGCAACGTTCTGTCTGCTAGCCCATAGAATAACATGTAATCCGCGATCCTAAGAAGTCCAATTTTTCATGCGGATTATATAAAAATTAAGAGTTTTCCTAGATACTAGGTTAGTGTTATCCACTTCATCAAAAACAGATTCATTTTATATATTAACGTTTTTAAAAAAATCTAGACCGTTTCGGAGAAAAAAAAAAAGACAAACTTACACCATCGAAATTGCTTTCAAAATGGGTTTACAGATCTGAAAATATACTGCACGTAGAATTGTAAAAAATTCAGAATAGGATTAGACTGCAGATATAAGACTGTTTTAAAAAAATCAGAACAATAGGACCTATATTTGATGAGTTATTAACAGGCGGCTTTTCGCATTTTCTTTGATGTCGAGTTAGCTGTATATATGAGTTCCGCCATCTACGAATTCTACGATACGATACGATACGATACGATACGATTTTAGGCTTAAGGCTGCGTCACTCGGAATACTACCATCTTCCATGATATAAACATTTAAATTTCCTTGAGCAACAAAATTTTATCTTGAGCAAGAAATAATACTTGTTCATAGACTAAAGAAAAAGAATATTGGCAACAAACCAAAACTGAAACTATCATTTTGTTGTCACTTAAAAAAAAAAAAAAAAAGAATAATCAGGTAAAATTTGTATTTCTTATAATTTTTCTTTTAATTAACTTAGTTATTAAATATACTAAACCAATGTTGCACTATGTTTTTCTTTTCCATCGTAATTATAATTTTTGTACCATTGTTCCTAATTTATAGCCAGACTTTAAAAATTAAAATGTAAACAAAGGATGATCTATAATCCGCAAAAATGTATAATCCACAAAACCTTTGGTCCCTAAGTGTGCGGATTTCACAGAGTTGACTGTATTTATACCTTATATGCATACTATATCTATCAATATAATATATATAAATATTTATAAAATTGCCTTTAATATAGTAATTGTATATATAATACTAACTATTGTAACTGTATATAGTTTCAATGCAGAAAAAAAAAATAGCAATAATTAGCATTAATGGTGCCATTGTTGCCATGATGAGCCTTCCTGTCACAGATAATATGCAAGTAGCAATGAAATTTATCTTGACTGAAATATTATGTTAACATGTGTGTTAGATTGATAGTTTTAAACGTTTGTTTTTGTTTCAGTTTTAATATGGAAACACTTTTTTTTATATATTCCTTTAAAATCATACCCCAGGCAGATGGAAACTTTTGCATTTTGCAGCAACAATTTTTTGATAAAATACTTTCTTACATTTTCTTACTTTGATTGACTTTACCAGTAAATATACACATGGATCATCAGAATACATAAATTGTAACACAATATGAGGCATTCAGAATAAAAGTGAATCAAGTCCATAAAATCCAGAGTATTTGGGGGAAGGAGAGGGGGGGGGGGGGTGATTTATGAGCATTTTATCAAGGAACTCAACGATTTGTTGCTAACTTTTTCAACGTAGGACTTGGCTTGTTACAGCACCAAACTATTGAATGATATCAAGTGTGGTTGAACAAAAAAATGAACTTCATCTACTTTGGATCGAAATAACATATATACAGTGTGCCCACTAAAGTCCGTTCCCACACTTTTAACTGCTGCAGCTATAGTTATAAAAGTGGTGTCTAGGTATAGTAAAGTGGCTATGTACTATGAGATGAGACCGCTTACAGAGCACCACCTGGAACAAAACAGCAGAGTTAGTGTTCCTATCTTGAAAACAATATGAGATATGAAAAAAAAAACTGAATTACAAAGTTGTAGAGCATCATTGATTTAGTACAAAAAGATATATGAACATGAATGCTAAAATTAGAAGGCTTAAAACACACATTTGTTTGTTAGTGATTTCCTACACTGTGACATGACGAAACGGTCTTAGAAAGAAAACACAACTAATTAACACAAGATACATTTATTTTCGATGTTCAAATTTCTTTCTGTCAGCTACAATGCACATCTGGACTCTTGTCTGAACCTCACGTCGAACATGTTGTAGCACAGCGGATGACAAGTTGGCACAAACAGCCATAATGTGTCGTTGGAGGTCCTGCAATGTTGGCGGAAGGATCACATAACCTGCCGTTTCAGGTATCCTCACAAGAAAATCTTTTCTACTATCTTTCAATTTTTGTGAGGTCACAGTTTTGGAAATCAGAAACAAACTATACTAAAAACAGAATCCTTAAAACCGGCATTTGTATGCCAGTTTTAAGCATTCTGTTTTTAGCATTCATGCTTACAAGGTGTCTTTTCATACTAAATCGAGGATGCTCTACAACTTTGTAATTAACTTTTTTAGCCCTATCTCATACCGTTTTCAAGATAGGAACAATAACTCTGAAGATTTGCACCAGGTGGCACTGTAAGCAGTTTTATCTAGTAGTGCTACCTATATACCACTTTTATAACTATAGCTGCAACTGTTCAACACTAAAAAGGGTGGGAACAGACTTTAGTGGGCACCCTAGATAATTTGTTTGAGCATGATTCATTGTTTTGAAAATCAAATTTCAAAACATATTTCACAAGGAACCAATTTAAGACAATACTAAAAAGAAAATCACAGTTGAATATTCTCCTTCAACATTTCTTTTTCCTTCGCTTTGTATTAGTAGCAAAAGATACCGATCAGGCCATCCAATTTCATTTAAAAATCCAAGGACTATTATTGTATTTTTTAATTTTTCAAGGGCTTTCACAAGCACTTGAAATTGGACTCATCTTTTCCAAGAACTTTTCATATATTTTTTTCATAAACATGATGAGATTTACTTTCAGAAACATATTATCAAAACTTTTTACCAAGCTTAAACAATGTACATAATCTATAAAAATATTACTGAAAAGCATCTAGTTAAATACAAAAATGATAATATATATGTATTATTTCTGTTGTTAACATCACTCTTTCTCAACGAATATGTAGCACACGATGACAAATGAGGTGTCATTGGATAAAATTTTTTTGTCCTCATCTGACATCACATACTGAATATGTGGTGTACAACAATGAATGAAGTATCACTGGATAGGAAACTCTGATGTTGCATACTGAATTTTTTTGGTTAAGTATCATCATACATATTATTTCGGCTTTCAACAACCTTTTTTCCATGCATACACAAACCAAACAATGATTACCGTAATTTCTGGCCTATAATCCATGGAGTATCTGTTAAAAAACCTCAAAAATTTTAAGTGTGGATTATCTGCTGAAATTTTTTTAAGCAGACATTCATGTCAGATATCCAGTTTCTACCGGCAGTCATAAAATAAAAATGTAAACAGCTATCCCACAATTGTCTGCTATCGACCATTCATGGAGTTGATCGTGATTTGTTCACATATGACATGTACGTGCTAGTGGGAGTGGCTTCTGATTTTTATGTTACATTTTTTTAGCCTTTGGCAACATGTTTTTATGAAAAACAAAGCATTTCTATACTCATCTCTTTCAAAAATTGCAATATAATAATGGCTAATAGAATAACGTGTTATTTAACACTGTGGAATTTAAATTGAATGTTATTAAAAAGGAGGAAGATGATTTAAAAACAGCAATTATTATAAAATTATCTGTATTCACAAGACAGTCTGCATTTTAGATATTAGATTCAATGAAAAAAAATTATTTGTATTTTTTAATTTGTAATTATTTTATAATTATTACTTATTTTTTCAATTATTTTATTACAATTATCATTAGAGCAACTAAATAAATAGGCAGGTGGCTTATTAGTGGTACTTTGGTATATTGAAAACAATGAGTAATCCTCATATAGTCTGGCGTATAATCCGCAAATTATACACCGATGTGGATTATCTGCTGAAAATTTTTTATAAGCGCTAAAAATTGTGACTGTGGATTATACGTCGCCGTGGATTAAAGGCCGAAAAATATGGTAATTGGGTTATTATATGAAAGGTTTTTGAACAGGCTTTTGACAAAGTACACTCATATTTCATTAAAACAAGTTACAACAAGGCTGCATAAACCATCACCTCATCAAGTTTACAGTTGAAATTACAGGATTAGTTAAAACTCGATCTGCATATTAAAATGCAACTGGTCTGCCTAGTCATATTTTGGTGAAAACGATATGCAAAGCCGATTTTAGTGGTTCACTGGTAGGTTTACCATTGTGTTTTCCTGCTCCTAGTCCTCCATGTTTTCATACCTTTGGATGCAGGAAAACGCACTGATAAACCTGCTGATCCACCACTAAAATTGGGCCTGCAGGTAGTTTCCAAGTCCAAGATATGACTTGACAGACCAGTTGCATTTTAATATGCTAACTCAGTTCTGTCTGAAACTGGAGTTTCAGCTGCCAACTCGATGAGGTGATGGTCTGTGCAGTCGCCTCCCGGCCTTAGTTGTATCCTTTAAAAAAAAAAAGCAGTAAATTATAAATTAATGAAAAATATATCAGAAAATAAACTTAATCCCAGTGCAAAAGCCTCACAATGGTTTACCAGTTTTAATTATAAAATGACAATACATTTCATAATATTGGTTAAACAACAAAGCAGAAATCCAGAGAGACAAACGACGGTACTTCTTTGTTATAGCGGGCCCCACAATTATGATTATTCAGGTGCAGTTATGATTTCACAAAAGTCATCACCAAGTTTATATATGCATCATATATATGCATATATATATATATATACTCCAAAATGCTATTAAATAAGTAATGTATCACAATACATATATGTCATCATAAATGGCTGTAACTTATACATGAGGGGCTCACAACCATAGTACGTCAAGTCCATTTTGAAAAAAAAAATGAGAGAGTTCATTTAGAAGGTGTGCATAAAATCTGTTTTATCCACTCCCACAGTAAACAAAGTCTGTAAATAAATGCCATATATGAGAAAGTATGTGAAAACAGGCTTGGTTCACTGTGGGAGTGGATAAAACAGATTTTATGCACACCTTCTAAATAGACTGTCTCTCTTTTTTTTTTTAATGGATTTGGTCTACTATGGTTGTGAATGACTCACATCATGAAATGGCATATACATGAGTATAATGTCATATATGCCTTATAATTTGGCAATATATCTTGGTTGCTTGGTATTTTCAGGAGCTGCTATAACAAAGAAGTACTCAAATAACTTCCTATATTACCTTCATTGGAATGCCAGTGACTGTTGTCGAAGCTAAGTTATAATGTTGCTGCACAAGGATTCCTAATTTGGCTGCAAGGTGCCTGCCTGACTTCACATTATGCACCTCGGTGCTTAAAATGGGAGAGATTACTTTTTTTGGCTGGTCGGCAATGCAGCTTTCTTTATGAACCGGATACACATGCATTAACACCAGCTCACAATACTGAATACTCATGAGACTGTCAGAACTCGAAGCCAATTTATTGTGCTGAATTAAGGATTCTTCAAAACAGTCTAGGAGGGACCTCACTTCTAGTTCACTTTTCACGTTGGTGAAACAAATGATTCTTCCTTTATTCAACACTTTCCCGGCATTTTCTGTCAGAGATGTTCTCCTTTCATGTTGAATCTCACTGCACTCACAAAGGGATTCGATTGCAGCATTCAATCCGTGAATAACATTGCAGTCTTTAGATCCGCCACTTTGAGGTGGTCCAACTTGTGCCAGAGCAGCCATTAACTGGAATGCATAAGTGGTTAAACATAAGTGAAAAAGAAAAGTACACACAATTAAAATTAAAGCCCAAAATTGGCAAAGAGATATGAAAAAACTTTCCAAAAGGTAAAAATAAGATGAAAAAATTTATCTGAAAGTAAACATATATACCATATATTTTGGCAGATAAAATTAGTTAAATTGTGAAAAAGAAAATCTCAAAACTGGGAGAGAGCTTTAAATAATAGTTACAAAAACATGACCCTCAAATTGACACACTAAAAGTATTAAAAACATAACAAATCTCTTACTAATGTATATTTATTATGTAAGTTTTCATGTATCCTTACATTTATCATCTAAGCTCTTTTTTTTTTTTTATGGAAAAAAGCTTAAATACATCTTTTGTTTTCCAGCAAGCATATTTACATATTACACATAACTTGTAGTTATTCTATTTTAGTAATGTTTGCTTTTCCGATGACCTCAATGATACTATTACAATGTATTGCATGGCCACTTTCAGTTATTCAATTATGAAGGATGAAATATATTCATATCATTATCTTGGAAGAATGATATAATATCATCTTCTCTTAAAGGTTTTTAATTTTTCCTTACATAGTGTTTTCTCTTTATACTAATTATTAACTTACTAAAACTAATGACTTTAATTATTTGACATTTTCCCATTAGAAGGTATAGGTACATACCAAGACTTGATTTCTAGATTCTTGCATTCATTTGACAACTGTTGTACTTCTGGCATACATTCATAGATTTCTGTGATTATTCTATGAACTACACTTAATTGAACTTGAAGCTCTATCAAGCTTCGTGAAAACAATATTTTGCACAATTCATAATTTTGCACAAAAGTGCCAAATGTGATAAACTGTATATTTTAGGTTAATAAGTGCATTAACCGATTATTAACCCACAGAGAAATAATTTTTTTTTCTCCAAAATTTGTATTTTTGATTAATGTATTCTTGATTTCCGGCAAGCAACATGACACTGTGGTCAAAGAATAAGGTATAGGTACATACCAAGACTTGATTTCTAGATTCTTGCATTCATTTGACAACTGTTGTACTTCTGGCATACATTCATAGATTTCTGTGAATATTCTATGAACTCATTTAATTGAACTTGAAGCTCTATCAAGCTTCATGATAAGAAACTATCAAATATTTTCAGCAATGATAAATGAAATTATCAACTTCATGTCAGCTGTATAGCAAAATTTTGAATTATTTTTATTTTTTATAATTTTTCTCTCTATTTTGCATTTAATAAAATATACAGTCAAACCTTGTTATCCCGACACTCTAATGGCCAGAAAAATGTGTCATCATAACCGGAGTGTCCCGGTAACCGGAGTTGAAGAAAAATATATTCATAAAAAGCTGTATTTTTAATTAATTTAAGATAATTTAAAATTCATAACTGTTCTTGCAAATAGAAGCAATAAATCATTATTGTTAAACAAAATAAACACAAAAACAAAATTGAAAAGAATAAAAATCAGATTTATGATGACTTGTTTTTTTATTGTTACATGAAATATAAATGAATTGTAATCAATATTCATCATTTCAGAATGGATGTTAGATAATTTCTGATTGTTTCAATGCATTGCAATGCTTTGATTTTAGTCGTTGATTTCAGTCGGGTGAAAAACGCTGTATAACCACAAAAAAGTGCCGCCCAACGAGAACAAAAAGACTGCAAGTAGACTGATATGTCTATCTGGAGCTAAAGTGGTCATTCTAAGTGTGTGGCTTTATTTATTCAGATAAAGGATAGAAGTAAAATTTCTCATTTATCTCAATGGGTATTTTAGACACTTTTGTGAAAAGTTTGGCTAAGACATACCTTACCGCTTAATTCCCATGCTTATAAAATGGATTATAAAAAATGGACAATTTTCCTAAACCGTCGGGATATCCAGAGCTGAAAATTATTCAAAGACGTAAAATCTGGAGTCTATTTACATTAAAATTATATACAGAAAATCAGGACTTTGAAAAAGTAACGTGATAAGCAGAGTGACGTGAAAATCGAGTGATGGGATAACGAGGTCCGACTGTACATTTAGTTAAATCACACATATGCCATAAGGATTATAGTGTTTATTCTTAGATAAAATGCAGCATGGTGTGAGGGAAAATGGCACAGCGGGGAAGAAAAGGAGTATCATGAGACATAAAAAAAGAGCATAAATAATACTATAAAATAAGTTTTATAAACAAATTTATCTGAACTATATTGCATACGCGCTTACAACATTGCAAAAACGTACGTAACTCAACCCCTCTCAAACAAAAAAGACCCTCGGTAAAATCTAGTTACTCAACCATTGCAGGACTTTACTTTTAAATATTTTTATTCAATTCAACGATAATTATAAATTAAAACTAAGATGATCACAAACATAGGGGAGAGGGGGGCACCTTTGAACACTGTAAATATTTTCCTTTAAATAAATTATATTTTTTAAATATATACGGCAGTACGGTACTACTGTTCCAATGTAACAAGAATACAAAGCTTTACTATTTTGCATGCACACTACTGTCTAAGCAAGATATGTATATTTTGCTTTCTTGAATGTAAACTTAACAAAATAACGTTGTAAGCTTTTTGTTGATTATCTTGTATCCCTAAAATTATAATTTACTATTTAATACCTAAATAAAGATGTTAGTTTTAACCTATAAGGTTTGTTTTATTCAAATTCTCAAACCTAAATGGGTAAATAGTTGTAATGCTAAACTCTGTGTGATGGGGCACCATTGAATGGAAAAGTTGGGACACCATTGAACAATTAAAACTATGAAGAAAAGCGTTATAGGTGTATCTAAATATTATTATTGTTGAATTTTGTTTTCAATATGAAAATTAAAAGATTAGTTAAGTGTAACACTTAATATGGAAGTTGTACTGATGCAGAGCTTCAACTAACAGGCAAATTCAGGACACACAACAATAATTCATGATTTAGCAGATTTGTCTAACAAACCCTATACTGTTTCATCTACAATGGTAAATATTATTTCTGAATTTCATAAAACAGGGTTTTATCCATTTTCTGTAACAATTTTAATGTAAATGATTTCATTTTAGTTCAATTTCATGCAAAAAGAACTCTTCATTACGTTAGCCAGATTAAATTGCTCAATATCAGGTTTATTCGTAAAAAAGAACATACGATATATTTTACAGAGGCATCAGATATCAATTTAGTGGATTTTAAGGATATTATATAAAAATGCTGCCACAATTAAACATAACTGGAGGGATCCTCCATTTTGTCTCAAAAATGTGCTTTGATGGATACAAATTTGGTTAAATAATAAAAAAATAGTAATTTCAGTTAAATGTAATTGTGTAATTTTATTCTTATTATTTTATATTTTGAAAAAATACGCAGTTTTTAATAAAAACTGTCAATATTTCCATATTTTATTTATTTGTTCAAAAGTGCTCCTAGCTTGTTCAAAGGTACACCTACATGAGGCAGAAAACTTTCACCTTTTTAAAGCCTCACAACATATTTAATTTACCTGAAAAAACTGTAATTAGGGTTCCATACTTAAAAAGTAAAAACGGAACCATTATAAGATCACTTCTGTGTCTGTCCGTCTGTCTGTCACAGCCATTTTACTCGTAAACTATGGAACATGGAAAGTTCAAATTCGGGGAAGTAATAAAGACCATTGACCCACATATTTTCAGATTAACAAACATTCATAAATATATTTAGTAAAAAAGTAGATGGGCAAATTATGCTACTTGAAAAAAAAAATCTTTTCTTTGCATATCATGTGGGGTATCCTGTGAAAGCTTTTATAACGCTGAACTCAAAAATACATTCCTTTCAATTTTAGGTATTATATTTTCTAAGATATTGTTGAAAATGTAGTGCAAAAATATGTCACCCCCCCCCCCCCCCCCATCTAATTCCGAATCTACTGAAACTAAAATTATGAAAAAATTAGAGGTAGTAGACGTTAATATAAACCTTGCCGGAAAATTATAGTGGCCCTAGGTCACATAGTTTTTGAGTAATTAGCATTTTTCTGTTATACACAAATTTCGATTTACAGGCATTCAGAAAAATTGTTGAGCATCGCTGAATATACCTATCGTTGCAGAAGAATAAAAGCATTGTTGATAATGATTTTCGAAACAAATCACCGGTAATTAGCCGAGATATTAACCCTTAAAGGTACGGCTCTAAAAAGTGGAAAAAATGAAAAAAAGACCATTTTCAACATTTAATGTCTTAAAATGTATATGATTTTAAAACACAATTTTAATTGGGATGAAAGGTATAAGTATGTTCTTTCGTTTCATGTATTTAAAAAATTGCAAGATACAGAATTAGTATTTATAGGGGGCTCGAAACTGTTAGACATTTGTCGCACAAAAAATTGGCATAACAGTTTACGCGCAGGATTACAAAATAAATATTGCAACTAGAATAAAAATTTTGGTGCTTACTTATACCTCAGATTGTAATAATTTCCCTGAACTTAAATAAATTTGTATTTAAAGCATTTTTATACTTTTAATGCAATGCTGCATTTAGCTAATACAAAATTTTGAAAATTTCAACAGTAAAATCACCTAAAAAAACATTTTTTTTAACAATAAAAAGGAAATTTTAGTTTCAGTTTATACATGATATATATGTTTACATGTTATAACATGAAATATATGTTTCGAAAATTTCATGAAAAAATATTCTGAAGTTTTTGAGGTATCCTGCGCATTATGCCCAAAAAACGCCATTTGGAAAATAATGGCTTTAAAGTTTCGGAAAAGCCGCTTCAGCTATTGAGCCGGTATAATTCTAAAAACCAAAACTTCTGTTCTAATGGGAATTTCAAGGAAACAAATATATCAAAATATTCAGAAAAGATAGGAGTTTAACATCTAAAAAAATTAAAATTTCTTAAATTTTGAAGCTTTAAGAGTCCTGCGACCACTTAATCCTTTCCGGCACGGAGTAATTCTATTTATAAACTTATGAAATAATGAACTGACACCAGAATTTATAAACGAATTTATTAGAAAATGCGAACTTGCTTATTTTTATGTACATGATAAAAGGAAAATTTTAATTAAATATTCTTGGTGCCAGTTGTCTGTTTTGGAATTAAAATTAGGTGTCTGTTTTTTAAGGGCATCACCCTCGAAAGATTTAATTAGAATGAATCGCATAAATACTGTAAGATTCGCGATAGTTTGCATTGATTGTATCTCTCAATACGCCTCGAGTGACTTTAAAAGTTAATTAAACACCTATCTGGAAAAACGCGGCACTGATCAAGGCGGCGTAGCAACTTTGAGACCTGAATTCAAAGTGCGCTTAGCACAATGCCAAATTTAAACGTTGAACAAAGCTTTTGTTTTAGCTACACTGTAGAAATAAAGGTTATTACTACGCTGAATTTAGTTTCCTGAAATGCCAAATGAAGTTTAACTATGCATTGCTTTTATTGTCAGTACCGAATTAAGTTCATCATAAACAGATTAGGATAATATTAAAAAAAGATTTATACAAATAGCTATATTTGATAATATTTAGGTTCCATATCTCTTTGAACTTTCATGGTATACCCATTTACACTTTTCTAATAGATACAGTTATACCCAACCCTACGTTGTATAGTTTTTTACAAAGTCTTAGTATCCTTTTAGCAACTTTTTTTTTTTTTAATAATACAATTACAAATTCATATATTTATTCTACGGAACCCTCTGTGCGCGAGTAATGCTCGCACTTGACCATTTATTTTTTATTTCATATGATGCAGAATTACATTCTTTCGCTCATGAAATATTTAAAATTCAACAAATATAATTCAAATAAGTAATAGGTGGATTTGTTTTTAAAAAGTTCAAAGGTGCCCCTCTCCCCTACTAATGAAAATAAGAAACATGAAATTCATCGAAGAATCACATGCCCATGAAAGAATTAAGGGGGTAAAAATGCACACAGCATTTTCTATTTTCTATTATACGGAATTTTCTTACTTTGTGTGAGATTCGCACAATCCTGCATGCTATTGCAAACCCTGTTGTTCAACGAAAAATCCCTCCCCCCCCCCCCCCTCTACCCTATTAAAAAAATCCTTCTTGAAATGGTGACCCTAATCTGATGATGGGATCTTCTGATGTAAACACTCGCACTAATATAATTGTCTTGTGGTTAATAACCACTATGACTATGAGGGTTTTATGTTAACAGAAAATGAGGATTTTTTTTTTTTTTTTAATGAGGTAAATTCTTGGACTGATGATCGACTTTTTAAATTTTCGGAATTGAATGGCTTAAATTTCCACTTCAGAACAAAATCATCCCTCACTTTTGAAGAATCGGCACAACGCTCTAGAAATTCGTCAATAAATTTAAAATACAGCATGGCACACATAAAAAATAGCATGGCGCACTTAAAAAATCACATGGCAACGTGGTAAATATGTGTGGAAAAGTATTCCCAAGCATTTTTTATTTCTATTTTTTCCATTAAACAATTTGTAAAGTCTACCTGAACTCGACAACACGATATTTTCTTTCATTGCCGCCTTTCGGCGTTTGTTTACGTTTTTACCGCCACGGTTGGATGGTTGCGTATCGCATTTCGGTCGTGGACCATATACGGCAATTTTACTTGCGATCGCATTCGCTCGTATTTATTTTTTTTAAAGATAAGTATTTAAATTTAATTAACATATAGAATCATCTTTTTAAGTCATTTTTATATTAAAGTAATTTTTCTAAAGTCATCGTAATATTTATTAAATGTTATTCAAATTATAAGTAAATGTTAAGTATCTTCCGACTTATGCAAATTGCGTAGTCGATTCTGATTGGCCGATAAGTTTTCGTCCTGATTTAAAGGGACAGCGATTTCATGTTTTCGGTGTGCGATGTCTGATGGCTGACTTATGGTACTATCTGGTATGTTTTTATGAAGTTTCAGCGAATATCTATGGTATATGGCTAAATACCGATATAATTGTAAGAACTTAAAGTTTATTAAGCATAATGGTTTAGTATGAAGACGTTTCATCGAAAAATTGTTAATTAAATCGGCGATAGAGTTGTGTATAATATATTTCAAGTTGCTAATCACTTAAAGATTACTTATGTTGTCGAATAATGAAGTGCTCTCGAGTTCGGGTAGACTATCGTCGCAAGTGTCCATTAATTTAATCCTGGAACGAAGTCACGTTCATGTATTTCAAGCTCCAATAAAGGAAACCTTCTTCTGTTCATCATTTTGGCACATTACTGTAAGTACATTTTACACTTACATCATATAATATATATAGGATTCATGAAGTTGCATATATTTCAACATATTCTTAGTCAAAGTTATTATTTCAACAATATTTTCAAAGTTTCATATATAACTTAAACTAATTTGTCAAGTCACTCTGCTGAATTTATACGTGGGAGGGGCAAGCAACCAACACCCCCCCCCCCCCCCAACAGAGGTTATGGTATCCAGAAGCACTTCAACTGCGGTAAAGCTAGAGAAAAGTATTTTAAAAATGAAAATGTTGAAGCTAATTAATGAAGTGTTTTTTTTTTTCAAGTATCTAGTGTATGAAATATTTTAATGTTTATATATATGTGCATGCAAGTTTTATTACCATTACTATTTATATTTTATATCTATTTATTGTTTTAAGTAAAAGTATATAAATGGCTACTGCACCAGATATAGTAGTATTAAGTAGGGATAACTATCAAAGTTGGATTCGTTTTATAAAATGCACATTGCAAACTGAAGGTTTGTATACCTGGGTGAATAAAACTGAATGGCCAGATTATACAGATTTGAAGCCCCTTGATAAGTTTAACCCCTTGGGGACGAGCGACACGTATACGTGCCGGAAATAGGCTTAAGGATCCTCCTTTATTCTCACCAGTAAAATTTTACTGTAAAATTTGCCTTATTTAATCCGAGCATTTTCCCGATTTGAATAGGGACAAACATCTGTTTTTTAAAACCGGTAGCAAAGTAATAAACATTTCGTAAAAGGCTCCCGTCGCGAAGGGGTTAAGCTAAATCAGTCAAAGCAAAGGGCAGCCGGAATTATCAAAACGTATGTTAGTCCTGAAATTGGGTTAACAATAGGTCATTTGGATGATCCGTCGGAAATATGGGAAACACTAAAATTAAATCTGGAAATCCCGGGAATAGCATTAAAATCGTTTCATGTAAATGAATTTAGGAATTTAAAAATTAATGTAGATGAAGATATCCCAACTTATATTGCTAGGTTTGAAGAAGCTTATCGTCGCGTAGTTGATTCCGGGGAGGAAGTTGCAGAAAAGCATCGTTGTTACCAATTAATAGAAAGCCTACCAGAAAATTATGATTATTTAATTAGGGAATTAGACCGTTTGCCAGAAAAAGATTTTAAATTTAAGGATGTTAAAGAGGAGATTCTAAAGGAATGTTCAAGAAGGGATTTGAGAGAAAGATTACGAAATGAAACCCTCATGGCTGATAGAACCACTCAAATGTCTTAAAAAGTTTCCCCTAAGTCTCATTCTCGAAATAAAATAAATTTAAAGTGTTAAGTTTGTGGTAAATATGGCCATTGGGATAAAAATTGTAGGAAACAGAAAAGTGGTGATAAAAGGGACGAAGTAAATTTAGATTCATACGTCGCAGAATTAAAATGTAAAAGTAATGATTTGTGCAATGTTTCCCCCCCTTGCTGGGAATGGACATTGGATTCAGTGTCCACATCTCATGTCTGCCAAAATAAGCATTTCTTTACTTATCTAAGTGAGCCACCAGAGGGTGCAGTTGTTAGGATGGGAACAACACCTCATAAAGTTAGAGGAATAGGAAAAGTAAGTTTTAAATTAAAGGAAAAGGATAAAGTATCTATTGTAAATTTACATAATGTGTTGTATGTTCCTACCATTGATAAAAATTTAATTTCCATGTCAAAGATGGATAAAGCTGGTCTCCATGCCACAATGGACAATGGGTTTAAAGTATTTGATAAGCATTACTTACTTACACAATGGTGCTACAATCCATGTAGGATTTTGACCTCCCTCAATATACTTCTCCAGACCTTCCGATCTCTGGCCTTTACTTTATAATTTATAATTTGGTTTTCTGCAAGATCTTTTTCTATCTCTTTTATCCAACTCTTCCTGGGTCTACCAATACTTCTTTTTCCAATTAAATTACCACTATAAATCTTCTTTGTGCTTCGCTCATCCCTCATTCTGATTAGATGGCCTAACCATTGCATTCTTCTTATTTTTATAGTATTTATTATATATTTGATAAGCATTGGAAGTACTTATATACTGCCACTCTAAAAGATAATTTTTATGTTCTTAAAGCCATTAAAAGTTATGACAAAACTAAATCTAATGTTAAGAACCAATATTTAGAGCTTGCTGATCAACCATCTTTTTCTGATAAGAATAAATTAAAAGTTTCTACTTGTACTAAATCCTTAAATCAAGCCTATAACATTAATTCAAGAAGTGCTCATGTAATACAAGATAATGTCAGGGAAGTAACTAATATACAAGAGTCAAATCAAAATTACAATGTTACATTTGCCAGTGAGCGTAACAACATCATGCTCTGGCATGAAAGGCTAGGACATAGTAATGTTGATATAATTAAGAAAATGTTTCGTGAAAATTTAGTTCAAAATTGTGGACAATTACTGGGAAGAGAGACTCCGTGTGAACCGTGTATTCTAGCTAAAAATACTAGGTCAACATATCCTAGATTAAAGAAAGTTCGCTCAAAAGAAATGTTAGAATTGATACATAGCGATGTATGGGGCCCGGCTCCAGTTACATCAAGGAATGGGCAACGGTACATACTTACTTTTATTGACGATTTTAGTCGAAGAGCCTTTTGCTACCCGCTACGCTCTAAAGATGAAGTTTTCCTGAAATTAAAGCACTTCATCATGTTTGTGGAACGCCAAACTAACAGAAAAGTCAAAGTCATGAGAACTGATAACGGGTTAGAATATTGCAATAAGCAAATAAAAGATATGTTAGAAAAGATGGGAATCAAGCATGAGAGGACCACAATATATAGTCCCCAGATGAATGGCATTGCCGAGCGATATAACAGAGTTTTATTTGAAGGAATGAGAACGTTTATGCAAGCAGCTAATTTGCCGCCTAATCTATGGGTTGAGGCAGTTATGGCAATAAATTACATTCGCAACCGAATATTTCACACAGGCATAGAAGCAATACCGTTTCAATGATGGTACGGAGCTAAACCATCCATTCGTCATTTGAAACGTTATGGATGCATTGCGTATGTACATCAACCTAAAGAAAAACGAAATAAATTTCAATCAAGAGCAAAAAGAGGAGTTTTTGTAGGATATGGTATAGGATCCTGTGGATATCGCATTTATTTCCCTAAAGAAAATAAAGTAGTTGAGTCAAAGCATGTGACATTTGACGAAGCTCAACTGAACGGCTCTCCTGAACGGAAAATAATACATCGCATGTTTGTTGATTTTTCAAATGATGATAATGAATTCTTTACAGGTCCTAACAATTCACCGACAATGGAAGATGACTTGACTGTCCATCAACCGAGTAGCTCTACAACTCGGACAGAAGTTGAGAAAGTAATGCAGCAAGATGAATCTAGATCCGAAGAGAAAATGGAAGATGATATATCAACATCTGAAAATGAATTAGAGGAGAATATTCTGAAGGAACAGGAAGAAGCAGAAGCAACATTTTACCGATTTATGAAGAAAAGAAAGAAAGGAAGAACTAAAGGGAATACATATGAAGGCCCAATTAAGCTAGATAAGGAACTGGAAAGTGAATTAGCTGAAGAAGCGCTCCTAACTGAAATAATTGTACCACAAAATGCGACACAAGCAAAACAACTTCCAGAGGCACAAAAATGGAAGGAGGCAATGGATCAAGAGATCCAAACCATGTTAGATAGACACGTTTGGACACCTGTCCCAAAAGTTGATCAAAAAGTTATAGGAACCAAATGGGTTTATACCGTAAAAGAAAATAGTGAAGGGAAGAATTGCATATTTAAAGCACGTTTAGTTGCACTAGGTAATAATCAGAGAGAAGGTTTAGATTACAATGACACATTTAGTCCAGTAATAAATTTTACACTCATTCGTCTTTTCATAGCTTTTTTTATTAGAATATTGAACTGGGTGCATTGTCTTCTTGATGTTAAATGTGCATACTTATATGGGGATATTGATAAAGAAATTTGCATCAAACAACCCAAAGATTATACAATTCCAGGGAAAGAACACTGTGTTTTAAAGTTAAAGAAAGCAATCTATGGGCTTCACCAAGCTGGAAGATGTTGGTACCATGATTTGCATAATAAGTTAATTGCAAATGGATTCAGTGAAGTACAAGGGTTAACTTGTGTATACTCTTATAAAAGTGAAGCAATAGTTATAGTGTATGTGGATGATTTGCCTATTTTTGCGAAGAATGGTGAAGTTTTAAAAGAGGTAGTACAGTTAATTGAATCCATTTATGAAGTTAAAAATTTAGGTCCTATTTCAATGTTACTAGGTATCAATTTTAAAAGAAAAGAGGATGCAATAGTTAATATTAACTGTGAACATTATATTGAAAAGTGTTTAAAGAAGTTCGATGTCCCTGATTTTACTAATATATCTCTTCCTTCTCCTCCTGGATATAATCCTGTTCCAGTTGCTGAAGATGACGAATTTCCCGAGAACCTGCCGTACCGAAACTTACTGGGATGTCTACAGTACATTGCTCATCGATGCCGTCCAGACATTGCTTGGCCTGTTGCTGCACTTTCACAATTTACTGAGAGTCACAACCTGTTGCACTACAAAGCACTCCTGCGAATCCTGATGTATCTCTCTTCGACAAAATCCTTGGGATTGAAGTTGGCACAATCTGACCCTCCAATCCAGCTAGCTGTCTACGTCGACGCTTCTTGGGCAAGTGACACTACTGATCGAAAATCCTGGAGCGGCTACATTGCTTTCTTAAATCATATTCCAGTAACCTGGAGAGTAACTAAACAAAATTGCGTAGCCTTGAGTCCAATGGAAGCAGAAATAATAGCAGCGACAGAAGCTGTAAAAGATCTGAAGTTCTTAAACATGTCTCTAATTGAAATTCAGAAAAGTCTTAACTTGGACATCATTACTATTCAACGTCCAATGCTCTTTTGTGATAATACTGCTGCCATTTCCTTCACCAAACATAAAGCTGATACCATAAAGAATCGTTATATTGATTTAAAATACAAGTTTATAAGAGACTGGTATAACAATGGCCTCTTCGACATTAAACATGTTATGTCAAAAGAGAACTATGCAGATATTTTGACTAAATCCCTCGTAAAGGACTCCTTTCTTAGATTCAGAGAAGTTTTTTTATGGTGATGAACTTTCCACGAAAAAAAAAAAAAAAACCTTTCTTTTGATCCTGCCATTATTACAAGAACTTTTGTAATGAACTTTATTGCAGAAAATCAAAATGAATGGGAAAGAGGGGCATTCTGTGGAAAAGTATTCCCAAGCATTTTTTATTTCTATTTTTTCCATTAAACAATTTGTAAAGTCTACCTGAACTCGACAACACGATATTTTCTTTTCATTGCCGCCTTTCGACGTTTGTTTACGTTTTTACCGCCACGGTTGGATGGTTGCGTATCGCGTTTCGGTCGTGGACCGTATACGGCAATTTTACTTACGATCGCATTCGCTCGTATTTATTTTTTTTAAAGATAAGTATTTAAATTTAATTAACATATAAAATCATCTTTTTAAGTCATTTTTATATTAAAGTAATTTTTCTAAAGTCATCGTAATATTTATTAAATGTTATTCAAATTATAAGTAAATGTTAAGTATCTTCCGACTTATGCAAATTGCATAGTCGATTCTGATTGGCCGATAAGTTTTCGTCCTGATTTAAAGGGACAGCGATTTCATGTTTTCAGTGTGCGATGTCTGATGGCTGACTTATGGTACTATCTGGTATGTTTTTATGAAGTTTCAGCGAATATCTATGGTATATGGCTAAATACCGATATAATTGTAAGAACTTAAAGTTTATTAAGCATAATGGTTTAGTATGAAGACGTTTCATCGAAAAAATGTTAATTAAATCGGCGATAGAGTTGTGTATAATATATTTCAAGTTGCTAATCACTTAAAGATTACTTATGTCGTCGAATAATGAAGTGCTCTCGAGTTCGGGTAGACTATCGTCGCAAGTGTCCATTAATTTAATCCTGGAACGAAGTCACGTTCATGTATTTCAAGCTCCAATAAAGGAAACCTTCTTCTGTTCATCATTTTGGCACATTACTGTAAGTACATTTTACACTTACATCATATAATATATATAGGATTCATGAAGTTGCATATATTTCAACATATTCTTAGTCAAAGTTATTATTTCAACAATATTTTCAAAGTTTCATATATAACTTAAACTAATTTGTCAAGTCACTCTGCTGAATTTATACGTGGGAGGGGCAAGCAACCGACACCCCCCCAACAATATGCCTAGTTTGATCACTAGATATTATTCTCAATTAAGTTAGCTTTCATGTACGCTTGATCATGGTAGGTTATGTGCATAATTTAACCATAGAGAGTATAATCTCAATAGATTCAGATCTTTTTCCTTTTATCCTAAGATGTTTTGATTGAAGATTATTTAAATGTGCTATGTAAGGTCAGAAACATAGTATTATTAATCCAAATTTTAATGTATTTAAATTGTATCAATTTGATTCCTTTTTTTTTTTTTTTTTTTTTTTTTTCCTTTTGATATGAAGCACTCATAACACCACTGTAGTTTTTACATATGTTTTACTTTATATTTCATATATTAACCCTTTGCAGTCAAAGTACTCCTCCCAGGCACAGGCTTCTCTTACATGAATTTATTTGGTTGGCATCACTTTCTTTTTAAGAAAAAAAAATGTACTTGCACTTTGAAGACATTTGCAAGAGAAATTTACTAAAAAATGTTCTTTTAAAATATAGTGGTGCGCATAGAATATAAAAATAGAATAATGTATATATTATTCAAAAAGGGCGACTATTTTCTGACACTCGACCACAAAGGGTTAATATACATAAAAACTATGTTGGTGCTAGGTGTAGTTCACATTAAAAAAAAAAAAAAAAAAAATCAAATTAGTATAATTGAAATATATTAAAATTTGCTAAATAAACCTATGTTTTGATTTTGTATAACATATTCAAACAATCTTCAAACTTAAATCAATCAAGAGTGGCAAAAAATATAGACCCTAAGCTACATTAAAACAATAAAAATATCGTAGGAAGGGGGGGAGGGAATACCCTATTGAGGGACCAAAAATCCATGCTTATCCACTCATCTTGTTTCAGGAGAGAGGGAAAATTTAGATGATTATTTATTGTTATCAGAACAAAAAAAAAATAATAATCAAAGAGTTTTAAAGATTTTAAATTTTGTGTGCAAGGGGAAAGAACAACAGAGAAAAGAGGAAGTCTTTTGAAAAGTGGAGGGGGGTGGGGGAGTGATAAAATTTATAAAAAAAGCAGAAATCTGTCAAACTCTCACAACTGCTCTTTCAACATTTAAGTACAGAATCAATTATATATGTGCTTAAATTATCACATGAGTTTTTAAATCATTACACTTCTAAATTATGATTTAAAAGCGTTTTGCTTACATGATGTGCTATAGCACATCTGCAGCGCCACTGAATGACTGAATATATATTTTTTAAATTCATAATAAGTGGGAGGATAAAAGCTCATTAACCACTTACCAGTTTTGTCCATACCTTATACAGGCAGCATACTTTCGCACAGCGTGATTTTGATTTGCCCATACTACATACATGCATTTTCTAGGTTTACACTTTTGTTTATTGGTAGGATTTCAATGTAGTTGACAATTTTGCTGATAAATGGCATAATTTTGCTTATAAATTCATATTTACATACATCATCTTTGTTTTTGATCTGTAACTATTTTTTTATATATATATATTTCATTTAAAAATGGCAAGAAAATATTATTTTTGCAATAAAAAAATAGGCATTTTTTGTAAGTTTTTTCAGACATATTGAACTGGTAAGTGGTTAACCGATTTGGAAACATATTTTATTAAAAGGTTTCTAATTTTAATAAAAATAAAATGTTCTGTTCTTCTTATGAGATTAATAACTTGCCAACATTTTTTAATGTAAATTGGATATGGAAATTACTCTACCAATTCAATATAAATCCTTAACTCAGTAGATTAGTTATCTAACAAAACATACTTCAGTAATATTAAACAGATCAAATCTACATTAGACAAAATAATAATAATAAATATTGATATTAATAAAATTTAATTCATCATGCTTGCATTAGCTATATCAGTATTTTCCCAACCTAAACATTGCATTACAAAATGCAAATACAGAACTTATCCTCTAATTACAAGATATTTTCATGCAGAAAAAATAAATTATGCATTTATTTCAATGACTTCTTAAATTCAAAATAGGAAGTGCACAAAAAATATACCTACTAGTAAATCATAAATCATTAAAAGCATAATTAATAATGTAAATAATTAAAGGAAAATCATAAATTCAGCTTGATAGCAAAAATCATTAAAAGCAAAAAATCATTAATTTAAATAATTGGTACTATTTAGTTATCCTGTCGACCAATTTTGCCAAATTATATAAATCGCCAAATTATACAAATTGACATAATTTTTATTTTAAATAACGAAAGAACAAATAAATTAGTATAACATACTAAAAATACAAATAAAATGTTGAGATAAAAATCACCTGATGGCGTAAACATGTGTAACTTCCTTAAAGTCAAGTGAATCTGACATTTACGATCAACCATTATTGACATTTAATCTTATAGTTTGGCGATAGATTTTTGGTCGACGGGATAACCAAGTAGTACCAAATAATTAAAAGAAAATTTAAGAAGATTAAAAGAAAAATAAGTTCAGCTTGACAATAACACTCACGTGATTCAAATTCTGTTCATTCTGAGACCAAGTGTTCAGAGTAATTGAAGAGTTGTCACTTATAATAAATCGAAGCTGGAAATAAATAAAAATAAGCAATCATAAAATCACATCCTTAAGTTTAATGAAAAGCAGAAGACTATTTTAAATACTGTATTTACTTATGCATGCCATACAATTTTTATATCAAAAATTTAACTGAGGATGCATGTGATACAGTAAACGCTGCTTTATAAAATCCCATGTGTCTTGAAGGATTTTATTTTATTAAGCAGCTAATTTTAAAAACCAGATATTCAAAATTTAATTATTTTAAAACACATTTTAAGTTTTCTACTTGAACAATCCATAAATAAAAATGAAAACAAAAAGCAATTAAAATTTAATACATTATTTTTGCATTAAATCTGAAAAGAATTTATACATTAATTACATTAAGTACTATTATTTATACATTAAATTTAATACATTATACATAATATATTAAATTCATTTACATTTAAGACATATTCAACTATATCTCTATACATTTTTTAACGAGAATTTTCATTATGGATTGTTAATTAAGAATAATAGAGAATGAATAAAAATATTGTCAATATTGTATAAAAATTACAATGCATAAATGCTTGTTCAAATTCAGTTATTTTATAGGGAGATTTTCATAATTTAGTAGCACAATTACTGCAAGTTTCTTTTTAAATAATTTGGCACTTTTAGTGATTTCTATACAAAGTTTTAGAGAGAATAGGTAGTACAATGTTATACAGGTGTAATACGATTTTTAATTATTACAAAGATTATACAACTACTTTGAATATTATACTGAGAAATAAAACATCTTGAAATAATTTTTTGATTGTGCAACTATCACAATCAGGGTTGGCAAAGTTTTTCCCACCACCGATAAATACCATGGTAAAAACCAGTATTTACCGTCCCGGGAAATACTATGTTTTTCCCACATGGGAAAAACTGATTGTTAAAAACGTAAATATAAATTCAAAACAACCTTTTAAAATGTCAAAATTGAGTTCTAAGTAAATAGCTTGAAAAGTAAAAGGGAAAAAAAAGAGAAAAAATAAAAAAAAAGAAGGAAGATGTACAAAAACAGACAATGGAGTGCATTTATTTATTTACAGACCACACGGATCCCCAAACATTTACCAATTATAATCATATTCATATTCTTCATCTTCCACTTCCACATTGGATTTTAGCATTATATAACAAAATACTAATTCAGAGGCTTTTTATAAACCAAGTCTATTTCTAATCTTGTTTTGGATGAAAGAAAAATTAGAAAAAATACACTCCAGAGATTCTGATGATGCAGGACATCCCTGAAGATGTTCCATTAATTGGAAAAAATCTGCATCTATTCCACTTTTATTTAAATTTTCCACCATAGTGCAGGTGAAATAGTGTTTGTAATGTCTTCAGAAAAAGGTGCATCTTCTGACTTGAACTGTATTGTGTATTGTAAGTACTTTGGATTTAAAGTCTGCAAATATTCACAAGCAGATTCCTCCTGATCCTGTGATAACTTTTCGTCTTTATATTTCAGATTCATCAGGTGCAGCAAAAAATATACAGGGGTCATTGCTTTATCAAAGCTAGATTTCACTTTGCTGAAATGTGGATTGAGTTCTTTATTGAAGAAGTTAAAAGAAGAACTAGGTAAATTTCACAAGCATCTGCAATATTGGCATTATTATCATCTTGTAACTTCGTAAGGGCTTTTGGAACTGGTTCCATTTGGTTGTACATATTTTTTCCTTCTTTATACAGATGAAGATTATTTACTAAATACTTAATATAATGGTAGACAAGATTGACAGACAAGTACCAGATAATTAATTGATACGTTTTCTGTTTTGTCTGAAGTGTCAAATGTGTAAAAAATAGAGATGGGAAATATACCCACATAATCACTGCCATTGTTCTAAAGCTTTCCAAATCTTAAAAACAAAGGCTTCAATTAATAAATTTGAAATTTGGGACAAACCTTTGTTTACAACTTTTTCATATATTGATATTTTTTTTTTTGTATTTAAAGTGCATAATATAGTGCTTAAACAGAAATGTTCACAAAAAATTCAAACATTCATAGTTGACTTGATTAATTCACATTTTTTAGATAAGGACATAAAATTTCCCATTATCTGAATATGAAGCATATCCTCGCATATGAAGTTTCGTTAATTATAGATTTGTACATGGAAAATACAACCATTCATTTTCGTCCTAGAGATAAGTTCAGACTTTTTTTTTTTTAATTGGCTGAGACCGTTACCGAAAAAACACAGCAGGAATTTGTTAAAATCATTTTAAAATTGTTTCAAGATTAATATTTTCATTAGTATGATTTTCATATTCCTGAAAATCTGTTTAAAATAGCAAGTTTGTTTTTTATACCCAACCACTGGCAAAAATCTGTAAAAGTCACTATTTTCATTCTTATAAGATATCATTAAACAGCTATGGCAGAAAGACACGAGTTCTGTTTTCTAATAAACAAGGGACTTCAAACAGAAAGAGAGAGAGAGAAACAATAAGAGATATTTCACGTCTTCTGTATGTTTTTAACACTGACCATGCAAAGGCTTCAAAATCAGATAGAATATTTCTCTTTATATCACTCTAGCAAAACCCACAGCTTTGCTCGCATAATAGTTGAAATATGATAGTGGTATTTGTGTGCCTATTTTTATAAGAAAAAATTATACTGTTAGTAGTAGTTAAAAAATTACTAATTAAGCCACAGTTTGACTAAATCTTTTGTTGACGTTTAACTCTCTGAGCTATAAAATTACCAACTACAGTCGAACCTCATTATCCCAACGCTCTAATGACCAGAAAAAAGTGTCGTCTTAAGTGGAGTGTCGCGGTAACCGGAGTTGGAGGAAAATGTGTTTATAATAATCTGTATTTTTAACTAATTAATGACAATTTTAAATTCCTAACTATTCTTGCAGTTTTAAGCAATAAAACATTATTATTAAACAAAATAAACACAAAAACAAAATTAAAAGTAATAAAAATCAGATTTATGATGACATTTTTTTATTGTTACATGAAATATTGATGAATTAAGGTTTGCTTGTCCCTAGTTGTGCTTCCTACAATTCTTTTTTTCAATATTATACAATGCATTGTAATCATTATTCGTTGTTTCAGAAATAGATGTTTGATAATTTCTGATCATTTCAATGCAATGCTTCGGTGTTAGTCGGATGAAAAACGCCGTGTAACCACAAGAAAGCGCCACTCTGACCAGAATAAAAAGATCGCGAGTAGATTAAAACGTCTATCTAGAGCTTAAGGGGGTCATTTATAGTGTGTGAGTTTATTTATTCAAATACAGAATTGAAGTAAAATTTCTCCTTTATCTCAATGGGTATTAGACACTTTTGTGAAAAGTTTGGTTAAGACATTTGTTACCACTTAATTTCCGTGCTTATAAGATGGATTTTGAAAAATGGACAATTTTCCTAAATCGTCAGAATATCCGGAGTTGAAAATTATTCAACGACGTAAAATCCGGAGTTTATTTACATTACAATCATATACTGAAAATTGGCACTGACGTGATAAGCGGGGTGACGTGAAAACTGGGTATCAGGATAACGAGGTCCGACTGTATATATTTTTGCAGTCTTTTTGATATTACCTATGACTTTTCTATTTTGGAAAAAAAAAATAGAGATTGCAGCACTAAACAGGAGTAAGTACATGAAAATATCTAGAATCGGGGTTTAACTCGAAGTTATTGTGGATTTTGTGGTGTTGCTCTTTGTGCAAATCTGTGCTTTGAAATGTACCACACAAAAGCAAATTATACCAAATAATGTTCATATGCAAATAAAATCTATTTCAGTTTTTATTCAAGTCTATGCGAAATTTTATGTTAAAAAAATTATGATTTCTTATGGGAAACATTTTTTTAAATATAAAACATTATTTTTTAATAATTTCTCATTAAATATTAATTAATTTACATAATTAATTACACATTAAAGTACATTTAAGTAGTTCCTTCATTATGAATAAAAAAAAATTAAAATACATATCTTCCAACTATTTTTTTAAAAATCATGAAAAGTACCAAATACAGTCCAGAAAGAGATATGCAGTTGAAATAGCTCAGATCTCAAAGTGTTAAAAATAACTATCATTCCATATTTCAAGATTCTAGTCTAATGGTCTACCACCCCTCGGATGGTAATGGCACCAACATAACATATAGCATATGTTGGAACAGGGGCTGTCACCATGAATTTTCCAATATACATTTTGAAATTGGTTTGGTATTTCCTGAGATTACATAATAAATAGTAATTTAGAAAGTTTTTAAAAGCCTTTTTGTTCATTTTACCACTTTAAGTTCTGAATCTTTTAGAAACTGTTCTTAGAGAGCATTTACGTTTTATATCTATCATGCCAAACTTTAAGTTTCTATCCTTAACAATTCCATGGAAATTGTAATTTAAAGCATTTTTAGAATGCTTTTTGCTTATTTTCTACTTTTAAATTTCTATTTTTTTTTTTAACTGATCTTAGAGGGCATTTACACCATATAAGTAATACCATACCAAGTTTCAAGATTTTGTCTTTAACAATTCCGAAAAAAAAAAAAAAGAAAGAAAGAAAGAAAATAGAAATTTAGAAAATTTTTAGAACGCTTTTCACTAATTTCACATTTAAAAATTTTAGAAACAGTTGTTAGAGAGCATTTACATCTTAAAATTAACTACAAGGCCAAATTTCACGTTTCTAGCCCCTTCAGTATAACTAAAATTGTAATTTTGAATGTTTTTCATCCTGAAACCCCCTTTTGGTAGAGACACCAACAAAAAATACAACCTATGTTGAATCAGAGACTGTCACCATCAATTTTTCATTATTACTTTTAAAGTCAGTTTGGTATATTTCCTGTGATTCCACAGAAGTCTTAATTTGGAAGTTTTTAGAATGCTTTTTGCTCATTTCACCCTTTTAAATTTCAAAATTCCTAGTAACTGTTTTTAAGATCATTTATATCTTATATGTATCAACCACGCCAAATTTCAAGTTTATATCTTTAACACTTGTATAGAAATCTCAATTTAGAATGTTTTAGAAAGCTTTTTGCACATTTTCACACCTTTTATCGATTTTTTTTTTACTGGCCTTAAAGAGAGCACTTATAAGTCACTACCGTGCCATATTTAATCGTTCTAGCCCCTTCGGTATCACAAAAATTACAATTTAGAATGTTTTTTGCTTCTGCAAACTCCTTCTAATGGTAGTGGCACTGATGACATAAAATGTAGCCTATGCTTTAACAGGGACTGTCACCATCAATTTGGAATCATTACTTTTGAAATCAGTTTGGTATTTTTTGAGATTTTATAAAAATTGTAATTTAGAACATATTTGGAACACCTTTCGCTCTTTTCAAATTTGGAATTTTTTAGAAACTATTTTTAGAGAGCATTTACATCTTATAAATATTTACTATGCCAAACTTCAAGTTTCTATCTTTAACAATTGCTTAGATATCGTAATTTAAAATGTTTTTAGAATGCTTTTCATGCATTTTAACCTCTTTTAAATTTAGAATTTTTTTTTAAAGTACCATGCTAAATTTCAAGTTGCTAGCCCCTTCAATATCACAAAAATTGCAATTTGGAATATATTTTGCTTCTGAAACCCCGAGGTGGTAGTGGCACTGACATAAAATATAGCCTATGTTGGAGCAGGAACTGTCGCCATCAACTTGCAACCATTACTTTTGAAATTAGTTTGGTATTTTCCGATATTGCATAGAAATGGTAATTTGGAACTTTTTAGAACGCTTTTCATGCATTTCCATCCTTTTTAAATTTCAAAATTTTTTCTATTGTTCTTAGAGGAAATTTACATCTTATAAGTAACTACCATGCCAAATATGAAGCTACTAGTTCCTTCAACAGTTTTTGCTCTTCCAAACACCAGGTGGTAGTGGCACCGGCATAAAATATAGCCTATGTTGGAACAAGGACTGGTCCCATCAATTTGTAACCTTTATTTTTTAAATTGGTTTCGTATTTCCTAAGATAGCGTAGAAATTGCAATTTAGAGTTTTTTAGAACACTTTTTGTGCATTTTCACCCCTTTTAAATTTCGAATTTTTTAGGAACTCACATCTTAGACATAATTTATATCTTATAAGTAACTCACATATGAAATTTCAAGTTTTTAGGACCTTCAGTAACACAAAAATTGCATTTTTAGAACGTTTTTTGCTTCTGCACCCCCTTGGGGATAGTGGCACAGATGTAAAATATAGTTTATGTTGGAATACAGACTATCACACCATCATTTTGAACATCTTAGGAACTGTTCTTAGACATAATTTATATCTTATAAGTAACTCACATACGAAATTTCAAGTTTTTGGGACCTTCAGTAACACAAAAATTGCATTTTTAGAATGTTTTTTGCTTCTGCACCCCCTTGGGGATAGTGGCACAGATGTAAAATATAGTTTATGTTGGAATAGAGACTATCACACCATCATTTTGAACATCATTACTTTTAAAATGGGTTTGGTAGTTCCAGATATTACCCCCTATAAATAAACACACAAACTTTACTTTTTTATAATATTAGTATAGATTAATAACAATTCAGTTTACTTTCAGTTTTTAAAGGATTGCAAAACACTGTAAGAAACTTAGGCTACATTCTTGTTTCTCAAACAGCGAGAGTTTTTTTCTTCAATTTTTGTACAAATAAACAGGGGTATAAAAATCTAGGTGCCAGCAGGCAGTCTCTCACCACTAAATTTTATTAGTTTTCTTCGCTTAAATTTTATTAGCATTCTAACAAAAATTTTAGACGAAATATTAGATAAAAAATAATGAATAAGGTTTAGTGGCAAGAGACTGCCCGCTGGTGCCTAGATTTTTACACCCTGCAAATAAAATTTTTATCATGAGCCTGAGCTCAAAGACTGGATAAAAATAGAGTCAAAGCTGGTTTCAGGTACGAAAGCTGAGATTAATCTCTTCTTTCCAGATTACTGCAATCGTAATGGAAATTAGTATTTGTTTCAACCAATTTCCATGTTTAGTTTGAATTTCCCTGAGATTTCCAGGATTTTTCCAGGTCAAACAAATTCCCTGATATTTCCATGTTTTCCAGGTCAGTGACCACCCTGTATATTGTAAAATAATATAAAATCTTCAGGGTGAATTACAAATGGAAGTTTATATTGCAAAGAGTAAAATTTTTATTTCTTTCAAATATCACGGAACTACAAATTACTGAAATACTGCAGTAAAATTTCAACCCATTTACGATTCTGACATAGAGCGAAGCTTTATTGAAGATTGCAGCCATTATCATTTTATACACATTTTAATACATAATTCTGTCTTATATGACTTAATTCATGCTTTATGCATTATTAATTATTTACTTGATCTCTACTTTTAATATTTCAATCATTTATTAACTTTTCTTAATTTTTATAATTTTATTTAATTAATTACTTTAATATTGTACATTGTAAGCATTCATTATAATTTCAAATGCATTACTACATTAAAACTACTGTTTAAAAAATGTAAACAAAGCAGTGACCAGAAATCCACAAAACTCGCACAACCTCTAGTCCAGTGGTTCCCAACCTTTTTTGGGTCACGCCCCACCAAAGCGTCAGTAATGTCGCTATGTCCCCCCCCCCCCCCTCTTAATCTATAAATTATGTCGGTTATTTTTTTAAAAGCGAACTCTATTCACACAGTGGAAGCATAATAAAGCCTTAAAATTAACTACCCATTTCACATTTTTTAACCTATCAAAGAGGTGAATCTTCTGTGACAAATGTGTTTTAACAAAATTTTAATAAGCACAATGAGGTAATACATCTTTGCTTTTCTGCGATAAAGAGTTTTCTTGTTCTTTTCTAACTTACCTCATGTTAAAAGAAAAGTGATATGTGATAATGCATACCGGATATTTTTATCTTCATTTGTGCATTTTTATCTTCATAAAATATCTTGAAGGGAGACTTACATTTAACGTTAAAACTGATTACATTCATTCAAACGTTTTATAATTCATTTTTGTGACTTATTAATAGTTGGTGGGAAAGCTTTGTACACTAAAATTTCTTTCTATGGTATATACAATACACATGAAGTATTTCAAAATTCTCATGTTTATAAAAATGAAGTAGCTATTATTTTCAATCACAACACATTTTCTATGTTTTCCCTTTCGAAATATCATTAATTGTCTTCCATGCATTATCTGAGTTTAAAATTTAAAATGATTATGTCATCATGTAAATTAATTTACTATGCAGGATGCCTACACCAGAGCTACATATATTTATTATCTAACCATTTTATTTTCTAATGCTATTTAATATTTATAAGTTTTATAAAGTTGGTAGTATCTCGTTCAGATATTTCATATATTTTTAAGGTTAAATGGGCTCAAGACAGCTTAATTTATATGTTCTTTTAAGTAATCTCACATGTAAAATAATCATCGAGTGACATATAGCAGAGCAAATAGAAGTAGAAAGATCTTTAAATAAATAATGGAAAGCGTTATAAAAAAAATGTAAAATACTGTCCCAGAAAAATTATAGTGGGATTTAATATTAAGTAATGTCAAAAACATATTTTAAAAGTTTTTCGTATAAATATTCTGGTGTGAAATGTATTCGAAAGTTTTCATTGGGTACATTTCTGAAATTCAATATGAAAAACTGTTTTTTTTTTATTTTTCTTGCATTCCATTTAGCCTGCAACAAAATACTTTTCAAAAAAAAAAAAAAAACAGATAGAAGAAACTGATAGAGAATGAGTGAGCAACAAATTTGGAATTGCCCCCCAGTGGGGTATACGCCCCACGTTGGGAACCACTGCTCTAGTCCCAAGCTATGTGGATTTCAGGGAGTCTACTGTATTGCATTCTTCAGGTCCAAAAGTAGTGCAATTATAAATTTTTGCATAATGTAGATGATTTTATTGTGAAATTTCCTTATAAACATGATCAAAATTCAAAATACACCTGGACAAAACCATTACATTACTTATTTCCAAATTTTTTTAATTTAATGATGGTTATCTTTTCATTAAAAAAAAAATCTGAATTGTAGAGATAAAAATGAAATAATGTTTGAAATTTAGTCCTCTAGATGATAGCAATATGGATTACAGGCTCATCTTAAGGGGGCTGGTCACTCAACTTCCGATTTCCCGTCAATGTAAAGTCTATGGGCATTAGATGCATTCGTCTAATTAAAATATCTCCTCGGGAAATTGATATTTTTAACCTCCATTTTTTTTTGTGTACACTTCCTAAAAGAAGTCTCTCTTTTTCTTAGTTCTCAAAATATTTCTAAAGTAGAGACTTCATTTTATAGCAGGGTTGCTGGCTTTTAGCCAGGCCAAAAAAAGCCGGCCGGCTTTTTTTGGTTTTAACCACTTAAAAAAAGACAGCTTTTATTAAAAAAAGCCGGCTTTTATTGGAAGAAGTCAGTTTTTATTTTTTAAAGTTGGTTTACAGTAAATTTGTTTTAAATTTGGATCAATTAATTTTTAATACATTTATAAATATTTTCTACTAAAAAAAATAATAGGCTTCTATTAAATTTTATCAAATAAATAAGTCTTTATAACTTCTAGAAGACAACTGTGAATGCATTATCTCTGAAAAAAAATATATATATATATAAACATTGAAAAGGATATATGTTAGGCTCCAAACTGGTGTTTTGAAATTCTATATTATATAGCTCCACATATACTACACATTTTAAAGATTATATTTAATTAAATCTGTTCTTAACTGCTCTGCTCAACAAGCGCAAAATGTTTTGACACATTTACAAATTCATTTTTTAACAGAAAGATGTAAAATTCGAAAGCCTGACCATGAAACATGAAAGCAATTTGGAATCGAACTGTGTTTTCCATTTTTTGATCCATCAATTACCTATTGAGCTATAAAGAGATTTTGATCACGTGACAAACATGTTTTTTCACCCTTTTCTGAGTGGTTTCTTCTTTCGTGTGGAAATTCAGTTCAAAACGCTCACTTTGACACTATTTTCTGAAAAATCTATTGCGTTTGCAAAAAAAAAAAAAAAACCCAGAAAAAACAGTGCAATTACATAGTTTCTGAACAACAACATCTGCTAGTTTCATGCATTTCTGAACAAAAATAAATTAAAACTTAGGTCAGAAAGTTGCCATTTTGGATTTAACAGCCTTAATGGCAAAATATAACATATCAAAATGGAAACGAGAAATTAGAAAAGATGTTTTATTTGAGGAGAGTGGTACATAAGTGTATAAAAAAATAGAGCATTTAAACAAAAAAAAAAAAAAAAAAAAAATTCTCAAAATAAAATTTTGAAAAGCTTGTTGCTACGCATATTCATGCATATGCTATTCATAATGTTTTTAATAGTGAGAAATGGTGATGTTTATTAATATGACTATGTATAATTTTAAATGTTTGCTAGAAATAAAATAAGACTTGTATGTTAATAGCTCTTAAAATTAAGTAATAAAACATAACTAAGTAACCATTGTCCTCTTTAATTTTATAAAGCAGTAAAAATAAAAAAAATGACAGTTGGTATGGCCCTTTTAAAATTTAGCAGACATATTTGCAATTCTGAATACAAATCACTAGCAAAATCATCTAAGTTTTATTCCAGTATTATGTCCTCATTATTGAGAAATTGGGTTACTTATTAAACTGTAAATCAATTAAATGTCATTAAAACTAATTAAAAACACTTTAAAATGTGTAGTTTATAATTACAATGCTTTATTGTATAAAAGTCAATTATGGCCAAAAAAAGCCAATTTTGGCCAAAAAAAGCCGGTTAAAACCAATAAAAGCCACCGGCCTGGCTTTTTTTAATTTTAGCCGGCTTTTTTGCAACCCTGTTTTATAGGAAGTGTTCAAATCTTACTCACAGTTCGCTCGCTTTTAACACATAAAATATTAAATCAAGCATAGATTTTAGAAATATTTTGAAAACTAAGAAAAAAAGAGACATCTTTTAAGAAGAATACATAGAAAAAAGATGTAAAAAATATGAATTTCCCGAAAAGATATTTTAAATATACGAATGCATCAAAAGTCCATAGACTTAACAGTACGAAGGGGAATTCCGAAACTGAGTGACCAGCCCCCTTAAGTGTAAAATTCGGTACTTCTTAGTTGTCCAAAAATCGATCACCAAACTATAAGATTAAATGCCAATAATGGTTAATCGTAAATGTCGACTTTAAGTAAGTTACACGTGTTTACGTCATCAAGTGATTTTTATTTCGAAGTTTTATTTGTATTTTTATTAAGGTTATACTAATTTATTTGTTCTTTCGTTATTTAAAATAAAAATTATGTCAATTTGTATAATTTGGTAAGTGGTTTCGATATTTATATAATTTGGAGAAATTGGTCGACGGGATAACTAACAAGGGAACCACCACTTTTGGCGTTGTTCGCACCTAGCATCGAGACCTGGTGCGTTTTGTAGCCCTATACATAAAAGTTAGAGAACCGAAAAAATTTCTCTGTTAAAATAATATTTTATATACTTTTTTATACTTTTAATTTTTTATTATTACATATTTATTTGTTTATTTCTTGCCAAAAGTGAGTTAAGTCGCCAAATATGCGCTACAATTTTTCCGCCCGCTTTAACCAAAGAGAAAATGTACAGAACATATTACTAGAATTATATCAGATTGCGATTTTTTTAAAATAATTGATAGCATAAGAAACAAATATTAGGTTTTTATTTTTTTTTCTATGCAGACAATAAATATATCAGTAATAAATATAATTCTATAAAAGCTTCGAAGATCATTGAAAACTATTTTTAGTGAAATACAAATTAAGCAAACTCTTTTCTTTTGAAATCGAATGAAATAAAGTTTCGAATGTTTAAAATGAAATGTTGCTGTATTAAATGGTCCTTCGGTAAAAGTAATCGTAAAGCAAATTAATATTTTTACACAATTTATAAAAATTATTGTGGCGAAATAGGTCGGACATTGCAATTTCTAGCTATTACAAATTCAGCTATGACATTTGGCTAGGGTTGCCGGAAAGCTCTACTTTTAAAAATAAACGCCAACTGTTCCCCCGCCAAAAATATGAATATAAAGTTGGAATTTTCAAACTTTTTTCAATATTTATACTTATTATTAACTAATTTTAATTTTTAAATGCTTTTCTTTAAAAAAATTCAATGTTAATAGTCTGATAAGTGGTTTCGAAAATTGCATATTTAGAGAGTTATGCTGCTGTAAAATCAAGAAATATGATTTTAACAGAAAAATTTTATCGATTCTCAAACTTCATAATATAGAGCTTTAAAATGCACCAGGTCTCAATGCTAGGTGCGAGCAACACCAAAAGCGATTCCCTTGTAAGTAGTACCTAAAATTCATTGTTTACATTGCAAAAGATGTGTGTTATACAGAGAATTGCATTATATAAAATGGCATTATAAAGATCTTTTACTATATGTACACTCGGGGCCACCACAAAAAAAACCTCTTCTCTAGAGAAGAAGCTTTTTGCGATCGATGGCTGCTACACAGTGCACTCAAGATTTGAAAATGTACTCCAGCAACAAGCAGTTCTGCTCAAACATCATTTTCTGTCTTTTAGAACAGATTAAAAACTATTTACGGACAGAACAGAATTGAGAACAGCTGGTAACTCTTGGAGAGATGGTCATAGAATAAATACATCACAGTCGTCTCAATTGTGTGTAAGTAATAAATGCATTCGCAAATTCAAAAAGAAGTAGAAAATCTTTTTTTTTTTTTTTTTTTTTAACACTTTGCAAGTACTGCAAAATAATTACCAAATTGTAAATTATTATTGGTTTAAAAAACATGCTGTTGATTTACTAAATTACATGTTTTATTAGATATATCATTTTTAAATATGTGGTATTCAGGTGTAGTGACTTTTTTCTGTGTATTTCTACTTTACATTTTGTGTGAATAAATTGGAGATATATATGTGTGAATTTTAATGGTAAAGTTAAAACTATAGTGATATTTTTCTACGATTTCTATCATATATTTTTCATTTAACAGAAGTGGAGTTTTGTGCAAAATTTTCGAAAGGGGAGGATTAAATATAGCGACTATTTTCTGTGTATTTGCCACTTAATTTTACCTTCAGAATAATTAGTAAAACTTTAACTTGCTTATTTGTTTTATGTTTTATATATCCAGTTAAATTTAGATATTGTATCGAGTTAAAAATTGAAGTAAATAGCTCCATATATTGTTGGAGTTAAACTGAAGGAAAAGAGGGGAAGGGGTTTGAAAATAAATGACTGCACAGGGATGTCACACATCAAAATACAGGGTGGCTTACAATAAAAGTACGTTCAGCTAAAGAATTATGATAACTGTTATTGAGATACTGACCAGTTTTTCATAAGGAAAAATATCCCACACAATTCGGCAATACTCAATAGCAGCTTCTACAGAGCAAGTCCATAATGTTTTCGATAGAGGAGCCAGTGGAATAATACCAGGTTGTCTTGTCTTTGTGAAGATATCAAATTCCATGCTCTGGTGACAGGATCCAGAAAAGTTAGGCCCATGATCCAAAACAAAGACAGTTTTGTGGCTCACTGGAAAAGCCATCAGCCTGGAATACAAATTCATTTAATATATTAATAAACTAGGTGAATCTTTGTCAAATATCACAAGTTAAAATATTAAAACAAATTTAAAAAAAAAAATGGTATTTTCCACTATACCAACACCATGCCAAAATGTATGCTAATGTGCCATTTATAGCAACTCTGCCTGTGCAAAAGATTTTTACTATGAATTATGCCAAATATTGTGTTATGCTATTTACTGAACATGAACCATTTTATTATCATTACTAGTTCAGCCTTTGCGACTAGTTTGGTCTCCCTTAAAATTTATGTTTGGGAAAGCATGTTAACCATTCCATCATGTTACTTTTATTCATAATTTAATTTACTTGGACCCTCTTAAATATAGGGGAGACCAGGGTACAGTGGTCCACTTTTGTAGTTAACATTTTTTTTCTCTTTAACGGAGAGACCAATCTACCTGAAAATATTTTTGAATATTCTTTAAACCTTTCTACATGCCTCATAATTTTACCAGAATATAATTCCCAATACATTTTTCAAAAAAAAAATTTTTACATACACTCGTGAAGTGGACCAGTGTACCCCGAAAGCGGGGTACACTGGTCCACCCACTGGGGCACAGTGGTCCACTATTAGTTATTGTCTAAAATACAATATAAATCTATTTATAATTAATCTAATTCTTTTTTATTTCGCCTTTACCTCCAAAATAATATAATAATACAAATTTGCAAGTAGCATTTTGAAACAGAAAACATATAAAACTAAAGAATTATCAAAAAATTTATTATATTTTGAAAATAACAATATAAGATACAGGAGTGATGGCAAACAAGTTATTAAGTACAAAACTAGTATGTTGTGGTCATCACAAAACTTTCTTCTATATCATACTTGTCAATACTTCAAAATTCATTATCACAGTGAATCTATGCTCATCATGCGGATTCTTAAAAGATGAAATTCCGTGCATTAGTTCTTGAGATATTAGTGTCCCTAAAATCGTATAAATCCATCAAAATGCAGCATAGCAGCGCCACCTATTGGGTGATTTACACCAGAAACTAATTATCATCAACTTATGTCAATATCTAACTGAATATGAAGTTTGGGGAAAATCCGTGCATTAGTTCTTGAGATAGAGTTATTGCGCAAATGATGACAAATGCAGCATAACAGCGCCACCTGTTGAGCGATTTACACAACCACATAATCAGCATCAACATTTATCAAGGTGTACTTGAATCTGAAGTTTGATGAAAATTCGTGCATTAGTTCTTGAGATAGAGCTATTGAAGAAATAGTGCAAAATGCAGCACAGCAGCGCCACCTATTGGACGATATTCACCAACACGTAGTCAGCATCATTTCATATCAAAGAGTAACTGAATCTGAAGTTTGATGAAAATGTGTCCATTAGTTCTTGAGTTAGAGCTATTGCAGGAATCGGGAAAAATGCTGTATAGCAGCGCCACCTGTTGAGCGATTTACACCAAATTGTACAAAATGTCAATTCATATCAAGGATTAACTGATTCTGAAGTTTGGTGAAAATTGTTGCATTAGTTTTTGAGATACAGCTATAATGGAAATTCTGAAAAGTGCAGTATAGCAGCGCCACCTGTTGAGCGATTTGCACCAAAACACAAACAGCACTAATTTATATCAAAGTATACTTGAATCTGAAGTTTGTTGATTTTCCAAGCATTAGTTGTTGAGATAGAGCTATTGCGGAAATTTTAAAAAGTGCAGTATAGCAGCGCCACCTGTTGAGCGATTTACACCAAAACGTATTCAGCATCAATTCATATAAAGGACTAACTAAATCTGAAGTTTGATCAAAATCCGTGCATTAGTTCGTGAGATAGCGGTATTGCGAAAATCGTGAAAAATGCAGCATAGCAGCGCCATCTGTTGAGCGATTTACACCAAAAACTAATCAGCATCAATTTGTATTAGGGACTCACTGAATATAAATTTTTATTAAATTCCGTGCATTAGTTCTTGAGATAAAGCGCCCACAAAATTTGTGTCACATACACACAGACAGACAGACAGACAGACTAACAGAGTCACAGACAGACATTTTGTAAAAACATGTTTTTTGGAATCTCTGACCCCTAAAATGTCTAAATCCGTCAAAAACCGGAATTCGAAAATTTTCATGAATCCAATACTTTCTTCTTGTAAAGGTAGAAGAAAGTAAAAATCAGCAAACATTAAGACCAATATGACGATGAAAAATTTATTAGAAGATCAAAATAGTCAGGATAAAATAGTTTATTATGAGCTAACCATGTGCTCTGAAGTTATACATAACCAATCCAGTGAGGTCATCTATTACTTATGAGGCTACAGTTATATTTTTCAAAGGCAGTAAATACAAAACAAAATATTTCTTAATATGTTAACTCTACAATGCATGATTTTCATTTATCTCCTTCTCTCTCTCCCCCCCCCCCCCCCCCCAAAAAAAAACTGCTATATTGAACAAGAAAACTTATTTTAAAAATCACATGTGAACTGTTATCCATAATTTAGGAGAAAACTAAAGTGTCAGATGGCTACATTATAACCTGAACAACATACATAATAACATGGAAATTTAAAGTGTGACAAATGACTAATCTATGCATTGTAGGGTTAAATAAATTGTCATTTTTCTTTGTTTACTTTATTTTATAGTTAAATAACTATTTTAAAACAATATTTCATTATAGAGAATAAGTAATTATTAAATATTTTGAAAATTCTTCATTACAGGAGCAGTATTCATTGTGGACCACTGTACCCCAGCAGTGGGCGGTCCACTATGCCTCATGTTAAAGTTCAATACATACTCATAAAAATATTATTTAAAGTTTTCTTTTAAGCATATAATCTTTTAAATTTAATAAGGACCAGTGTTTTACCTTTTCAAAAAAGTTGTTTTATCTAATTTATCCATAACCTTTAATTACTCAATAAAGAAAAGTATGATGATGAAAAATTTTACTTTTAGGAGCTCAAAACAACCAGTCATGATAAAAGGGTTCATTTTGAGCTAACGATGTGTTCTGAAGGCTATAAGTAATCAATCCGGTGCTGTTATCAATTAGCCTAAAAGAAAAGCTTTAAAAATTTAAAAATAAGTAAAATATAAGGGTGGTCCACTGTGTACTTAGGTCCACTGTACCCTGGTCTCCCCTAATTAATATAATCCCTTAAGCTAATATTAGTTTTTGTTGCATTAAAATACCTCAATTTGTTGATTTTCTATAAGCAAGTAAACCCTTTTGGTTTACAATGGAAGTCCATGAGAATTTGGCGAAATATTAGAGATATTGCCAATTTGTTGTCACTTTTGGCAACTTATTTTATCCCCGAATTTGGCAATATATCGCCAAGTTAACATCAAACTCGCCGGCATTTGGCGACAGAACAGGGTTTCCTCCCTCCCTCCATGGTAACCCTCCTTAAAGGTATGGAGATGTATTAAATGCTGTTCAATAACCAATGAGATGCGTTTCATTTGAGCGTTGCCATTAAACAATCGCAATTTCTGTGCCACGTACGATAGCGTAATATATATAGATTATTTAATTGTAAGCTTACAAACCATCTCAATTTGCTATTTTCCAAATAGAAAATATTTATTGTTAAATTATAACTTACATTATTACTGAAACTGAGATGATTTTACCATTTGGCAGTTACTATGTGATGAGGAAGTTGCAATAAAATTGTTTCAGGACTTTAGAATTATACAGTAAAAAAGTTTTTGTTCAAAAAACCATGAACAACTTCATTCAAAAAATCAAATGTTTATTGGAATGCTAAGGGACAGGAGTGGGGAAACACATCATTTTACTCGCCACTGGCAAGTGAATTTTTAGGTAGTGTTTGAAAAGTTGCAGGCTATAGAGATATGGCTAAAACTTTTTGTTTTTTAACTAGTTAGCTATATTTTACAACTTTCTAAATTACCGTGATACATAAAAATAGTATAGTAGACCCCCTCAAATCCGCAAATCATCACAGATGTAAACAATGAAACTTTCAGTTCAGTTATACGGGTAAAATTACAGATTTTTTAAGTTTTATATCATTCTGTATATATTTTAATATGTAATTCTTGATAATATGACTGAACTCTTGGTTTTTCATTAAGGAAGTTTAAATTTATTTCTGAAAAAAATCAAGATATTGCTGATATCACTGGTAATCACAATCTTTTTACCTAATATATTTATGTATTAATCAAGCTTTTTCAGTTACTATGACTGGCTAAACCTGAAATAAAAGTTCCGTATTTTGATTATGATGTAAATTAATAGGGTACCTTTACGAGGAAAGTTTCATTGAATAATTCAAGGAAAATGTACCTCATCTTTATTATGCATGTTTAATTACACATTATTAGTTAATTACTTGACCTTTACTTTTAATAATGTAATCATTTTTAAAATTATAGTACTTCTTATCATTTTAGTTTATTACTTTACTTATTTAAATATTTTACTATACTACAAGCATTCATTATAATTTTGATTGCATTATTACATTCAAATTAATTTTTTTAATGTAAACAAAACAATGACCAGAAATCCACAAAATTGTAAAATCCGCACAACCTCTGGTCCCAAGCTGTGCGGATTTGAGGGAGTTACTATTCTAAGTTCTATCCTATAGTTACCTTTTCTCTGGTGTATTGTATATACAGTAGACTCCCTCAAATCCGCACAGTTTGGGACCAGAGGCTGTGCGGATTTTACAATTTTGTGGATTTCTGGTCATTGCCTTGTTTACATTTTTTTATAATAATGCTTTTGTAATAATGCAATTTGTAATAATGCATGTTTTTGTAATAATGCAATCAAAATTATAATGACTGCTTGCAATATATTAAAATAATTAAATAAAGTAATAAACTAAAATGATAAGAAGTAAGATAATTTTTAAAATGATTAAAAGTAAAGGTCAAGTAAATAATTGATCATACATAATTAAGAATGCATAATAAAGATGAGATACATTTTCCTTGAATTATTCAACGAAACTTTCCTCATAAAGGTTATAAGTATGCATAATAAAGATGAGATACATTTTCCTTGAATTATTCAATGAAACTTTCCTCATAAAGGTTAACTCACGTCAAAATTATTAACTCACATCAAAATAAGTAAGGAAGTTTTATTTCAGGTTTAGCCAGTCTGATAAAAAAAGCTTGTTTAATTCATAAATATATTTGGTAAAAAGATTGTGATGACCAGTGATATCAACAATATCTTGATTTTTTTCAGAAATATAGGGTGAACTTCCAGTAATTGACCAAAAACACATTTATGTGTTAAAAACAAGAATCAATGTGTTGATAAAGTATTTTTGAATGCTGAATAAAAATATCTAACATCCAATGAATTGCATAGGAAAAAATTACTTTTGCTATCTATATTCTGATTGAATGTAAAAAATTAAAGAAAATGCACCTTCTAACAATATCAAAAATGAATACATTCTGTAATAGTAGTGTTGTTTTGTGAGTTGTTTTATTAATCTTGCAGCATCAAGTTTAATTTAGTTCCATTGGTTCATCAAATGAGGTGTGTAGTTCATTTTTGTTTGTTTTAAGTTAATCATTATGCATTTAATATTAAATTCATAAATTAAATGACGTTAAGGGGGGTGGTCAACTACTAGATGTGTGAATGTTGAAAGCATTCAGTAATTGACCAAAATGGTCAACTACTGACTTTTTGCTTGTTTGCATCCATTCCTTTTGATACTTAAAAAAATACATAGATTTCTATTATGAAAGCAATATTCACCAATTTTTTGGTTAAAAAATGAGTTCTTTCAGTAGTTGACCAGGGTGGTTAATAACTAAATATGCTTGGTCAATTACTGATCAAGCAAGCACACATTTGTTATGTTAAGAGGGTCATAACACATTTATATAATAATAATGTAAGAAAAGTGTAATTAAAATGTAAAGATAACAAAATTAGTATAGTGAGGCTCTAAATATCGTTAGGGTTTGTCACACAAATCTTATAAAAAAAGTTTTACCACCATCAGCTCCAAACATAGTTTGTGATAGATTTCTATTACAATTGTTGTGAAAGTATGCTGTTAAAATTGCTATATAAAATGTTCTTTATGCTAATTTTATCCATGACAAAGTTCAACCCTAATTAACTGCAGTTGTATAATAATAAAACCATAATAACAATACAGAATTTACATTGATATTACAGTAAGTTTTGAGGGACAAAAGTAGAGTGTTGATTGCCAAGTGCTTCAGAAATGTATGCATAACTGTAGCACAAATAGGACTACAACTAAAAAAAAAAAACTTTTCACTAAACGAAAAGGGCATTTAGAATATTTAAACATAATTTAAAATTAATTATAAATAAAATGACAGATTTTGTCATCCCACAAAAATATAAAGTAATAGGGAAAATCTTAAATATATTTTATGCATATATCAATTTTATAAATAGAGATTAATGATTATGTATCTCGGGCCACAAGTAATAAGATTACTGGGCCATATGTGGCCTGCAGGTTGAGCATGGCTGCTTTAAAGCATGACTAAATTATTGGGAAAGTAAAGAAGAGAAACAGAAGAAAGAAGACAGGAAGTAAGGCAAGTTAAAAAATTAAAGAAAACAAAACAACAAAAAAAAAGGTGAAAAAGCAGCAATAAAGACGTCAACATATAAGAAAAGTCTGATAAATGATTGGGTGTGAAAGGCATGTGAAGAAATCTAGATGGAAGAAGATATGATAGGAATAAAAGAAATCTGGTATGAGCCCTATCATACTGAAATGTGCGTTTACGAGACACAGGCAACAATTTGCATTGGATGACAGAGTGACAAAGAAGTTGACTTCATGTGTGTCAGTTGTTTTGGTGAAACAGATGAGGATTAAGTTTCATTTTTGTGTTAACTTTAAATTAATGGATTTTTTTTATAAATAAATTTCGAAGTAGTAACTATTCTTTTCTTGTCTATATTTACATATAAATATCACGTTTTACCACTAATTTCAATCTTACAAAACATTGTGGAAATTCACTTATATGTTTTCTGTTCAGAAACAGTTTTAATTTTTTTACAAAAAGTCTCTTGACTAGTTTTTTAAAATCAGATCATAATGTGCTCTGTATAGAATGTACATCTATGTTTTCCATACAGAGTGACTGACTAGCCAAGTTCAGTGATGAATTTCCTTTACTTTTTTAGGTTTTCCATACCAATAAAAACAATTGGTACTTTTCGGTTAGCCAGGTGGCAACAATTTTTCAGGTGTCGAGATTGTGTGATGTTACATACCAAAAACCTTAATAATTGCCAAGGAGAGTAAAAAAGGATAAGCAAAAAAAAAAAAAAAAAAAAATCTATAAGAGGTTCGAACAGTCCTTATAAAGAGCACAGCTACATATTTTGCTACTACTGCAATTTAAAAATCCTTGGCTTTATGATTGAAATTCATTTTCTAAAAAATTTCTCAGAAATTTCAAATTCGTCAGTTTTTTTAGAAATCTGAAATTTCCCTGATTTTTTTCTGGCTGTCCAGGAGGCTAGACATCCAGTTTCTGCAGAATAAAACTTGACAAACTTCCCCATTTTTTCATATGATTAATTTTAAGAAGGTTTATCAGTTCAACTTCAGAGTGGTCAATTACTGACACAGTGATGGTCATTTTCTAGCATTAAGTGGTCAATTACTGGCAAAATCTCACTTGGCAACTATTATATTTAATAAAATAAAATTGCAAAAAAGTAGACAAAAAATGTTTATTTATTATTGATCCTTATAAGTGATTGTTGCTTTTAAAAAAAAGTTTCAAGAAATATCTCCTTAAATTTAGCACAGAAAAAAAAATTGTGAAGAAACTTTCACTAAATGGTCAATTACTGGGTAGTTCACCCTATTTATACTTCCTTCATGAAAAACCACCAGTCCAGTCATATTATCGAGAATTACACATTAAAATATATACTGAATGATTTAAAACTAAAAAAATCTGTCGTTTTGCCACTACATCTAAACTGAAAGTTTCATTGTTTACATCTGTAATGATGTGCAGATTTTAGGGTTGCGAATTTGAGGGAGTCTATTGTATTTCTTAATTTTACAGAAAAAGAAATATGAAAATGCATTGTAGTAAATAGTAATTAACTACTAATGCCAGATGCGTACCCGCACTTTTTGTCATAACAATTTCAACTGTATATCATCTTGCTAATTTACATATGAAAAAAAATCCCTGCCGGCCAGGCCTACAGGCGGAGGTAGATTTCGAAGTTAAGGATATCAATTTCACCAACAAAAACTAAATCATAATTAGATATAAATCCACTTTAACAGTTTTATCTGGCCGCCTTTGACGAGTTTTTATTTCATTTTTATATAATAGCTGTTTTTATCAGAATCATGTTAAGGCGGTATTAAAAAAAATAGTTTTCAATGCTCAACAACTTGAAATTTTCCGGCACATTTTCAGATTCATTTTTAAGAGAAAAAATATGAAACTTGCTGACGGGATTTTTGAAAAGATTATTAGCGACCTGTGTTTTTATTTTTCTTTCAATTAAATGAAACTTGATTAATAAACAATTATTTTCTCAGTAGGGCAATATTTTTCGTTTCTAACACAATCGTTTCAGGAAATTCTGTTCAAAATGCCCACTTTGACATTTTTTGAAATATATTCTGCCTCTATCAAAAAATCGATCATTACGATACGTTATATAGTTTCTGAATAAGAGAATCTACCAATTGGATGCATTTGAGAGCAAAAATGAATTTAAAAATGAGTAAGAAAATAAGCAGTTTGGATTTGAATACATCTTTAATAAGATGATTTTTTTCTTCAACCGCTATGTATTTTTAATTTGTTTTTGCTGTAAGAATTGGTCCTATCAAAAACTTTTCTGTATAAATGTTGATGACAATATTAAAAGAAGATCTATGATAAATTCATGGGGATTTTATATCTTGTGAGTTGACGGAGTTATGGAAATTTTCTTCTTCAACCCCCCTTTTTTGTTTCTGTTTTTAATTTTTTTTGCAGTACAAATTGATTCTATCAAAAACTTGTGAATATAAAAGTTGTAGATAATATTAAGGAGATGTATAATAAAATTAATTGGATTTGATATCTTGAGAACCGACGAAGTTAGGAATTTTTTCTCTCCCAAAAACCCCATTTTTTGCGCCCCTTGAGCCCATTTTTAATTTTATCTGTGATACATAAATTTTTGGCCCTATTTTTAGAACAGAAGTAATAAAAACTTTAAACTTAAACTGATTTGATATGTACAAAAATTAAGAAGTTATGGGGTTTTTTTAGTTTTCACAAAACCCCTCCCTATTTCCATCCCCTTGGTCCGATTTTGCCCATTAACGAACTTGACCGAGATTTTATGTCCCTTGATTTTATGTATCAGTTTGGAAGAGATTTGTGCAGAATTGTGTCCAGAAGAAAGTGATATATATAGTAGAGCCGTACCGAGTACCCGGTAAATACTCGGTACTCGGCCTACTCGCCCAATTTGCCGAGTACTCGGCCAATACCGAGTAGTTGTAAGAATTTCATTTTTTAAGCATATGAATTTAAAACTGATCTGTAAAAAGTTATTCAAATATCAATGTATAATGAATGCAATAATTCATAAAACTATTTACTCTGTAAAAAGTTAAGAACAAAAACCCTCATAAAATAATTCCAGATTAAAATTTAGTTTCACATTCATACAAATAAAAATAAGTTCTTTTTAAATATATAGGAAAACAGAAAGGACTATTATTTTGGATAAAGAAACTGAAAATACAATAAATGTAATACAAAAATTAATAATTAAATTTATTATATTTCAAATTATGGTGCAAAAACACTAAACGTTCTACATTATCAGTAGACAGAGCATTTCTTTTACCACTATAAATTTGGCCTGCCTCTGAAAATATACGTTCAGAATAAACAGTGGTTGAAGGTGCACAAGAATTTTTTTGCAAGGTTGCACATACTCGGAAAAGTCCCCCCCCCCCCCCCCCCCCCACCAAGCAAATGGAGTGTCAGTTTTACATAAGTCTTCTATTAAGAAAGCCTGTAACCAGAGTTTCCCCCAGGATTAAAAAAGGGCAGGGTGCTTCTTCTAGGAAAAGGGCACTTTTGGATTCTGAAGGGCATGTTTTGGATTCTTAAGGGCACTTTCAAAAAAAATTTTAAAGGCATTCTTTTGATTTCTAAAACTACTTTTAATATTTAATAGACAGAACGCTATTTTAAAGACAACAATGAGTCAATTTTTACTATGCAAGTAAAATTTTTTAATAAACAAAGGAGTAAAGGCTCTTTTTCAGCTGGGGGAAACAAGGGTGCTAATGTTTTTCATCAGGGGCAAGAGGGGTGCTATTTTGTAAATGTAAGGGCAGGCAGGGTGCAGCACCCTCCTGAAACTGTCTAGGGGAATCTCTGCTGTAACGCTTTTTGTACCTCTCTTTTTTATTTTTAATCAAAAGAAAATAAGGTACAGTTACAAAATAAATATGAAATGTTTTGCATTATTCAATGAATTGTTATAGTAACCAATAAACATTTTTATTTTTGATAGACAGATTTCAGGTATCGGAATAAATTGGAGGGTTAAAGAATGTTTTAATTTTATATTGGTTAATAATTGTACTTGTTATGTGTCAATTCTCCTTTTTTTTTTTTAACTGTTTTAATGCTACTGTTTTGAATTGTCTTTTTTTTTTCATGAACGCTTCCCATTTTAAGGCTCTGCTCTGCACATTTACGAAGTCATTTTCATTTATAAGTAGATATAATTACCATGCATTGTTATTCTGATAGAAAGCAATCGAGCAGTGTTTCCCCCTTTTTGTATAAACGTATCGAATATTTCCGATAACAGTGTCAAATTTTTAATTTAATCTGATTTTCAGGGACTCGCCACAAAAGATTGTTAAGCGGAAGGAATCATTTTATAGTTTCAGATATGCACCTTTTATAGGAAATTGAAAAACGCTGTTCCATTCTTCAACATATAAATATTAATTTCTATAAATTTCATTCACTTTTTCATGAAAAGGCATAACTGGCGAACTATTCCTTTTTTGTGTTAGCGCTATTTCCGAATCATAATCCTTACCATATTTAATCGCAGAATTCTACAATTAATTAACATTAAAATTAGGCAAAGATTTCTTTTCAGAAGGAGTGATAACTAAAAAGTAGATTAGTTGACAGCTAAGTATATTAAATAATTATGCCTTATAAGTGTATGCTGATAGATATATTAAAAATAGATACATTTAAAATTATTTTGCGAAAGAAAAAAATGCTTTGAATTTGCAAATAATGAATGAAATATAAATGTGCGGATTGCAGTGACGGGAGGGGGGGGGGGGCATGCTACGGTTGTTAGTATTACAGAATATTAGGGCTCCGGTACTTTTTTTGTTAGAAATTAAGCCCTGTACACCACTAGTTTTTGACGCTTGTCATGTCAAAAACCCAACCCTGCTTTTGATTCCTGAAAAAATTTTTACTTTATACAATTGTAAGCTTATGCAGATCAAAAACTTTTTTCAACTGAAGATTGGGCTACCATTGCTTCATCTAGTGTGTGATTGATGAAATGTTTAGAATGATACAGAAAGAGAAAATTAGGCTGTCCCATTCCACCCCACTCTCACCCTATTAATCAATCATTAGCTATTTATTCAGCAGAAGAATCGTCACACCATTAATATATAAGACAGTTTTATCAGATCATTAATATAATGCAGTAAAACCTGTGAAAACGGAAAATTTTATGGTCTGGGCGAAAAAGATAGGTAGTACAATAGGTATTACAATAAAATATTTATTACAATAAACCGTTGCTAAGACGGAAACCTGCCTGAAGGGAAACTTCTCTCCGGTTCCTTGTGATTCCGTTTTAACAGGTTTTACTCAATTTCATACAAAAACAAATAATATATTGTTCCGACAAGTTGTTCTCAAAACCATTTTAATCACAATGTGAGCTCAGAGCCCTTAAAAGGGTAAGAATTTCACATACAAGCTATTACCAAAACATAAAAATAAAATATATTACCTATTATTTTAGTGTGTAAAACTGTTTCTTCAAATATAATTTTTAAATGCGATGCGAATTTGAACGGATAAATATTTACTTTTACTCAACATTTCAGGTTGGTTGGTTAATTGGTTGTAAACAACACGAGTGGATAAATCGCAACTGTCCGAAAGTCCATAAGTTCACTTTTCTCATCTCCTCTTTGCTGATGGCGCCATCTATTGAATATAGCATGAAATAAATGTAATGTGTTTAACAAAAAACTCATTTAAAAATAATCTATGGAAATGTTTAGTTAGTTATTTTCCCCTTTAATTTTGAGAGGTCGAGGCCACTTTTCTGATTATATGGTGATATATACAAATTAATTAAAAAATATATGCATAAAAATTTGTGATTACAAACTGAACTTATGATATTAGATTATATTTTGTCTTGCTCAGAAAGAAAGATATACTTTAACCAATCTATCAGTCATTATGGGTTATTTAAATATATTTACCAACTTTTACTGATAAGGAAAATATTTTTAAATATTTAAGAAATAGTTATAATGCTATGTATTTTTTTAAATAATTATTTTATTTCTTATAAAATTTAATTAATTTATTGTATTTTATTTGTTGAAAAACCTGTATTTTTCAATTTATTTTTATTTTTGCACATAATGTGTTTTTATGATTTTTTAAAATTATTATTAAGGTCTTATTAAACAGTCAAACTTTAGATATGGATAATTTATATTTAATCAGTGCAAATCTGTTTGCCCATTGCCTCCCCCCCCCCCCCCCCCACACACACACACACACCTTTTTTTTCTTTTAAAATACATACAAAGTTTTAATGATATTGTAAAAATATTGCTATTGCTTCAAAATTAAAGTTAAACTTTATTTTTAGATAAATAGTATTATATCTCAAATATTAGTTAAAGATTTGCCATTATTGTAGTATTTTAGTAGGAACGTCTTTAGCTTATTTTTTTAAATATTGATAAGATTTTAATGTATGCATATAAATTTCTTCCAATGAATGGTCATTATAATATTAGAGAAGCACGTTATGTGTGTGTGTGTGTGCGTGGGGGTGGGGGGGGTGGGAGATGAGTTTTCCGTTTGCTTTTCTTCTGAGAAAAGTAAGGTTGTTGAGTGAACTATGGACAAAGTAGTTATATATAAATATTTTTAAATAAGTTTAAAAAGAAATCGTTTTATATCTAGTTAAAGAGCAAATATATCACATAAGCAAGAGATAAATGGAAGGATGAGTAAGCAATTGCAAAATGTCAGAAAATGCGTTTATGTAAATCTTGAATGCGATCATAGAAAGATGTTTTACTAAAAAATAACTTTCCACAACCTTTTAAATGGATTTTTTTCCCCTGTTTTTCATCATTGAGAAATATTAAGTTTATAATATCTCGTTTTGCTTAAGAATTTTTTGTGCAATCGCAAATTTGAACGACATTTTTGATAGACATAATTTTTTTAATATGCTGTGCCTATAGTTGGTCAGGGACGTAATCATTGAAAAAACTTCAGAGGCTACTTCACTTACGCGAAAACGTCCGCTCGCTAATGTTAATCCAATGGAAAGAATTCTTAAAGGTATCTCGTTTGCATTTCAATATTTTTAAATATATATATATATATTTGCATTGTATAACTGAGATCGATCTTTACAAATCCCGTTTTCAAACATTTTTGATTTTGTTTACGGGTTTTTATTTTTTTTTTTTTTTACTAGGATACTTTCACTTTCGGAACCGTTTCCGAAAATGTAAGTATTCTCTCTTAGAGCTGCCATTGGCGCCTATTTTTATATTCTATTTGCACCACTATTTTTAAGAAATAAATTTTGTATTATATTTTTCATGCACATGTTGCCAAAGTCTATGAGAAAGATTTTTGTTTCAAGAAAGTGGTGCGAGATTAAAAACCTTGCAAACAAAATCGAAAAAAAAAAACGGTCTTTGTACAGATTAATCTCAATTATCCAATGAAAAATAAACCATTTAAAAATATTTAAATGCAAACGAGATATCTTTAAAAAATTCCTCCCATAGGATTAAAATTATCGAGCGGATGTTTTCGCTTGAGTGAAGTATCCTTCAGTCCTCCCCTTTCAAAATTAAGAGAATTTTTTAAATCTAAAATTCACTTTAAAAGACTCCTTAAAATAGATTCTATATTATTATAATATTTATATTATAATACATTTTATACATTGTTATAATATAACATAAATAAATAAATTTATAGATCTTTAAAATACTTTTATTAGCTGAATAATTTACTCAAGTCTACCGTATTCAAAATAAAGGCAATTTTTTTTAACCTAAACCTCACATCCCAGATAGCATGTAAGGTTTCCGAAAAGGGTCGTTTTTGCTTTACTTTCTAACTATTCTGCAAAGGTTTTCGTGATAATCGTGTAGCCAACCCATGTTCGGAAATCATTATGATCCGTACGATTTTTGCGCATGCGCAACTTATTTCTTTTCACGCCCCCAGCGTAGCCGTAGCGTCTCCCAATGGCGTCTGTTTTGAAAGCTTTTCTTGTGTCAAGTTTATTCTACGTTTCTAACATTTACAGAAAATGCGGTAAGTTTGCCATTACTTTTACTTATTAGTATATATCGTTATTATTTAAATCGTTCTTACTGTAGTCTTTTTTTTTTCCTGTACTGTCTTATATTTAAGATTTCTGTGTAAGTTACCCATGGGGAAAAGATATTTGATTCAACGCTATTTACAGCATGCTACATTTTTAAATTAAACTAACTTCTATAAACATGATTTACTTAAAACATGTTATAACGTATCGTTTCACGTTTCGTAACCATCGCGAATTTTCAAATGTATTTTGATAACATAACTGCAGTTCCGTTATATATACTTTTAACACATAGGATTGATGTAATGGTAATGTAAATGAATCATAAAATACGAAATCGAGAAAGTGTAAGGAGTTTTTTGTAGGAATAAGTGTTTAGGAACATATTTTATTATAATAAAACATTTTTAATTATGATCGAGGCTATGCTAGTGTTTTTATAATTAAAAACAGTCTTAAACACAATTTTGTTTTTATGTTTAATTATTTTAAGCTTGTAAAAATAAATTTTATCTTTTTTTCTTAAAGTCTTCAAAAAATAAGGAATGTATACTTAAAAGTTTTAAAATCACCACCACCCCCTTGCTATGGACTGATTTACAAATCAAAACAGACTTTGACTTTCAACAGATTATATTCATTTGAAAATATATATGCTGTGCGTAGCGTATAAAACATGTAGATCATTTCATTAAAATGTATTTATCAAAATGTAGGTATATTGTTTGTTATCCCTTTTAGCGTCTATATATATTTACAGATGATTTTCTGTTGTAATTTTAAAATAACATTCAAACAGAAATCTTTTTTTTTTTTTTCAATTATATTAGAATTGTTAAAAGTCTATTTAAAAAAAGCTTTATATTCCAAAAGGTGTCTCTTTAATATATTATATAATTATTTTATTTCTTATAAAATTTAATTAATTTATTGTATTTTATTTGTTGAAAAACCTGTATTTTTCAATTTATTTTTATTTTTGCACATAATGTGTTTTTATGATTTTTTAAAATTATTATTAAGGTCTTATTAAACAGTCAAACTTTAGATATGGATAATTTATATTTAATCAGTGCAAATCTGTTTGCCCATTGCCTCCCCCCCCCCCCACACACACACACCTTTTTTTTCTTTTAAAATACATACAAAGTTTTAATGATATTGTAAAAATATTGCTATTGCTTCAAAATTAAAGTTAAACTTTATTTTTAGATAAATAGTATTATATCTCAAATATTAGTTAAAGATTTGCCATTATTGTAGTATTTTAGTAGGAACGTCTTTAGCTTATTTTTTTAAATATTGATAAGATTTTAATGTATGCATATAAATTTCTTCCAATGAATGGTCATTATAATATTAGAGAAGCACGTTATGTGTGTGTACGTGGGGGTGGGGGGGTGGGAGATGAGTTTTCCGTTTGCTTTTCTTCTGAGAAAAGTAAAGTTGTTGAGTGAACTATGGACAAAGTAGTTATATATAAATATTTTTAAATAAGTTTAAAAAGAAATCGTTTTATATCTAGTTAAAGAGCAAATATATCACATAAGCAAGAGATAAATGGAAGGATGAGTAAGCAATTGCAAAATGTCAGAAAATGCGTTTATGTAAATCTTGAATGCGATCATAGAAAGATGTTTTACTAAAAAATAACTTTCCACAACCTTTTAAATGGATTTTTTTCCCCTGTTTTTCATCATTGAGAAATATTAAGTTTATAATATGTCGTTTTGCTTAAGAATTTTTTGTGCAATCGCAAATTTGAACGACATTTTTGATAGACATAATTTTTTTAATATGCTGTGCCTATAGTTGGTCAGGGACGTAATCATTGAAAAAACTTCAGAGGCTACTTCACTTACGCGAAAACGTCCGCTCGCTAATGTTAATCCAATGGAAAGAATTCTTAAAGGTATCTCGTTTGCATTTCAATATTTTTAAATATATATATATATATTTGCATTGTATAACTGAGATCGATCTTTACAAATCCCGTTTTCAAACATTTTTGATTTTGTTTACGGGTTTTTTTTTTTTTTTTTTTTTTTTTTTTACTAGGATACTTTCACTTTCGGAACCGTTTCCGAAAATGCTGGATTTTTGAGGTCACACTGTACTTTATTTACTTTTACTATACGTATGTAATTTGTGTGTTTATAATTTTATTTTTTATTTTTTTCTAGAGAGAAAAGAATGAATCAAGAAAAAAAATGTAATGAAGTTCCTGTTAATTATATCAATTCTTTATATGTAAATAAATTACTATATTAATTCTTTATATGTAAATAAATAGAATTTTATAAACTGAATGATGTTTCATTTGTTTTCGAGACTATTTCCTTGATACTGAGAAATATTTTTCATTGCTTCAGTCTTAAGTTATTAAAAATAATTACAATCAGAAAAAGAACAATTTAAGTGAGTTAAATTATACTTTAAAGAACTAAAAAAAATATGCTCTGTTGTACATAGGATAATATTTCTCTGGTAAAAGAAAAACATTGGAGAAGGGAGGAAGGCAGAGGATTTTTAAAATTTGTCTTATTGTAATATGTAATTTACATTGTTAAACAAGCAAGAAATTACTATTTTTATGTAAAAATGCTGGAAAGATCATTGAATTTGTAAAAAAAATTCTTTTGCATTTTGCATCATTAAACAATTTTCAGAGAAAGGACTAAATATATTCCGTGGTCATCAATCAGAATCCTATGGAGGATTTATTTTATAAATCTGAAAATATTCTCTAAATAATAATTGAAAATTCTAAGAAATAAGTTTAATAAATGAAAGAATTAAAAAATTTAATGAAGTAGTAATATAAAAAATATACAATCTTCTACAGTCATTAAATGTACACTATATTGGAATTCCACATATTTGATGTGCTATTTATTGTAGGTAAACACAGATTTCATTATATATGTATACAATAAAAAATTATCTGATCCTGAATAGTGAACTGGATTCAAAAGGTAAGTAACTGAAAGTATAATTAAATTTACTATGTATAAGCATAGACATAGAGTTGTATGTTCTCAAGTCCCTGTAACATTTTAAATACTTTTTCTTACCCTCTAATATAAAAAAGCTTTTAGTTTTTTATTTTATATTGAATTTCTCCTTTTTCTTTTGTTAAAGGGTAAATGACAAAAAAAAAAATCCCTTTGCTTTTTTTAATTTTAAGTTACCAATAATTTTCAAGACTCTATGCCTATGTGTATAAGAATGATTTTTTAATACTAAATACGTGAAATTTTTCAAGTTGCTAACTAAGCGTAAATAAACAGAGTGAAAAATGTCGAACCCGGATCCCTGAAATAGTGCTCCAATGCACTGTTGATTTGCGCCAAGTTAGCAATGTAAAAAATTTCACGTATTTAATCTTCAATAATTTCACTGCTGATAATTAATTAAAATTTTACTTGGAATGGTTTTTATTCAAATGAAAGTGTTTTTCCTTAAGAAATTTTTTTTTAATGGGATTACACATCCCTCATGCGTAGACACTTGCATGCTAATGTTAATCCTATGGGAGAATTTTTCTAAATATCTCGTTTGCATTTCAATATTGTAAATTTTATTATTTGTTACTTGTGGTCAATCTGTACAAACACCCTTTTTTTTTCAGTTATGTTTGCAATGTGTTTTTTTTTTTTCACTAGAGTATTTTTGCTTTCGAAAGCAGTTCTGAATATATCCTAATAAGCAAAATAACCTTGTAAAACAAAGTCGAAAAATGGCCTTTGTATCAAAACTGCAGGTATGCAATGCAAAAAAAAAAAAAAAAAAAATGTCCCAGAGGATTAACATTAGCAATCAGGTGTTTCTGTGTGAGTGAAGTAGCCTCTTAACATTATTAAGCTTTTTTTATTATTAAAATAGGATCTAATAATGTAGCGAATTGATAAAAATTAAACATATATTTTATACATACATAGTAAAAGACAGGGATGTAAGAATTTCTTTCAAGGTAAAAAATGAACATATTTATTAAAATAAGCAATTTGATAAACATGTGGACTAATAAAAACCAGTATTTTTCAATGTATAGATAATATATGACTAAAATTTAAATTTCCACAGGAACAAACAAACAACAACAAAAAAAAATATGCTCAGCTCAGAAAAATTCTAAGTTGAGTTATTTATCTCATTTTTCTATCAAATAAGATTTTATGATTTATAAAAACCTCATTTTCATTTTTTTATGCATGCTTGTAATAAAAGCCTTTCATCAATCTTTGATTGCAACTCCTGTAACTACCCTTTCGTTTCTTCCTTTTCACATGCTTATCATGAAACACTTACAAACTCCCTCAGATAGCGTCAACTAGGAACCTTTTTCAATCCTTTACAAAACATTTACAAACTTTTCATGCAAAGCCTTTAAAAAACATTGAAACATTTACGTAGCATGGTTGAAAAAAGGCTTTAAAAAGCAAAAAATGCTATCTGGGATGAGTTATTTTAAAGAGCCGTCTTGTATTTTTTATATATTAAAATATTAATTTATAGTTTTGAAATTAATGTTAAAATTCCTTTTATATTACTAATATTAATAATTAAAATAAGCGATTAATCATTCTCGTAAATATTTAATGCATTTTAATAATCACGATTGTTTAATTGTTTCTTTTCTCTTTTTCTTTTTTCAATATAAGTATTCGTGCCTTTCTCATGATTTTTTCCTCGCCATGCGTGACACTTATCTCACAATTTAAGATACCTGTAATAAATGGTTTGCGAACTGAAATTTTATCACAATCTATGACTACGACATCCCATTGACATTCAGAAATCACACTCTAAAAACAACCAAGTAAATAAATCCTAAGTTCGCGCGCATGCGTGGAAGACATTTTGAGAAAAGTGAACTAATGGACTTTCGGAGGGTTGCGATTTATCGGCTCGTTAAACAACAATCTAAGAAGAAGCTTCTCTGAATAAATCATTGAACTTATGAAAGGCCTTACAGAGGGCGCTAATCAAAATTGTCGGTACAAGAGAATCGTAAACGTCTTTCATCATCTCTTTAACTAATGCTTAAAAGAAAGCGTATGAAAGTCTTTTAGATATTAAAATTCGGAATTTTTTTACCTTGTCATATAACACAGAACTCTAATGTTACATGAAATCTGAAATTGTGTAAAAAAATAGTCATTATGAACAAATTAAACATACATGTAATCCAATGTGCTTTCACGGGATTTACCTAAAGCCAGAAGTTACACCTTTTCTCCACCAGATGACAACTTCGAGCGCTTTAATCGCCAATAAAATCCGAGTCAATCAACGAAAAAAGCTTTTGTTTTTCACCAAACTGGCCCAAACGACAGAAGTTTCGAAATTCACATGTTGCAGAAGATTTCGATCTGAGCGGCGCATCACGTGATATTAACAATGGAGGATATTCCAAATATGGGTTCGAGGCTGAAAAAAGTCACGTGATACCGGTAATTTACGCAAGGAACTTCTAACTGATAAAAAGGGAAGATACTACTGCTTTGCTTCATGAACTGTTTCATTGGCTAGCGGGGATTTACATTACACGTCTACAGAGACTTCCCTTCTTTACACTAGAAGTTTTTACCTTGACCACGTGATCAAAACGGAGATGGAATATCCTCCATTTTAATCCTATGCCAAACATACACTGTTAAAAATATCGTAAAAAATTACCTCTGTTTTTAAAGGCTATCTATTTTATAGGCGTTTATGTAGCGTTCTCATTGGTCAGAAAATAGATACCCTTTAAAAACAGAGGTAATTTTTCACTATATTTTTAACAGTGAGAGAAGAGACGCGACCAACGACATACAAGGCCAGTTCATGCTTTTTAAAATGTCACATAGAGTGGATCATCTTTACACGGCGATTGGCGCGAACGATGTGCGCGCTGTTTTGTACCAATCACCGTGTAAAGATGATCCACTGCGTGTGATGTCAGAAGCTTGTTCAAGTTGAAAACCTTGATTCTGGGTCTTCCGCTTTAAAAAACTTCAAAGTTAAGTGACTTATCTAGCTTATCTAAGTGACATTGTATAGACTAGCAATATCTTGCAGTTGTAGAAATATCCTGCAGATGTCGCTGCGATCTTCATATTTCAGCAGCATCGTTGCACATTTAAGGGATACAATATTTTAGCACTTTTTTAAGTATGCAGCTGACTGCTATGCCAAGATAGCGCTAAGTAGCTGCATCGAATAAACTTTCATCGCCGCTTGGCAAGATAAGACTTTTGTGGCAACCTCCACTGTGGATGAATGTTCTCCATCGATCGCAATCAGTCTGCGCTTGTCTTTCGTCTGTGCTTGTGTTCGGCAATGGCCGCTGCTGTTCTTATATTATTTAACATTTAATCTTAATCCAATATGTAACCTTATTTTCTTTTTGTTTTATTAAACTTGTTAGTGTTTTACTTTCAGGCTGGCATTTTTAAATATTTCTTATGCATTATTGCTTAAAGTAATTTAACTAATTTCTTGGCACGCGTGAAACCGCACGCCAAAAGTATTACAGGGATGGCCGATTTCCACACAGTATATTCTCGGCGCTATACTAGCAATATCTTTCATTGTAGAAAATATCCTGCAGATGTCGTTGCGACCTGTATATTCCAGCAGCATCGCTGCACATTTAAGGGATACAATATTTTAGCACTTTTTTAAGTATTACAGGGATAGTCAATGGAGGATATTCCAAATATGGGTTCGAGGCTGAAAAAAGTCACGTGATACCGGTAATTTACCCAAAGAACTTCTAACCGATAAGAAGGGAAGATACTACTGCTTTTCCTCATGAGCTGTTTCATTGGCTAGCAGGGATTTACATTACATGTCTACGGAGCCTTCCCTTCTTTACACTACAAGTTTTTATCTTGACCACGTGATCAAAACGGAGATGGAATATCCTCCATTTCCACACTATATATTCTCGGCGCTATAGTATGAACACGATTTTAGCGTGCCTCGATATGAGAGTGGCGACATACTCAGGAATGTAGGGTATACGGTGGTATACGCCATATACTTTCTGGATTTCTTTAAGAAACACCGTATACCTTCTGTTTCTCAAAAAAGCTGTAGTATATACAGTGTAGGGATACCCTCTGACTTGAGCGTATACCCTCTGCTTTTTTTACGTCTACACCACTGTGCTTAGAGAGGCGTTTGCCCAAACTATGGCAAACCGAGATTCGAGATATTTTCTACAACAGAGCTTTGCGATACTCGCCTGGACGAATCCGATTATACCAGGGAGACAAGTTAACAAGCATTAGCTAGGGGATTTGCTTTTGCCCATTATCGACTCGCTCCTTCATATCTAGGCGATTAACGACATACCAGGCCAGTTTACGAGGTTTAAAACGTCACACAGAGTGGATCATCTGTACACGGTGATTGGTATAAAGCGGTGCACCCATCGGTTTGTGCCAATCGCCGTGTAAAGATGATCCACTCCGCGTGACGTTTTGAAGTCAGGACCTGGTCTTGTATGCCATTAGTAGTCGCGGGTAGCGTCGCTACACACACCCCCTCTCTTCGTGAGGAAGACGTCACGTTGGCGTCTAATGAGTAATGTGAACTTATGAAACGGAGCGGACAAACTAGAGGTCTGCACGGGCCGTAATTTCCAGGCCCGGGCCCGGCCCGGCCCGAAGGAAAGCTATTTTGGCCCGGCCCGGTGTAAAAATTAAAAGTTCGGCCCGGCCCGTTTACATTTTTACCGTTCTCGGCCCGGCCCGGCCCGTACAAAAATCAGTGAAAACAGGCCCGGCCCGACTAAATGTCTACAAAAAATTCCTTTTTTTCTCGACATACAATTAAGATTCTTTTAATGAATACTACATGCATATTTATGGGAACATTTTACAGTATATTTTAAATTACTATGTGTTCGCAAAATAGAAAACACACAATAGTAAACGTTAACGATTACTTACAGTGTTTTAGTCAACGTCTCTACAGACGTTTCAAAATTTAAATAAGGGTTCATTAAAAGATTATTGTAGTTTAGAATAAAGGGTTAAAAAACGTGATAACTTTTGAAGCTTATAATAAAAGGTATATTTGTGAAAATATTTCTGTCATTTTTAAGGCTTTTCTCAAATCCAGAGGAGCTACATTTTGATACATTTATGAATTCATTTCTTTTCGGAAACGCATGAGATTGGCACGTATTCTTATTCAGAAACCATGTAAATGCCGTTTTTTTTAAGATAAAAGTAATATATCTTTCAGAAAATACTGCCAAAGTTAGCGTTTTGAATCGAATTTCCGGAAGCGATAGCACAGGAAAGGAGAAAACGTACAGTCACGTGACAAGAGTCTCTGTTATCTCTGTACGTAATTTATGAAAAATGGAAACGCTATTTGATCCCAATTGCCTTCAATACTCAGCCTGTCAATTTTATGCCTTTATAGTTAAAAATGAGTCAGAAAATGTGTCTGAGAGTTTCGCATTGTTGAGCAGTAAATATGAGAACCACCTTAAGGTACATTTCCAAAGATACTGTTAACAGAAGTTCATTATCGCTATTAATACTTTTACAAAACATAATGCCTGTCCTACACATCCTGAGAACGATTAAGACCAGTTCCGTCCCGGCACAAGTCTGCCGAAAAAAATTAAACCCGGGATCAGGCATCATGTAACTGTACGATGCCGATCTCTACGATGGACATGTTACATTTCTGTATTGATGTTGTTAAACTCGCATCGGCTCGTAACGCACATTTATACTTCTCGAAAAAGTCATATTCATTGGAAATGACCTCGTATTTTATCTGCTCCTCTCAAATTAATTTTTTTTATCGGCCGGGCCCGGCCCGGCCCTTCAGGCCCGTTCAATTTTTTTGCCGGCCCGGCCCGGCCCGTTGAAAAAATTGTCCTAATTCTGCCGGCCCGTTTGAAAATTCTTCTCCATTCCGCCGGCCCGGCCCGCGGGCCGGGCCAGGTACGGGCCTCGGGCCAAGCCCGGGCCCGTGCAGACCTCTAGGACAAACTCGAATCGCTTAATATCTTGTCAAGCCTACTCACTTTCTCCAAGGTACTAGAAGCGTGTATAACAAAACGTTCTATGTTGCTTAGTTGCGGAGCTATGGGAGAAAGATCTACTAAAATGCAAATTGGAAATTTCATTTCGAATGCGTATAACTCGAGTTCCATCAAACAGAATTTTATGAGTCTTACATTGTCAACTAATATAGGGTATGCCATTGAAGCAACCGAAGTAATTTCATTTTGAACGCTTAGATCACGTACTGTTAAATGAAGTTCTTTTTACTACAGCGTCTAGAATACCTAGAGTGGAAATATCCTATCCAAACAACGCTAAAAATTTGTATCCCTGAAATGTTCCACGATTCTGTTAAAATCCCAAGTGTCGATCGCAGCGACATCTGCGGGATTTTTGTTTTACATTATATAGACTAGCAATATCTTGCAGTTGTAGAAAATATCCTGCAGATGTCGCTGCGATCTGTATATTTCAGCAACATCGTTGTACATTTAAGGGATACAATATTTTAGCACCTTTTTTAAGTTTTACAGGAATAGCCAATTTCCACACTATATATTCTAGGCGCTATACTTTTTACGAGACTTGCATTGCCAGTAAGGTAATTGCTAAGAGAAATGTTTTAATGTATTATACATCTTCTACATCACTTAGATAAAGAGCCATGGAAGATAGTTCTATAGTTAGATTGATGCAATTATGAATAAGAGTACTCTGAACACTTATAAAGCATGCTCTGCTAAACGGATTTTTAGGGACTTTCATTGCCTGCAGGGATGGTGCAAGGACGAGTGAGGCCGGCCCAACATAACGTAACGGCCGACTGCAGTACTGGACTAATAAAATTTGTTTTTAAATTGTATGTATCATATATAATATAGATAAACTGTAAGGCCATTACTTTCACATTTAATGTGCATAATTATTTTTAATTTCGCGATCTTCTACCCTTTACAGTATTTTTTTTTTTTAACCTTTACTTTCAGGATCATAAAATCTATACATTCCCGTACATTTATATTAACTTTGCCTGTAAAATATAAAGTCAGTACTCACTTTTTCTTCACAAAGAAATATTTAAAAAGAAATCTAGAGCAAAAACATTATGAGGAAGCGTTATTTCGAATTGTATAGAGACTTTGGGCCCCTAACAAGACTCCAGTTGGAACAGAATCCTGGGCAACTGCCCTATTTGCCCGATGGTAGTGCCAGCCCTGATTATCAGTAAGGTAATTTTCAGGGGAAGGTTTTAATGTATAACACATCGTTCTATGATCATCTATTCAACAGACATCTGTTTTTTAAAAAATCCTCTGGCCTCCCCCCATCCCTAAATTTTTGCTCCCATAGCACTCATAGTTTGGTGTAATAATGAATAACCAACCATTAACCTCTTCAATCAGGAGGATGGCTAGGCCCCCTCCCCAAAATAAGCAATTTTAAACTAATTTTGTCCATTTTTATAGCATCACATGACATCATCCCTGCTCAGCCCCCTCATCCACAAAATGTAATCATGGCTACACTACTGTTTCAGATATTTCTGCTCTCTTCTTTGCCCTGCATACAAAGTTAAAATCTTTAAAACGCTTCATTTTTTTTCTGTCCTACTTGTTACTTTGTAGAAACAATAAGTAAATAATCAATTATCTAAATGAGACCTGCCTGCTAACATTTTCCCTCCTACCTCCGAGCTAAAAAAAAAATAAAAAATAAATCTTTAACCCCTTAACCTACAACTACGTGCGAGACACGTGGTCTTGTATTCGGGCCAAATGTAAATATTACGGGTATAGCTCCTGGTGCGACAGTAAAGGCTAACGGAATTTTCTGGTATATCATCTACCACAATTATTACATCAGGTTGTAATTACTTATCAAATATTCCACAAAATTAAACCAATTGTATCTTACACATGTATTTACATTCCGTAAGTTGTGGGCATTTGGTACAACTTAGAATCGATTTGCCGATTCGCGGAATGGCTCGAAGGTGTCTACGTTTTGGACCCAGGCTGTTGATTTGTTTGGTTTGTATTTGTGACGGCCAATTATCAACATGTGGGATATAGGCCCTTGGGGGGAGGGGGGGGGGTGACCTTCGTGGGGGTCTTTCTAAGGGAGCCTAACCCGTATTTATGCATGGGAATCCACGGTTTCAAAGAAAACTCCGAAATGGTTAGGCAGACGGGCGCGATTGAGTTCGAACCCAGCACCTCCCGTCTACCAGCTTCAAGAGCAGAACCTCTCAGCCACTGGTGGGGCCCCAGGTTGTTGAAACGTAAATCATAGGTTAAGGGGTTAAACGGATCTTAAACCACTAGATTAATTTTAATACAATTATTCTAATTTACAGTACATATACATTTAACGTCTGAATTTAAAAACCATTAAAACACCAAATAAAATAAACTAAGACAGACTTGAGCACAGTTAAAAAATAAAATTTATAAAGAATATACTTAAAAACAATTAAGAATACAATATGTAAACGTTTCGCCAAGCGACACGCAAGGCATCATCAGTACAAAAAATATCCATTGCATTTCAAACGACAGAACAAATCAAGAACAGTTAAAGTTAGTTATTTTAAAAACAAACAATATTCACTAGGTACAGAACGAGCATAATTCAAAGCGTGCGATCGCAATTCAGCGAACCAAGCCTCAAGGAGCAATCTACCATGGTAGATTTGTTCTATCATTTGAAATGCAATGGATATTTTTTGTACTGATGATGCCTTGCGTGTCGCTTGGCGAAACGTTTACGTATTGTATATATACTTTTTTTTAAGTATGTTCTTTATAAATTTTATTTTTTAACTGTGCTCAAGTCTGTCTTAGTTTATGTTATTTGGTGTTTTAACAATTATTCTAATTGGTAAATAAATCATATTAGATGTAAATTTCCAACTGGGCGAAAAATGTTCGGACCAGGATTCGAACTAGGGATCTCATGGCTAAAGCCACCAGTGCTCTACCATACCATCTGAGCTATCTCGGAAGAATATTAAACTATTTAAACTGAAACTAATTTTTTGCCAATTTCCATCCATGCAAACATTTAAAATTTATCGTGTATAAAAAGAGACAGAATTGTCTCTGACGATAAGTGAAAAAGTTGCTAATTTAAGGGAGAAAAAATTGTTCTCTTTTATTTGGGTTTTTTTCCCCGTTGAATTCTGATTTCTTTAAAATCTGTTTTCACTATATTACAGAAAAATTTCAGTTTACAAGAAAGATGTTCCATGATACAATCTTCAATGATCCAAAATAATTTTATAACAGCTATGCAATGTAACACTGAAAGATGATTATTCTCTCTTTTAAAAAACACGAGACAATATTTACATAAATAAAATTTATTCTGTACATATTTTTACAATATGAATAGGATATAGGCTAACAACAATTTCATTTTGTAATAGAAAATAAATCTAGAAACTTTAAATAGTTTTAAACTGTCAATAAAATGAACATAATCAACACAAAAAATTTCTGGCCGGTACATACTTTGTCTATTTCTTTTAATAAATTATATAATGCCTTGTAAAAAAATTTTGTAAAAAAGTTTATGTACATAATTTTACAAAATTGAGAAATTTTGTGTATAAATATATTTACAATATTCAAAGAAATTATAAAGGAAAGTCGATGCAATCACAATAGTTTTTAATTGTGTTACAGCCCCCCAATAAAGAAATGGATGCTAATAAAGTCACTAAATTGTTGAGACTCATTTTAAATTCCCAAATATTTGTTTTTAAAACACCCCCCCCCCCCCAAAAAAAAAGGAACTTTGCAACCTAATTTTTACTTTTCAAGCTCAACAAACACACTCAAATATTTTTATTAGAATTATAAAGATATTAGAAAGGATGTTTAGAAATTTGGTTAATACTGTTATATGAACTTGTCAGATAAATTTTGATTTGATGGTACTTAACAATTTGTTTATGATTTCTAACAACTTTCACAATTCCATTTTATTTGCAATTCTGATATGCACTAATTATGTTCAGCAAAAGGAGGGAGGAGGAAAGAAAGAGAAAATAAAAAAGATGGTTATAACTAAAGATCGACCGAAGATATGGTTTAGTTTTTCAGCCCAAAATCAGAGTTTCGACGAAAAGTCGTTTTCGGTAAAAATGTTGCCGAAAATTTACCTGGACCGAAACTATCTGTATTTCAAAAATCTTGTTTCTTCCTTTAGAAATTTTCAACATTCCTCATTGATTTGAGCTGTATCGGCTCAAATGAGACACTCTTTATTTGTTGCTATGAACTTCAATGTTTATAATTACCAGTCATGACTGACTCAAGACATGAGAGAAAATTATAAAGTAAGCACCGCATATATGACTAAACTTTGAAGACGATTTTGGTGTGCTCAGTAAAAGGTGCAGACTTAACAGTAATAGAAATTTTTTAGTTTGAAACCGCATAAGTGTTTTGAATACTCTGTGAGAAAATATAACAGATGATCATTTACAAAAATCATTATAAAAGATAAATCGAGGTATGTATACCTAAAACATTTTTTAATTAGATGAAATTCATATAATTAGGAAATCATTCTGTGTTGTTGATGAATTAATTAATTTTATTTTATATGAAAATAAAAAATTTTGGTTAGAGGCACAGAGAGCCAACTTGGGCGCCACATATAATAGTTATGTATTAATTACTTAAAACAAAAATTTTTGGACATTTTCGTTTTCGGCCAAAAATAGGAAGATTATCTAAATTCGGTTTCAGTCTTAAAAACCTGTTTCGGCCGATCCTTAGTTATAACCATAGAGATGAAATAAGATTGAGCAAGAAACAGCAACCCTTTCCTGAAGAACAGACAAAGTCCATGACACATGGACTTCTTTCTCACTTCAATTTTTCCCCGATTCTTTCATCCATTGAATTTATATGGCATTTTCCTTATACATATGCATAGAAAGTTTTGTTTTTATTTATAACTTGTAATGGTAATGTACTGCGGCGCATATGAATGTAATTCAAAATTATGTTAAAGGTGAAGGTATAATTTTTCCTAGGTGAGTTTTGGAATTATTATAAAAACTTACTTTGTTTAAAATAATGAGGTAGCGTCATTATTTGATAATCGTTGTTATTTTGTCCCATAAATGAAGCATATATAATTGTAAAATATTTTATTTAAAAAAAAAATGATATGTACAGTCGTGGGGAAAAAAAGTAAACGCCCCCTACTAACTCCTCAACAAATTATCGTAGACAAAAGTTACTGGTACCGAATGATTGGAATCTACTTTTAAATGATGTATATAAAATTTGCTTAGCGGGCCATCTACATATTAAAACGAATCCAAACTTCTTTTTTTTTTTCCAATGGTAATACCCAATTTTAACGAGATATTTCAAATCTTCGGTTAAAACTATGGCTAGACACCGAATTTCAAGTCTTTTGAATTATAAGCATCCAAAATTTAGTGCTTCTAATGTTAAATTACATTTTCATATTTTTATTTATAGCTCCTGAAATTATGCTCCTAATGTGCTAATTTTTTGTGTAGCAATAATACTAAAATACCCAAACATAAATATGTTGAATTTGCAATTTTTATAATTTTATGATATGAATTATGAATTTAATATTCGAAAAAATTATGAATTGCAACCTACAGTTTTTTTGATGGATTTAGATTTATTAAGTCCTGCTTCAAAGAAATCCAAAATTTCACATTTTTCTTCCAAGCAGTTTTCAAATTATGCTTAAAAAAAACGGCAAAATGATGTTTTAAGGGGCCGTCTGTGATAGAAGTGACTAGATAGTTTGAAATTTCTTCAGCTGTTGTGTAATCTAGCAGGCTTCATTGACTGCTTGAGTGGTGCTTAAGGTGCCTTGATCAAGAAGGGGGCTCTCTCGGTTAATAATACAGTACAGAACTTCAATTTAAATGCAGCCCTTAAAAGCCCTAATGTGCTAATTTTTTGTGTAGCAATAATACTAAAATACCCAAACATAAATACGTTGAATTTGCAATTTTTATAATTTTATGATATGATTTATGAAATTAATATTCAAAAAAATTATGAATTGCAACCTGCAATTCTTTTGATGGATTTAGCTTTATTAAGTCCTGCTTTATGGAAATCCAAAATTTCACATTTTTCTTCCAAGTAATTTTCAAGTTATGCTTAATAAGGCGACAAAATGATGGCTTAAGGGGCCGTCTATGATATAAGTGACTAAATATTTTGAAATTTATTATGCTGTCCTGTAATCTAGCATGTTTCAATGACTGCTTGAGTGTCGCTTAAGGTGCCTTGATCAAGAAGGGGGCTCTTTGGGTTAACAATCGAGTACCGAACTTCAATTTGGATACAGTCCTTAAAATACGCTCGTTTTAAAATAATTAATTTCTTGGAAACTTATGGTAAGAATTGCATAATTTTTTTTTTTAGGCTAATTGAAGGGTGTAGAGTTCATATATGCTGTCAAAATTGTGTACTGCTATTGAAAAAAACAAAGTTATGGTTCGTTTTAATATGTAGATGGCCTCTTAAGCAAATTTTATATACATCATTTAAAAGTAGACTTTATTACCAATCGTTTGGTACCAGTAACTTAATTCTGCAATAATTTGTTGAGGAGTTAGTAGGGGGTGTTTACTTTTTTCCCCCACGACTGTACTTTGTATCGGATGTAAATTATATGTTTTTAATATTACTATTATTCATTTAAACAAATGAGAAACTTTCATTTTCGATCTTGGCAACATTCTTTTATGCCATTTGTAATTTTCCTCCTTCATGTAATATATATTTCTGATTACTGTAAATATTTCTTAAATTATTCATAATGTTCAGGTATGAAATTTTTTAAAAATACATATAATATTTTTTTAGTAACGTGTGATTAAAAACTTTTTTTGACTATAGTTTTTCAAGAATTTATCATTATAAATAAGAACTATTTTTAAGATTTCAAGCAAATTGAGGAAAGTTTCAATATGCTATTAACGTTATAAATTAGAACAAGTTTGAGTATCAAACAACAAAAGGTTTCATTATACCAAAAAGAAAAAATATATATCTATACACAAAAAATACTAGCCAGTTAAGCTAAGAGTAATATAATGAAAAAAAATGTATTAACATAAATTTAAAATTTTCATTTTTATTATTAAGGTTATACAAAGTGGTTATAGGTTAAGGTTATACTGTCTGTTTCATCTTATATTGAAATGTAGAGTTGTTTAAATAAATTAAGAAAAACAGCATTGTGCATATTTATTGTAGAATGTTTTCTTGTTTTATTTCTGTTACGATGTATAATGGATGTGCACATACAAAAGTCTTAATAAAAATTATATTTCATTACACATAACACTCTATATGACCAAAAATCACTGGACACTTGATTTTATACATTTTGTCGAATATCTATACTTGTCAGATTCTTCTGGAACTTCAGGAATATAAAAAGGATATGTTTGATCTCACATTTTTCAACAAAAAATTGATCATGAGTATGATTAGGGGACTAACAAAAAAATTGACGAAAAATAATATTTGAGTGTTGATGTTTATGATGGCCGATTATCTGCACGAAGGATATAAGTCCAAAGGGGGAGGGGGTGTGTGCCCTCCATGGTAGTCTTTCTAAGGGAACCTAATCCATATTTACGCAAGGAAATCCGAGATTTGAAGATAACTCCGAACGATTAGCCCGGCGTGCGCAATTGGGTTCGAACCCAGCACCTCCCATTTGCCCTTCGAGAGCAGAACCTCTCAGCCACTGGTGGGGCAAATAATATTTGGGTAAAATAAAATCCACAAAATGATTTATCACTGCAGCACACGATTGCGGTTATTTTACAACATTTGTATAAGAATTGCACATATTCATGGAAATATGATTTCTTTAAAAATTTTCAAGAAACTCTCACTTGTTTTTTATTTATAGCATGCAGGATTTTCATGGCCATATAGTGTGTGCATATATTGTAAATATTTGGCCATATAGTGTATATTACTTTTCAAAATGTTGACATTCTTAATTTTATACAATTCGCATAGAAAAAATTAGTCAAAAAAATTGTCATTTTCTTTCAGCAAGGTCTTTACAAAAGCTGGCTGCATCTTTTTTGTTTCAATTACACATCTATTAAATACAGAATTTTTTTTTTTCTTTTAACATTGTTTTAAATGTATATAGGATCCTTGTATATTTAGATATATTCTTCAATGAAAACATGATTTTTTTTGTGTGTGTGTATGTGTGGCTTTTATCAAATATTCTGCATTATATGGCAGGAAAGGGGGGGGGGGGGAGAGAAATAACCAGACAATTTTATTTGATATTAAATTAACAATACCATAAAATATGTTCAGCTATGGGCTCAAAAAATGTGAAATGTATTTTTGCATTTACGTTTTCATGCAGCCATAAAATATTGCATTTTATTCATTTTTAATGTTTTCCAAGATTTCTAAGTTCATATTTTGTGTTGAGTAGAAATTTCCTTTTCAGTTGAAACATAAGAAAATAGCAAACTATCCTTCGATAAGAAATCCAGATATCCTAAAATATTAAATTATTAAGCAAAAACAGTTTCAGAATAAACCAAGAAGGGAGGCATACATTCAAATAAAAATAGAGCTTGTAAAATCTTAAAATTATTTTTACTATCAATTTTCCTGAGCCAAGAGTAATGAAAAATCGCCAGTTTTTGGAAACCCTACTCCAAAGGATAGCTAACACACGTGGCACAAATCAGCTTCACTTTTCAAGGCTCCCTTGAATAGGAAAGAGCACTATCTTGTCTCAAATCTATGGCTATAACTTCAATTCTAATTAATGCAAGGAAAGTCTTGTTTTGGTTTTTAGAAGGTTTTTTTTTTTTTTTTTTTTAAATAACTAGGGGGCTCTGCCCCCTACGAGCTATGCTCATCAAACCCCGTTCAGACACTGCAGACTCTAACAGCATGATAATTTAATCGGCTATAAAAAGATTTCGGAAGTTTGAATTATAATGTGAATCTGAGAATTATAATGACGTAATTTTCACCAAACTGTTCTTTTTCTTAATATTCAGGTAAAAATACTTTTATTAGGAATGAAATATTATGATCATCTTAAAATATCAAATAAATGTCTCGAGCAATTTTTAAATTTAAACTGTTTTGCAATATTATTTTTTGTTCATTTTATATAATAAGTGTAATGTGACGCAAATTCTCCTATTTAAGACTTCTAACGCATGTTTATGAATTTATTATTTTACAATATTCTGTCTCTTTTAAAATTCATGCGTAATTATAATTTTTATGATGTAATTTTAAATGAGTTCCTGCTTTTTATATTTTCTGTTTATAATAGCCAAAAGTAAAATTTTTAATTTGAAGTAAACATTAGTGTTTGCGCTGTTTATGCAACTGGCAACAGTTTAAATTAATAACATTTTCTAAAATTTGTTAAAATCATCTCTCGAAATGCTGAAAATTTGAATTTAAAATTGAAATAAAACCTCAAAAAATGACTCAAATAAGAAAAATAAATACAATCTGCACATCGGGAACTTAAAACTTATAAAATGATCTAAAAATGATTAAATTCTCATGTATAGTTTTAGCTGCAATAAAACTTTTTTAATGGAACAATTTTGTCCAACTTTAGCATTAAATATCTCTTAAAATAATTATTCGATTTGAAAACTGTCTGCATCAGCGTATTTATCAAACATTTCTCTATAATACCACCGATTTTCATATTTTTGTATGCAACAGTTTTTTTAATATTAACGATGAAAGGCCATGCTTAAGCATTCAAATTGGATGTTGATCTACCCGGAATATCTACGCAGATGTTCATTGGTCCATTTCCAAATCAAAACTTTTTTTTATATATAGAAGGATTAGAGAGGTTTATTTAGATCACATACATATTCAATTTGAAACTAACTTTTAAAAGTCCAATAGAAATATACCATAATTTTGTTACATATTTAAATTCCACATGCCAAAAAACATGGAAATATATTTTTCAACTAATGAAGAGGGAGAGCTAATAAACATTAAAGAGAAATATTCATCATTTAGATTTATCTCAAACAATCTATATATACTTCACTAGCAATGAGCGTCTCATGTACACGGTGTATAAGGTGCTCAGAATCCTCGATTATTCCTATCGGTAATTTTGAATAGAAAATTTTAGCTTATTCAATGACAGCATTTCTGCCATTAAATTAGGCAAATTTCTTTTCTGAGTGACTGACCACCGAAGATTAAAATTTCAGTAAAGAATGCTCATCCCATAGTGGTTAACATTCAAAGCTCAAAGAAACATAATTACAATAGACTGGTACTACACATAAACTTTTTGCATGGCCTTAAATTGACAGAGTCCCAACAAAAAAATGACTATATTTATATAGAAATTGTCAGAAATAAAAATTGAGCATTCCCGTATCCACTGCTGTCGGTGTTAAATTTCGAGGAATACAATAAATATATATACATACTGTTTAGACAGCAGTGGTTACTGAATAGAAAAAAAGAAAAAACACATTTGGTTTATAATTATTGACATCACAGACTTTATAAATAATAAATTACTTACAATGATTTTCCCGATTAAATTACAACCACAGTTCATTTTTAAAGCACTTCAAGAAAGGCAAGAAGATGGCTAACAAAATACAGGTTAAGAAAACCATCTGTGTTCATGAAGGCATAGGGTGAAATTAAACCACGTCACACACAGTTTTCAATATTAAACATTTGAGAACAAATTCTAAAAAACATAAAATTAGAAGGCATACTAATAAAAGGTTTTGCATAGGACACATTTGGGTAATAAGATGCTTGAAAACTAAAATAGGATGCATGTCACAACCAAAATTATATGTAGACTAAGCATTTTAATTAATTTTTGTACTTGGTATTAACTTCCAATAAATTTGAAAAGAAAGTTTGTTTTTTTTCCTTCTATAGTTAGAGATTTTGTGGGACGTTTGTTAGTCTTCATAAACTTCACTGAAATTTACAAATAGGATTTCCTCAAACAATATGAAGAACATTATGATACCTGCAGAATGCAGTACTAATAAGACTTTTGCTACAAAATAAATATGGGAATTCTTTACAACTACAATTAATTAATTTCTTTTTATTTTATCTTAAATATCAAAAACTAGAAACTTCTAATCAATATATCAAAAATTCACTGAAAAGGAACATCAAAGGAAACACCGGAACCTGGTCCCGAATTCCAAAGATTTTTCAGACCACAAACACCTCTAACTCTTAACATTATTTTTATTATATTTCTTTTACTGCATGCACCTTTTATATTAAAAGAACAAATTCATTGCTACTTAAAATGGTCTTCAAATAAAATGTCTTAAAACGTATTATATACATAAATATTACGTCCCAATAAACTGTTTTTAAAATGTGTTTTGTACATTTATACAGTTATTGATATTTTTAAACTAGAAATTTGAACTTTTCTGGCAAAAGCCTCTGAAGCAAGGGTTTTCAACCAGTAATCTGTTTCTTACAATTATTTCTGTATAGTAATTTGTCTTATTTAATTAAATGTATGACATGTATGGTGCCTATAGTCAAATTACTCGATTTCTGAAGTTAAGTAAGACGAAGAATACTATTCAGAAATAGTGATAACAAGTGGCCTGACAGTTGGATCCAAAAGAAGCAACTCTGGTACAATACATTTGGACCTCATCTGGATTGTCAGAATAATAAATTATTTAAACAGAAAAATAACAATAATGGACAATACGTAGCATCTAAATATTAAAATAGTTTGGAGAGATGACTAATTACAATGAGGTTCAGTGAAACAAGCTTAAATAATTGTCTTCGTAAACAAAATGACAAAGAAATACCGCACATAACAGATGTTAAAATTGCAAACATACAATCAAATTAATTTAACACATAAGAGTAAATAACTGAAGCAATATTAAAGACTAGAGTTGGAATGAATATTTGGTTATTATTCAATATACTGATTATTTGGACACGGAAGAGAATATTCAATTCCACAACATATGTTGGTATTAAGGGACTGCACATGAACATGAGTATCTTTGAAATATGGCAAATTTAGATTACAATCCTAACATGAAACTTAAATCTGTAACACAAACGAATTATACTATTTTAAAAACATAAAAACAATCATTAGGATATATGCACAATCTCCCATTGTAATTAAGATTATGAGTAATCTTACCATGCACTGTTTTTGAAAAATAATTTGGATTTTGCATCTTTTCTATTTAGGGACACATTAAAAACCATATTGTAAAATGACATTTTAAAAAAATAAAAATAGTTAAAAAGAAGTTTTTTAGGACTAAGTAAAAGTAAGGAGCTCTATAAAACATTATAAAGACAAAATACCACAATTATTTTAAATATAAATAAAATATTTAAATATTTATGCAGAAAAAGAAAACCCGTGCTATAACAAATAGAATTGCATTTGAAATTTCATTATTCAGCCAATTGAGTATTTGGTGTTTGGGAATTTTATTTATATAATGCAATGGAAAATGAGTGTTGAATATTAACTTTCTGTAACATGACTAGAAATTTTATTAGGCCAATTCAAACAAGTACTTTTTCATAACAAATAGTATTCCCCTCCCCTTCCCAAATACTTAATTCAGCTCTGTCAATGTTCCCACCTTTTCTAAAAAAAAAAAAAAATAATAATTAAGTACCTTCAAAGCACTTTTTCAGGACAAAATTATTTTTTTAAGCATTTGTATAAAATAAAATATAGGGTTCCTACTCACAGTTTGGAATAACAAAAAATAAGGCATTTTTCTTACAAATTTTAAGGCCAAAAATTGGAAAAGTCATTAACTAGGAATTTATTACCAGATATTGTATTTGGCATTACAAGGGGCAAAAATATTGGAAGAAAAAATTGTATCACTAGAAAATTGCATATTGTTTTAAGGTAAAAGGACATCTTAAGAACTATTGGTGAAAATTAAAAACTCATAAGGGTCTCGTAAATGAAAAATAGGCTTTTAAGCACTTTTTTATAAGAACAATCGGAATCTTGTCTGCTCAATAAATAACAATATTGTTCAAAATTCACAGAGGCTTGCTATCAGGTACGAGATAAAACAGTTAAAATGAGAGGATTGAACTTTATGGTGATATAAGATCCATGACAAGAGCACAAATAAAATTATGGATGATACAAAGGTAGGCAGCTGTTTTGGATCTTCTAAAGTTCCATCATTAATGCAATGGTTAAAATAGTTTAGCTTTTAGTTGTGATATAACATATATTATTCTATATAGGTAATTGATATGATCCCTATATAGTTAAAATTTATTATTAACTATCAAAATAAATATGCGGCGTTCTATTTCTTTTAGCATAGCTATGTGTTAAATTAATCTACTTCCTTTTTTACGTATTACTTTAATGTTCCCAAATAACTCTCTCTGCTCTTAGAAAATAAAATAATAAAAGAATACTATTCACAGCCATTTCATTCAAAAGTTAGATTCTTTTCACATTGCATCATTCAAAGCTTTGTTAAAAGATAGTCAAAACTTTGAATAAACCCGCGGTTATATAATAGTACCCAGATGTACTTCTGTCGCCTTTAATTTTACTGCACTCATTTCAATGCTATTAGCAACTTTCAAATTCTTTCTTACTTTTTCATATACTATTGCTTGGCTAATTATCGTCTATTAGGCTTTTCATCTAAATTTAAACTGCGTCATGTATTACAATGTAACAGTCATCCCTTGGCAAGATCTGTGTCTTACTCAATATCTATCTCTTACCAAAACTTTATGAATGAAAAATGTGAACTCTAACTCTTTACCTGCTCTTGATGATGTAAGGATCAAGATTTGATTTTTGTGTGTCAGCGGGGTCACTCCCAAGACATCTATGTGTCTTTTCGATTCTTCTTTAAAGTTTCTGTTTAAGCTACAAGTATTAGCTTTAATCTTCTCGACCTGTGTCATTTTCTACGTGCATTTGTACTTCATCATGGAAATATTCAATTTTACTTAAATAATTCAAAAGACATTTTCATCTACTTATTCATATCCAAAGTTTTTTAGAAAGAAAAACATCCACAACAAATAAACCACTGTTATATTAGTATTTTAAATTTAGTTTATAGTACTTTTAACCATTGCACTAGTGATAGAGTTTTAGAAGCTCCGAAATAGCTATCTGCCTTTTGACATGCATAATTGCAATTTTATTTGTGTTCTTGCCATACTGTCTATTCATATTTTAACAAGATAAAACAGATTACAAGTATTAAATATAACATATGTTGCATTACATGTAAAAATGCAAATAATATTGTTCGAAACTTACAATTATTTGCTGTCAGGTACTAGGTAGGTCAGACTAAAAGTAATAATAGTAAATGTCATCCTATTTGCATTTAAATATGCATATATTTTCCATACTAGCTGGACTTTGTACAGTTACATATAACAATCTAAAAATAAAACTAAAAAATATTATTCAACTACATTTCCATTAGGGAAAGAAAAATGTTACAAGCTAGTACGTGTTCTGACATACAAATTTTGAGCACAACCTGAATGACTTTCTGCATGGTTTCATGAGGTCAGTTCTAAAAAACAGTCAAAAATATTCTACAGAGTTATGAAAACACACAAACACAACAAAATGAGACAGACAGACATGAATATACATATATTAATGACATTAAATAAATAAGCATCTTTATAAGTATAAAATTACAAAAAAATTTTGTAAAACACCTGTCATTCCTAAAACAATCTCTTGCAAATTTCTGACTACAATTATATAACACTCAAGCACAGAAAAACTTCAGCTGCGGGCTAAAGTAATTGCACTCTATTTATTTTGTACAATTTTGAAAGGCTTGCTGATTGAAACAAAAACTATGTAGTACTGTACACAGATGCTAACACTTACAAGGGAACCACTTTTGGTGTTGCTTGCACCTAGCATTGAGACCTAGTGCATTTTAAAGCCCTATATTACGAAGTTTGAGAGAATCAATAAATTTTTTCTGTTAAAATAACATTTCTTGATTTTACAGCAGCATAATTTTCTGAAAATGCAATTTTCGAGACCGCTTATTGGAGTATTAATATTGAAGTTTTTTAAAGAAAAGCATTTAAAAATAAAAAAATAGTTAATAATAAGTATAAAATATTGAAAAAAGTTTTAAAATTCTGCCAAGAACCCACAAATTTGACTTTGAAAAATTGCAACATTATATTCACATTTTTGGCAGGGAAACAGTTGGCTTTTTTTCCCCAAAAGTACAGCTTTCCGGCAACCCTAGCCAAATGTTGTAACTGTCTGTGTGAGGAGCGCTTTGGACTTCGGTAGAAAATGTAATGTCCGACCTCTGACCTAAATAGCCACAATAATTTTTAAATTGTGTAAAAATATTAATTTACTTTATAATTGCTTTTACCAAAAGATCATTTAATGCAGCAACATTTCATTTTAAACATTTGAAACATTATTCCATTTCATTTCAAAAGAAAATAATTTGCTTAGTTTATATTTCACTAAAAAATAGTTTTCAATGATCTTGGAAGCTTTTATAGAATTATATTTACTATTTATATATTTATCACCTGCATAGAAAAAAAAAGAAAAACCTAATATTTGTTTCTTATGCTATCAATTATAAAAAAAATTTGCAATCTGATATAATTCTAGTAATATGGACTGTGCATTTACTCTTCGGATAAAGCAAGCAGAAAAATTGTAGCGCAATATTTGGCGACTTAACTCACTTTTGGTATGAAATAAACAAATAAAAATGTAATAATAAAGAAATAAAAGTATAAAAATGTATATAAGATATGATTTTAACAGAGAAATTTTATCGGTTCTCTCACTTTTATGTATAGGGCTATAAAATGCACCAGGTCTCGTTGCTAGGTGTGAGCAACACCAAAAGTGGTTCCCTTGTTAGACCACTCTGCAAGGAACCAGGTGGTGTTTGCCGTCCTGTAGTAAATAAGCTAACATTGTGAAATTTTTATAGATTCTAAATTTCCCTCACATAGTTCTCTTTTAAAAATTGTTGAAAAATAATTTTAAAAAAATCCTGAAATCAGGGAACTGTGTCAGACAAAAGAATTTTGAAACTGGGATAAATCCCCACAAAAGAAACTTTTTTGGTGTTATCATGAATTATGCAAAAAATGAGAAAAATCATTGAAAAACACCTAGTGTTTATTGCCATTGAGGAATCATTAAATCATTTTCATTTAATAATGTAAAAAATAAACTAAATAAAGCTGTAAAACATTTCAAAAATACAGAAAGCAAATATAAAAAAAACTTGTTTTATATTTTTTTTTATTTGTTTATGACTAAAGATAAAAAAAAAAATAATAATAATAATAAGATTATAGCAAATTCTTAAGAATAATTGCCATGTTTTGAATAGTTGTGTGTTTTTCCAAGAGAAAATGGGAGTGATTGGTATGCTTGTAGTGCTAAAAAAATCCATCTGAAAACTGTTATAAAGTGCATTAACATGTTGACCACCCAGTCTGAAATTGATCACTTTTCACTGTATTTGACCAGCACCTTTTGCCTGGGAGTTGTAGACAGGCTTGGCAATTTTGTGCCATAATAATCTGTGCATGAGACCATGGGGTCTAATGGTGCACAGAATGGACTTGAGGGGCGGTCAACGTGTTAAGCACAATTCCCACAAAAAAAGTATAAAAACATTTCTACCTTATCCCTTTTTCCCCCTCCTAATATTAGACTGAGAATTGGTGAAGAAATTTACTGAAGTATTTGATGTAGGTAACATTAAAAAAAAAAAAAAAACGTCTTCTTTGCCTATCTGAAATACGTATGAATTACCAGTTGTTTAAAAGACAACACTGCACAAGCCGCTACAAAGTGAAATGAATGGTATCTCAATTAGAGATGTCACGCTAACTATACTGACAGTTATCCATACTTGGGATGTGTCCATCTAACTAGTTTTTTCTTTTCTATGAGCCATGCATTGTTTTGTTAAGTGTAGTTTTAAAATGACAGCAACCTGACAGGTAATCCATAACTATTTCACAGGCATGAAAATGAGAAAATTTAATAAGCAAATTTTTTAAATACATATAATAGTTTTAAAGTACAGTAAAAGTAAAATAATTTAAAGTACATATGACTTATAACGGTTTTTTTAAAGGGTAGAAAAAAACATTTTCATAAACACACAAAAATTTCCCTTTAGGCATACAAATACTTAAAACATGGAATGACTCAAGCATCTATACTTTTGCATAAGAAACAAAACAGTACACAAACAGTTTAGCCTATTAACCTTTCGGTTTAAAAGATTAACAAATCATGTAATGCATAGTTGCAAAGTTCTATTTAATTTGACCCAAGTCAAATAAACGTGTTTCGAACCAAAATTCTCTTCAAAATATATACCACATAGGCACAAGAAACATTTTATTAAACAAGTTTCCTAGTTCAAAACTAAAAAATATGTATAATGCATAGTTGTAAACTATTTAATTTGACCAAGACAAATAAACATGTTCGAACAGAAATTCTCTTCAAAATATATACCACATAGACACAAGAAACATTTTATAAATACGTTTCATAGTTCAAAATAAAAAATACGCATAATGCATATTTTGAAACTATTTAATTTGATCCAAATTAAGTAAACATATTTCAAACTAGAAATTATTTAATAAATGAAATATATACCACATAGACAAGAAATACTTTATTAAATAAGTTTCCCAGTTCAAAACACTATTTCACTTGGTTCAAATTGAACAGTTTTATTTGAGGTTAACAAGTATAGGTATGAATAACAGCATTCAGCACTAAAGAAACTAAATTGCTGATCTACGTTGTTGTTAAATAGAAAGAATACTATAAGGGAAAAAAATTATTGCATTTTAACTGCCACTTCATGGAATAACATTTGGTACATAAGTATTATCAGGGCCAGGTAGATTGCCAAAAATGGTTGCCAATAGCCAAATTTGTTTATCATTGTCAAGTGCCAATCATATTCAAAATATTAATTTAATGTACATTTAATAAAAACATAACATCGCTAAAAATGATAAATAATATAAAAGCAAGCTAAACTAATACAAAACAGTAATTTAGAATACATTTATTAAATACATACTATCCTTTTGTAAAGTTGCAAAAGTATTATATACATCATACCTATATACAGTACAACCTTGATATCTCGAATCTGTGGAAAAGAGAAAAAAAAATCGAAATATAGAGGTTTCGAGTTATCAAGGTTTTGACAAAATTTAAAAATCTAATCTCTCAAACTGCTTTTTGCTGTAAAAAATAAGATTCGTCAAAAACTACACAATCTATTAATAATTAACAAATTACGCTTCTCAAAGTTTTAATAATTTCAAAATTGTTTTGATTAAATAACATCCAATTCATCATTTCTTAATGACGAATTGGATAGTATTCAGAAGTTTCTCACAATTTGGGCTCAATCATCAACTTTGAAGCTATGGATTATCTCCTAGTTGAATGATTGCCCTGGTCGAAAGTTCGAAGTCGTATTTGACGGAAAAATTTAACAGCGATATTTTTTAGCGTTGGAAGATTAGAATGGGCTTTACAATTGTCTATGAAGAGGAGAACGTGTATTTACTTTTAGCCATTGCTTTACTGATTCCTATCAGCCAATCAGCGAAAATTGCATTTGCCATCGAAGCATTTATATTTCACCTGTACAGTATTAGAAATGACTTAATTTTAGCAAAGCACCTCGGCTTTTTGGATCGTCTTATCATAAGAGGAGGAAGCTTTTCTTTACCACTTTCATTTGCTGCCAAAACCACAATTACACGAAGTTTACTTGGTTTGCCACGTCGGATTTCTTCTCATTTAAATGAAGACGTTTTGGTGGGAAAACTATGGTACAATAATACAGTTTCATCTGCGTTAAACGCATCATCTGCTTTATAGTCTTATGATGTTGTCCCTTTTTTTGGTTTCAAAAGCCTTCCATTCTTACCCTTTAAGTATCAACAAAGGGATAAAAGAATGTGAAAGCAACATCCAGATCAAACTAGTTCTACAGCTGACAAATAGCCGAAAGTAAAAAGTAAACCTAATTTCTGTGGAAAATATTTCGACATATCAAGGATTTTGGAAAATATATTTTGAGATAACTATGGAAAATACATAAAAATTTTGAAGGAAATGCAGGAGAAATTTCATTTTTCGAGATATCAAGGGTTTTGAGATAAGGAGGTTCGAGATATCGAGGTCCGACTGTATATGATGTATAACAGTATGTAGTTATATATATAAATATTTCTGGCACTGCCGTTAATGGTGCCACTATATATTAGCTATGCGATTAAAAAAAAGCAAAAAAAAAAAAAAAAAGGGGGGGGGGGGGGTTGGCCCGGATAATATATACTGGTACCTAACATTTTGAACAATCGATTCAAAAGATGTGCTAAAATAAAATATAGAAAATGCTTTAAAAGAATTTGCATAACTTATGCAGTTATTTAGTGCAGACTATTTGCTAGAAATCTAATTATAGTGCAATACAAAGAGAAATAATAGCTTCTTTCATCTAACAGACCTTTTGTTTTACATAAGTTTCAAAGGAAAGGGAAGAGGGAATAAACCAATTTTATATAGTTTAATATTCCAGTTCAGATAGTTATATATGAAATGAAGTGTAGTTATTGTATTATACAGTGCAGCCCTGATTATCCGCGGGATTGGGTGGCAAGGGCACTGCGGATAACCCGAAAAAGACTGAAAATGGAGTGCAAACATGATAAAAAAAAGAAACTTCAACATAAAAACTATGTTTTAGTGTACAAAAAACATAATAAAACATTTAAAAGACATACATATGCACAATATGTCAGAAATCTTTGCTTTACATCTAAATCACTAAAATAAAAAACAGTAAACAAGAAACAATGCCGTACATACTGTACAAAAAGAGGTGAGTTACATCTTTTTTTAAAAATCAGTCACTTGTTTTTGCTTCTTGTTTTGGAAATACATTTTCTTTATTCTAAATTGTAAACTATTATTTTCCTTTTAGTATGGAATAATTTTTATCTCAAAAGTGAAGTTATTCTTGATATGCTCTCCTGGAATTTATCATAATAGTATTATTTAATTGTAAAATATTTTAATTGCTGTGCTTACGTTTGGTTAATAAAATCAAGAAAGGACATCAAGACTTTATATCTGATATTTCAAACATGGCAACCAAATCTAGAAATATTCTTCTATGACTTTCGAATACATTGATTTTTCTGTTTATATTTAATAGTAGGGCTTATTGTATTTTCCTTGCTGTTGATTTGAAAAAAAAAAAAAATAAATAATTGCTTCGCGGATAAACCTCACCACGGATAATCGGGGCTCTACTGTATTGTACTTATATATAATTAGTTTATATCTAATACATAATTATAGATCAATATGATGACCGTTTATGTTTAATTTACAGTTTTCCATTATTATTGCTTTATGTAATAGTAGAAAACATTTTATTCTTTTTATTTATGGGGAAAAAATAAATGTGAAAATTAAAATATTTTTTTGCTGTGCAAGTAGAGGGAGAGGGATAAAGATCTGAAATCAGAAAAACCCAAATGGCTATTAAAAAAAAAACAACTAGGCTTTTAAAAATTTGGTCCACTTTATTTTTCTCTCTATCACACAGGTGTCTAATATGTATTACAATCTAATGCATTAAAAATAGAAGTTAATACTTTATGTTAATTCAACTACTTTACCAAAAAAAATTAGAAGTAGAATAAAAATATTTGAAATTTTGGACAACAATGTATATAAATATATAAACAAACAAAAACCTATCAGTTTTCAGAAAAGAAAGCTTGATATTTGAAAAAAGTCTAATATCTAGTGCAGCGATGGTGAACCATGACAATTTCTCTGACACTTGAAAATTTAAATTTGATAATTATATAGCAAAATTTCCCTTTTTGTTATATAAATAAAATTTTCTTAACATTTATAGACTAACAAAAATAATTATTTTTGCATGAATTAACAAATTAGAAAAATTTTATTTTTCTCTGATGCTATGCAGCATTTTCGACATTAACTATTTCACCTTTCTGTATGAATTTTAAAGGTTTTATTTTTTGCAATGAACTTTATAATATAGCCACTGCAATAAAATGACAAGCAGATAAAATTTTGCTATGTATAATAAAATATGAACTAGGTATAAAGCAATTTCAACATATATATATTTTTTAAGCAAAAAATCTCATTAATAAATTAATATATTTTTTTATTACAACTTTGATTATTATAAGTTAGATGTGTTACATTAATAATGATAAGTATAAAATTACTAAAATAAAAATTTCTTTCCTTATTACAGGACATGCCACATAAAAGTTTGGCACATTACAATTTTGATAAGTACTGTTTTTAAATGTTTGGCATGTGCTTCTAAAAAAGGTTCACCATCCTTGCTCTTATGTATCAAATTACTACAAAAAGATTGCAATATCCTTCCAAATCTAGAAAAACAAAGACAAAATTTTGAGAAGGCTTGGAAAGAGGATAAAATTGCAATACAAACAAATAGCATACTAGCCAGCTTCACATAAAAGATACAATTTAAACAAATATACAAATGCCATATACAATTAGGACATGCAATACAATTTGAGCCAAGTCAAATAAACAAGTTTTGAACCAGAAATTTTTCTTAATAAATGAGATTGCATAGCTAGCAAGTAGAAATAAACATTTTATCAAATAAATTTTCTGGTTCAAAATTAATCAAATTTAAGAGTTTTATGTGAAGTTGGCAAGTATGGAATAGTAATCCGATTTATAGCTAATGAGTAAAGACTTAATGGAGCTTTATTTAAATAAGGCAATCTGGAAAGATTCAGCTATTTTTTCTGGTTTTAAAAACTATTTACAGGAGTTCAAGTACACACTTGCTTGACATTAAAACAAAAAAGGTAAATAAAAAGAACATTTTGAAAGACTATACAACAAATTTCTTAAAGAAATAGAACTATAATATTTCAATAAATTAACAACAAATAAAAATATTCTACAAGTCGAAATCAAATTTTCAGACTCTCAGTAAATTCAATAAGGTCATTCTTTATTTTTATACACAATAACAATGAAGATGCACTTTTAAAGAAAGGTGAGTAGTTTTCTGCAATTATTTTTTCGATTTTGAAATATTTTGACTAGAATTCCACAAAAAACTGCCACTTCCAAAAATACAAGTTTTCTTCTAAACAACAATAACATTTTAAGAAACAAACAAACAAAAGAAAACAAACATGCACACTTAAACACTGTTCTGTCTATATACAGTTAAGTAAAATTGTTCAGAATTTTGCATATTAACTGCACAGCAGTATTTGAAATATTAATATAAACATCCATTTAAAAAAAAAAAAAAAAAAAAAGTTATCACTTACAACCAGTTAACCCTAAATTACAATTAACATTACAATTCACATTTACACTTCAATATGGATGCAATATAAAATGTTGCAAATGCAACTTCAGCTACTTAATAAAAATTTCGATCATTAGCTGAAAAATACTAGTGCAGAATAAGCCAAACTTATATCATCATTACTGTATTAAAATTGTCAAAATGCAACTTAGGGTCCATTTTAAAATTACAAACATTTATGACTCATATACATACAATGTAACTTTTCTCCTGATTTTAAGGGGATTCAGTACCTTACAAATTTATTCATCATCAACTTAAAAAAAAAAATGTTTTTGATTATTATTGAATGAAAGTTCAAAGTAATTTAATGCATATTTTCAAAATTTTGAATTATTTTTTAGAAAATATTTGCCATATATTGTCAGTAACATAACCAATAAATTTAAGAATTGGGTAATAATTTTTTTCAATCCTTATAGTGTCATTAGTTAATAAAATATTTTAAATCTATTTCCTGTGATATAATGTTCAACTACAAAATTTTTCAAGCAGTATTATAAACACAACAAAGCTTTTACATTTTGAAAGAAACAAGAAATGAAAAAATATCAAACTCAGATAAATATTTAAATATTTTATGACAAAACATGGCAGGTGTTTTGTAAAAAAAGTGTTTCAGATGGTATTTTGCATGAATTCGATAATTTGCTACAATATACTTTTATTTTGCAAGGTATATGGATTGTTAAACCCCACCCCTCAAAACTGGTATTCATGCTAAATTCCTCTAGAAACAAAACAATACTATGCAAATATTGCTTATATTAGATATACTGGCTAACATTGGCATGATATATTGCACCAACATTGCATTGTTGACATTGACCAATACTTCTGTAATACTGGGATTTCGTTGCAAGTAATTATGATGAGCACAACAGTGGTATAATGCTGAATGTCAACATAGTCAATATTGGACTGCTACAAGAACATTAGGTTACTGCATCCCCTTAAGATAAACAATTATTTTCACTTGCACAAAAGTACAACAGACTAAAAATACTGAACTTACAACTTGGCAGATTTTGGTGTGCATTCACAATGTGAGAATGAAAAAAAGATTTGATGAAATGTTTAAAAATAATTCCCTGCAAAGATTAACACTGAAAGATGGGACTTGTTTACATGAAGTGATAATGCATAGGTATAAAATCTGGAACACAAGATGAATGGGAAGACAAAATGCATAGCTTGTAAATGCAGTGCACAAGTTTTTCAATTTCTTCTAACTATAGCTGCCTATTTTGCTCATCAACAGCAACTTGTTGAATAAAAGAACTAAAATGAGGAATTAAAACATTTTAAAAATACATTCACATTGTCAAATGATGTTAGGCTTGCCAGATTATTTCTCAAAAGAGGAAGGGGTCGTTTTTTTCCCCCCATTACTACTTTTGAGGTTTTATTGCATTATCATTCACATCTAATAAGCTATCTTGAATGTGCCAGTAATGTCTTTTTTTACCAAGTTTTCCTTAAAAATAGTTCATTAATTAATAGCTATAGTTATTTTCTAATTGTACCTGTATTTATTACATTTTATACAGGGTGTCCATAATTAAACAAACCTACTTCAAAGTTGTCTACAGACGAAAGTATTATTCATGAAGTTGTGAAATTTAAAAAAAGGCATAAAAAAAGGATGGGAATGTTTAAGCCAAAAAAAAAGTTTCACCACCAAAGGGAGTTTTTAATGAAATTTACGTTTAGCATACATACATTAGAAATTTTATTTATTAACTTTACCTGATCTTAAAGACAGGATTTCACAACATGTTCTGTGGAACATGCTATCTGATGATTCCAGCTGCTATCTGAAAATGATGACTGTCATGTGGGATGTGCAAGGTTGTAATAAAATTTGTAAATTATCGTAAATGTAGAATTCATTAAAAAACGCTCTCTGCCGGCAAAATTTTTATCCCCCCCCCCACACACACACACACACACTCAAACAAATTCCCATACCTTTATTATGTACTCCACAAAATTTCACAACATTCTGAAAAATAGTTTTGTCTGTAGATTATAGGTGAAAATTAGCGGTCGCCACTCGCCACGTGGCGATTAAAGTTGTAAAAGTGGCGATTAAAAAATCGGCCATCGATCGCCACCCGCCAAGTGGCGATAAAAAATCTTATCGATCACCAAATGATATATAGCTTTTTTCATAGAAATATGCGTCTCTACTTTGATTACATCTAATTAGCAAACTGATTAATTCTTTTTTCTACCGGATGCAAGCAGATTACAATGATTTAGCTGTATTTTCAATATTTCGGCTTTTTGCCATTGCCCTTCAGTTGGATTATTTTTTCAAGAAATACAGTTTTATTCTGCAAAATATATTCATCAGCTTTGATTCCACATGCATTTCAAATAACTTATTCCCCTTTTTTTTTTTTTTTTTTTTCAACCGAATGCAAGCATGTTTTAAGAACATTGCAGTATTTTCAATAATTTAGACTCCTGCCACATGTTCACCAGTTAGATTATTTTTCTTCAAGAGATATTGTTTAATCCTGCGAAATACACTCAACAGGTTAGATTTCTGCTGTATGTAATTAATGTGTGTAGTATGTTAATAACACATTTACTTATTAAATAAAATACAAATAACATTTTATTGTGTTTTGATTATTTTTTTATTGTATACACCTAACTGTTGGAATTTTGATTTAGTTATTTTTTATATAAAGAAAGTAATAGTAATTTGATTGATAATAGTGTTTATGAACATATACAAATAATCTAAAAGTATATTCTAAAAAAAATCAATATAATAGATTTTGTGGTTTTAAAGTGTAATTTTCTTGAATTTCGACTGCTTCCCTATTCTTATCACGAATAGTTGGCTGGTATAAAACTCTGATTTATAGAAAAATGCGTATATATACAACGATTATAGTTTATCTAGATGCCAAGAAAGTTTGAAACATTATAGTGGCCACTAACTTTAAAAAGTGGCCACTAATGAAACTGAGTCTACCGGCCACTGGCTACTAACTCAATTTCCCAGTTTTCACCTATACTGTAGATAACTTTAAAATAGGGTCGTTTAATTATGTTCACCCTGTATATTACATTACGGTAGACAATCTTTATAATGCAATTCTCCATAGAATGCACAACTTCTTATATGTAAACAATAAATTTTGTAATTAAGAAGCACCTGGATTGCCACACTAAAAAATTGCTACTCTCTAGAGGACAAAATTTGATATACATTAATTCAACTTTATTCCCTTAATTCAGAACTTTTTAATGAAAAAAATTGCTATTATTACAAAAAACATTTTTCAAAAGGAGTGATATAATGAACGATTGGGTCCAGGCATATTTAGATTCTGTTTATAAAGTAAATTTAACAATGTGTGGAATGATCTGTATAATGTAAAAAATTATAATCTGGATAAATCCTGGTGACAAGCAATGTAGTATAAAGATATTCTACTGTATTTTGATGTTTCAGACATATTTGGCCATGTTCAGAAAGTAAATTTAATTATGTGTGAAATGCGATCCATATAATGCACAACCTTGCATTTTTAGGTTTGCGTTATAAAGATCTTCTACTGTATTATATTATTATGGGTTAACTATTTTCGAAATACTATTACCCATTATGAATCAAAAAATAAGTGCCTAAACTCATCTCTAATGGACACACTACAAAAAGAAATGTTTGTACTTAAAAACAAAACAAGATAATAAAACCAACAAAGTGTAAAATAAAGATACACTAAATTTAAAATTTTATAATGTAGACACCTTTAACATGCTTACAATAATGTCAAGTTTATGCAACAGGACAGATAAATGTCAGTCTTAATTTATGCCATCATCTGCACAAAAGCCTTTAATATGAGGTTCTTGAATAATTTAAGGTAAGTATATTATTTAAGATAAATAATATGATAATAAAAAACAGAGGAAGTATCATATAGGAAAGGTTTAAACATATGACATACAAGAAGCTTAAAAAATATACAACTTATGGGGGAAAAGTACAATCTGGCAACCCTAAGTGAGATAAATAAAAGTTGAGAATATCCTTTAAGAAAAGAAGATAAAAACCGTTAATTACCTTTTTCCTCAAAGCAGTCCGTGTAATCAGACTGATATTCTTGAGATTGCTTTCATCCTTCTTGAACTTAGAGAAAGGACTCTCCTACATCGAAGCACTGGGAAAGAATGCATTCCTCCCTACATTGTTGTGAGAAAAGATGTTGCGCTGGCTGAAACAGACAGCAGATGCTCTATGATGCCATCATCACCTGACAAAGACAAATGAAAAACTTTCTACACTTCAATAGGTAACAAAATGGTTAAAGGTTTTTTTTTTTACCATGAGTTTTGTCATTAGTTTCATATTTTAATAATTTTCCCAGTGCATTTCTAAAGACTTAATGAGCGCAGCATATTATTTTGTAATGAGGTGTAATATCGAAGGAAGTAGTAAAATAAAGTATTAATTTCGATAAAAAACAAAATTCATAAGAAATTATACTATACAAATTTTACAAATCTTTAAATCTTCAGCGTTTCAAGATTCATGCTTTTCTAAATTCCAATTGATTATTTTTACATCCTTAATCTCTTGAAATTTAAAACTGACTGTAAAATACCAAAAACTTGGTGGGCCACAGATAACTTCTAGATGAGTCATGTATCTGACTTATACTATTACATTCAAATAAAAAAAAATAATAATGTAAGTGGAACAATAGAAAAAGGTGGTTGAAAAAATCCCTGTCGGCTCGGGCCTACAGGCGGAGGTAGATTTCGAAGTTAAGTACTAAATTCAACAACAAAACTTAAATCAACATTAGAGATAAACCCAGTTCCTTCACTAAGAATGAGCTCTAGGAAGCTAAACATTTTATGAAAATTCTAATATACACGAATACACACATGCATGTATATGGAATGGGTTAAAAATGGCTAAAACAAATTCAGAAAACCTCAAAGTGTAAAATATGTTAATATTTCCATAGTCGGGTTTTTATAATGTTTTAATACGTTTCTTCAAACTCACATGATGTTACATATTCACCTGCTGAGGTACATTATATTTCCAATATGACGTAATATATATATATATATTTTAATTCGTTAAACTATTTATTTCATTTTGAGTTTTCATTCTGAAATCTTGATCTAGAAAACTTATGACGTAATATTCAATTTGTTTTCAATTCGTCAAACTATTTATTTAATTTATTTTTTCACGTGAAAAATCTTGCAATAGAAAAGCAATTGTTGTGGTGAGAATTTTATTGTTTTTTTTTAATTGTTGGCAACTGCTATAATGAAAAATATTTATTTTTTCCTGTCATTGTTGTGTAAGAGATGGTTTTATCAGAATCTTGTTAAGACGGTATTCAAAATTTTTAACCCTCCCTATTTCCATTCCCTTGGGCCGATTTTGCTCATTTTCAATCCCCGCCGAGATATTAGCCATCTCAAAGTTGTTGGCGAGTTTGAAGACGATCCGTGCATAATTGGGACTTTTATCGTGCGGACAAAATTTAGTACATACATACATACATACATATATATATATATACAATATCATATTAATTACTAATAGTATGCCACTCTTAGTTTAATGTTTTTGATTGTCCCATATTCATTCTTTATGGATTTTTATGGATGTCTGAAAATAATCCACATTCTATATTTGTGCGTTTTAAGTAATGGGATTTTAAGTATTATTTAACCTTCTATATACTTCCACATGTTTGTTATTTCCTGTTCATTATATAAATATCTTATATATAATTCATAAAAAATAATTTTTAGATAATTTTTAATAATTATTTATATTAATTACTGCTGAATTTATTTTGTTTTATAGCATATAGATATATGCTATATATTATCAATGTTCTAACATTATTTAAACTCTTAGTTTACTTTAAATAATTTAGCTAATAGAACATATTGTATGCTTTTAAATATTATTAACAATAGTTTTAAATACTTTGTGTGTTTTATATTAGGTTTATAATTCTCTATATATAAGGATTTGTTTGGTTTTGCTGTTTAAACAGTTATTTACATTCACAAGCTTGCAAATTTTTATCTTGCGATAAATGTTTAATATAATTATTAATAGATGGCAGCACTAAAATTGTATTTTCAGATTGCTTTAATTTTTATTTTTCTAGCTACATTTCAGTTATAATTTATACATCCAGGGTGTATTTTTAGCTAAATTTTGACGATATTGTTAAACTGTTATCTATTAATTTCATAGTGCATTTTAAATAATGTAATTAATATCTATTTATCTTATATTAGATTAAATTTGTTTTACAAGGTCTTTCAAATTTTATTTCAAAATGTATTAACTGCATCCTTTGGTATAATTTACTGTGATTTCTTAACTGTTTTATTCACCTTAATCTTTTTGATATACTGGAAGACATGTGCACATGGATTTTTGTAAAATACTGAAATATTAATCGGTATGGTATTTATTATTTCTATTTTATATCCTATAAATATTTAAATACGTTTTATTGATTCTTCCATTTCATATTATTTGTTTCTATTCTGCTTTTATTTTTAATCAATTCACTTGATTTTAGGGGTTGTTCTATAATTCTCTATGTATAAGGATTTGTTTGGTTTTGCTGTTTAAACAGTTATTTACATTCAAAAGCTTGCAAATTTTTATCTTGCGATAGTTGTTTAATATTATTATTCATAGATGGCAGCACTAAAATTGTATCTTTCAGTTTGCTATATTTTTAATTATTCTAGCTCCATTTCAGTTACAAATAATACACCAGGGTGTATTTTTAACTAAATTTTGACGATATTGTTAAACTGTTATCTATTAATTTAATAGTGCATTTTAAATAATGTAATTAATATCTATTTATTTTATATTAGATTTAATTTGTTTTACATGGTATTTCAAATTTTATTTTAAAATGTATTAACTGCATCCTTTGGTATCATTTACTGTGATTTCTTAACTGTTTTATTCGCCTTAATCTCTTTGATATACTGGTAGACATGTGCACATGGATTTTTGTAAAATACTGAAATATTAATCGGTATGGTGTTTATTATTTCTATTTTATATCCTATAAATATTTAAATACGTTTTATTAATTCTTCCATTTCATATTATTTGTTTCTATTCTGCTTTCATTTTTAATCAATTCACTTGATTTTAGTGGTTGTTCGGGCACAGGGGAAAATTAATTTTAGCTTTAGCTTATTTTTCCAACAGAAAACAACCATTTTGCTTATATCATTGAATTCTGTGCCCTCGATAACGTAATTCAATGTATAAGCTTTTCAATTTTTGTCGGTGTCCACTTTTTTCTTTTTTCTTCCATAATAATTCTTATAATATTTTTTAATACTTACAGCTTTAATTCATAATAATTGACGGTGGCAGGTTATGTTTAATTAATGGTAATATATATATATATATATATATATTGAAAAATCCAAATTCACAAATTTATTACACGAAAAAACATCTAACAAACTGTAACTAAAACAATAATTAACAAAACCAAGAGTAACTAAGAAAAAACTAAACATGAAGACAAGTGGTCAAGGCTTATGACTTGTACTGCGGGGTTAAACATGTTTTACGTGCACAACATTCCCCCTCACTTGCAGAGACCAAACAAATAGAAATTGAAAGAAATGAAAACCACAAACTAACCCGAAAGCCGTCAAATGAAGTCTGTGAATATCCTCACCGCTAAGCTATTTTCGATAGGAATCACGTATCGATAAATCACCATCATCGAACAATTCCAATATTTTATTTCGATAGCTTTTTTTCTTGATAAAATTGAAAGTTAAATCATTCAGAAAATGTATTGGGTAACTTTGTTTACTGGCGTTTATGTAAAGGTTATAAATTTCACCAACCAATTTATCAACATTTGAACACAAATTTGCAATACGATTTAAACCATTTAAATATATATTTCTAAAAATTGAAACATGCACGTTACTATTAAAGTTTAATATTTTTATTGTATCAAAATCAAAATAATTTCTGTTATCATAAATACTATATACTAAAATTCCTTTTATAATCTCCAAATTAACGTCCAAATAGTTGACACTGCCCTGATCATCCGAAGCACTCTTTAAATTCAAAGTGTCTGGATAACATTTAAATTGATAAATTTCTTTATTGTTATTCAGCTCAACCACCAAAACATCATCTATATATCTGTATATCTTTAAGTCTTTTTCCAACAATAAACCGGCTTCATATGTAAACAGATAAATATCTGCAAGAATGGAGCTACAACTCCCCCCCATTGGAATACCTCTCACTTGTTTATATATTTGTTTCCCTTCATACAGATAATTTTCGTAAACAACAAATTGAAATAAATCGGTGAATATTTCAATACTGATATCTTTCTCTTTAGATTTCTTGAAAAAATCCATAACTCTGTACTTCAAATCATCTAAATTTATGCTATTATACAAATCCTCGAAATCGTATGTATATAAACCTGTAATTTTTTTCAGCTTTTTTAGACTTTTTATAAGTTCATAGCTATTTTTTATTACTATCGAAGAATATTCATTTATAACCTGATCGAAAATCTTTTTTAATATATTCAGCAATTTTTTATTTACACATTCCAGGTAAGAACCAAACCCACAAGTTACAGTTCTAAAAGTAATTGGGTTTTTATGGAATTTTGGAATCATTACAAGATAAGGAAATTCCACACTATTTTGCTTTGATTTTATTTTTTTATAAAACGCCTTCACTCTGTTTACAATAACTTGTTTAGTAGTTTTTAGTAGTTGATAATTTCCCTCATTATTGTAGGTTTCCTTTAGGATATCTCCGTATAATATATATATATAAACTTTTTAGGTGGGGGTGGTTTTGGGTTCCTGGGGTCCTATAATGAAAAGTTATGAAGGAATTTTTCAAAAGTCACACCATGGTAACGACTGCAATAGGTAGTATTTCTTACGAAATCTACCTAAAACATTTTGAAGTTCGATAATGCTACTTGTGGCAATTTTCTAATTAAATGATTTTTAAATAAATTTAAAATAGTCAAATTAAATATAATTTAATCAAACATTAAATTATTCTTCCATTTTAACCACTAAATAAAATTAATATTTTGCAATTTAATATTTTTCTCAGAATTGTCGATCTTCAAAAATCATAAATAATATCTTTATTAAATAACTAAGTTTATTTATTCCTCAAAATTAATATTTTTCATTATAGTTCATTAAATTTACTTTAATTTTCTTTTCTGTAACAATGTTTGTTTACTGTTATTTTACAACGTTTTGTTTATAATTTACAAAATTTTATTTATAATTGCCAATTCTAGAAAATTATCACATTCAAAGTTTATTCACTTATTTTTAATGTTAGTTGTGATCAGTTAGTTTGCAGTTGCATACAAGCCAAGTTTCATTTGAAGATCTTTTCTGTAGATTTCCCTAATTAAATGATTTTTAAAATAATCAAATTGATTAATAATTTAATTTCAAAATCTTACATTATTTTTTAATTTTAACCACTTCATAAAATTAATATTTTGCAATTTAATATTTTTGGCTATTTTAGATTTATTTAAAAATCATTTAATTAGGGAAATCGTCACAATGTAATAGATAATTAAAAATCATTTAATTAGGGAAATTGCTACAATGTAATAGATAATAATAATAATAAAAAGATTTTAGAAATATTTTTCTGCAAGTTTTTAAATGAAACCAAAGCAAATTTCCAAAAATTTCAACAAAAATAGAACATTACAAAAAACACCAGCTTGACATAGCAAAGAAAAATTTCAGGTCTAGCCCAGTAACGAAATGTTCTTTTCAGCATGCCCATGTGATCTCTATAATAAATATTACTTTACTATCTATGGTTCTTTTTGTTAATATGCAAATTGATAGTTAATAAGAAATGGCCAGTACAAAGAAAAAATGTAACATGATTGTAGGAGCAATCTATAGCGAAATCAAAGCATTTAATAATTTTAAAGGATTTTAACTTCTGTTGAGCATTCCTTCATTGTGTAAAATAATTTAAATTTAGAAAGTATGCATTAAACATAGTCGCATAATTCATATTGTAGAAGGAAAATTTAGCCATTAAAACATTTTAATTTCACAGAAAAATGAAAATTTTTACTGAAGAAAAAATAAATCCTTAAATTATAGTTTACATAATAATTTTGAATATTTATTGCTTTATTAAATCTGTTGCTGCTATTCAATTTGCATAAGTCAAAAATCCCCCCCCCCCCACCTTGTCAGAATGAAGAAGGTAGGTATCACTTAAAATTAAATAATCACCTTAACATTTTATTCAGGATGAGGAAAATTCCACCTTCTCCTTCTTTCTGTGAAACCAGTACTATATAACCAATGTTGAATATTTTGGGGAATATGTATTCCAAGTACAGTCCAGCCGATTTTATACCCAAACCCAATTCAACCCAACCCTCAAGTCGGTTGAGATTTTATTCTTTCAGGTTGAGTTTGGGTTGAGCCGATATTTCAAAAGAAAGTCCTGAATATATTTTTAATGAGGAAAAAATGTATTGGGTCGATCAGAAAGTCGTGTCGGGAAAATCAATTCATACTGGAAAATTCTGCCTGGTAATTATTAGACATTAAGTATCGGAATCAATGTTTAATAATAATTAAATGATAGAATTTTTCAGTACGAATTGATTTTCCCAATACGACATGACTTTCCGATCGACCCAATATATTTGAATGTTAATGAGTGTATATGTGTTCAGTTTTATATAAAAAAAAATTATATGAGATAATTGTAGACTACTTTTTCATAACTGTATGAAAATATGGATTTATTTTCTTTCACTTCAGGGGTTTCCCCCCCCCTTTTTTTTTTCTTTCTTATGAGTTTGTTTTGAACTGAAGTGTGTTGGGTTCCAATTGACTTTTTTTTTTTTTTTTTTTTTTTTTTTTTTTTTTTTTTGTCAAAACTGAATACAACCAGACCAGTGCAGGACTAATTCCAACAAACACTTTTTTTTTTTTTACTTATCTTTTCAAGTCTGACATTATGCAATAAGTTCTGAATATTATTGGGCACCTGAATTCAATGTTTTGATGGTGAACAAATATTTTTTTGAAGTACATACAAAATAAGGAAAAATCTTATACATACTTAGTGCCCATTTTCTTAATCATCATCTGACTGAAAAGGGCTGAACTTCTTGCATTCAGTTATCAGGTCACACTGAAACAAATTATTCCATTAATTTTTAGAAAGTACAAAAATACTGCAACATTTCAAATCTGATTACATCAAATACTGGCCAATATTATTTATGTTAGAATTAATAATTAATCTTGAAATAATTCACAAATATTGCAAATATATATTTTTTTAAGGAGAACCCAACCATCACATCTGAAAAAAAAATTATCTATTATAATTTTTTACAATTTTTCTGACGTTCAAAAATGCTGCTTGCTAAAACTGTTTTTGGATAATCAAACTCTTTATACAGAGAAAAATAAAATTGCACCTCTGAACATATAAAAATGTCAACTGACTAGTTTTTCAGGAGGACAGATCCCTGCCCCCTCCCCTTTTTTTAGTTATGCTTCATATTACACTTTTCATAAACAAATGAGAATTTATAGAATCAAAAGATTGTTTGATAAATTTTATACAGTCCTGGAAAAAAAAAATGCACCATATCATGTTATTTCATTACCAAATTGTTGCAGAGAGATGCCAAAAGGTAGTGTTCGAATGACGATTATGTCTACTTTCTGAACATGAATGCAGTTTTTGAATACTGGGTTGACTATATATTAAAAAATTTACTAACTTTGAGTTTTTAAATGGTAACACCCACTTTTGATACCATATTCAAGTTTCTGGGATCAAGGTAGCCTGGAAAAAGGTATAGTTTATACACTTTTTTAAAAAAATCTTCATAGAGTTAGAAAAGAAAATTTGTTACTGGTTTATCCATTAATTAAAAAAATAACAAAATTAAGTATTACAAGGAGAAGTACTGAAAACAGTAAAATTATACAGAAAGTGTAAAATAAACTCACTGTATCTGAAAGCAATTCCTAAAAACTGTTGTAAGTTTCTAAGATTTTTCATTCTGTGGATGACAGAAGCAGGTCCCCTTAAACCCACAAAAAGACACATTTCTCTACATCACAAAAAGTAATGACTGAATGAGCTGCAAATGTAGACACCCATGCTTTTGACGATTGTGGTTTGTTTGATGTAAAAATCAATGTATGTCATAATTCACTATTTTTTTTGCACATGAATTTATAAATAATTTTCATAATTAAAATGTATTTTTAATTTATTTTTTTTTAAATATCTCAAATATGTTTGGATCCTTTCAATTCATTGTATCTAATTAAAAAAAAATGTTTAATATGGTGATATTTTGGGAAGATATAAATTAACATTCAGTTTGTGGATTTAACATTATCATCCAGTGTTCTTGGGATATATCGGTAGAGTTGGAGCTTAGATATCGGTATTGGGATACATATTGTCAGAGTGAGAGCTTGGATATTGTTATTGCGATAATTAAAAAAATATCAATATTTGACCAATATATTCATAAATAAATCAGCCCTAATCTTGACTAATTCAGTTTAGAAGTTTTCCCATTTTAAAAGCAATTTGAAATTATCACAGCTGCATCCCAGACGAAAATACAAAAAAAATATTCAGGGTACTTTTTACTGGTATTCCAGTAAAAGGCAACAGTTCCAATTATGAAATAGACAAGAAATATTTGGAATTCCAGTGTACAAAGACTATGTTATGGATGTAATAAGCATATACAGAAGTTCAAAGAATTGCAATTCTCCCCTCCCCCTTTTTTTAAAGGTTATATTGTGAAACAAAACTAATTCTCAAACTTTGCTTTTGTTTAATGAAAAAGATCTAATGGGCATTGAAAATAGGAGAAATTTTACTAGAAGCAATTATCGAATAAAAATGTTTATATTATTTTCAGATATGTTTAAATGCAAATTTCAAAGAAATCATTTTTATGAATGAATACATGTGGTATTTCAATGGTTTTTTTTTATGTCATTTTTTTATTTCCCAATTCAATCTAGATATTTGGCCAGAATTCAGATAGTTAGAGTTTTACTGTATAATCAAAGCACAATTATTTCTAAGAAATTTGATGTGCATAGATATATAATAACAAAACAGACTTACCAAAAGAATCCAACACTGGACTAAAATGCAAAGAGATGGTGGTCGTACAAGATAGACTTGAAAGAATTTCTTAAAAAAAACTGTAATTTACAGAGATTCACTTTCAGTGACTTATTAAACTATTAATAAAATTTTCAAAATTACTATTGTTTCTAGGAACTAAAAATCTTATTCTTTCAAACTCTCTCTTCATACAGCATTTTATTGGTGATTTTTTTCCATCTTCTAATCTTCTTTGCAGGCCAAAGTGTTTGGATCTCGACTACAATGCATGGCACCATCTTATGGCATCTTTAGGTGTTTGAATCATCTTGGCTTTTTCAGGGCCAAATCACAAAGCAGACTTTTCTTCCTATGAAAACAGAATGTAAAATATTAATTATATAATTCCTTCATAACAGTTTGCATTTTATGAGGTAGGCAAATACTTGTGGATGCAGGGATGATTGTTAATTGATGCTTTGTGGAAGGAAAAATAAGGGAATAATTTATTTTCTTCAAGTTTCTCAAACTTCAAATTTGCCACTCAATGTTAAACCAATGAGCTTTGAATGCATTTGCATTTTGCAAATTTCTCATCATAAAATGAATAATTATCATCATAAAATGTTATATTATTTTTTCTGCATACTCTTCTTAAAGGATATTTCTTTACCTTGTCTGACAAAATATTTCTCAAACTATATTTAAGTTAATTTTAAATTTTAAAGTCTTATCCACAGTTTGACAGCTTCACTAAGATTTTAACACTTGAAATATAAAGTTGGACATTCATTTTAGAAATAGTTTTCCAAGTGGGAAGCAAAGAAACATCCTTTAAGCAGAAAAAAATATTAATTTTGTGATGAGAAATTCGTAAAATATGAATTCATTTCAAGCTCATAAGTTTAACAATGGAGAAGGGAATTTCCAATTGATTGATAATGACCTTTAAGAAAAATGAATTTATAAAATATAATCACACCTGAAAAACTTGCTGTTACTTATAGTAAAAATAAAATTAAATATTTTAAATACTGTTGGCTAAAAGCAGTACATTACTAGAATACGAATTACTATTCAAATAAAAATTTATATTTTCTCTAAAGAAGCGTATATGTAGTTAACTTCGATATAGAAGATTTAGTATGTGTAAATGAATGATATGTATATGGCCCACCCTCTCTGAAATTCCAATTTAAAAAAAAAAAAAAAAAAAAAAAAAAAACAACAGAATTCTTGAGGATAAACAGAATACAATCACCCCTGTAAATGATATGGTAAATAGATAGATACAGAAGAAGAAAAACGGTTGATAACTGACCTTTGAAATCTTGTTTCACCAGATACTTCAATAGCTAAAACACAAAATGCATAAATTAAAAATACATTATAAATACATACATGCACAAAAATAAATAAATATGGGTAAATGTGCAAGAGGTTTAACTCCCAAATATCTTGAGATAGGCCTATTTGAGAACAAAAAATTGCCTTAATGGCAGGTTTTATTGATATGCCAGAGCGGCAAAGATTAATAAATACTTTTTAAATTTTATATAAACATTTTTTTTATATACAAATAGAATGCAGATAAGGCAGATCTATGTTTCTCAGGAACATTTAAAAAAAAAAGACCCATATTAAAATTTCCCTAAGCAATTGTAAATTTTAAACAATAATGTCTATTTTAATAAATTTTTTAAAGCCTATATTTTTTGTAACAACATTATGATTTACAGAGAAGAACTATTGATTACTATGACTGCAAATATTATCAATTTCTTTTTGACTCTTTCACTTTTTTATTTGCTGTATAAAACCTATAAAGTACAAATTCCTACATAGTGAACGTTCTTTTGAATCACCCGATCAGAGTTCATAAATATCATGATACAGTGAATTCTCGATAAGTCAAAGTCTGATAAGTCGAATATTTGTTTAAGTCGAAATTTACACTAAGTCCCAACCCCTTTATTACAGATCAATGTTAAACTTTCTCGTTCTGTCAAAGTCTACATCTTTTATGTCGTCGTTTTTTTTTTTTCGGAAAGATAAATAACACTAATTTCTTAATTTTTCAGCCACAGCTCAAAAATACCGACACTTTATGTTAGATAAAACTTTTCTGCACTCCTTCGCCGGCTTTGAAGGACGCTATTTTTACTTCCCACTTTGGACAATGAGAAGAGTCTGCGAGTTTGCAATTTCAGTGGCAATCGTTCACCCCCCCCCCCTCCCCCATTCATTTCTTCTTTATGTATTCCCTTTTCTCAACTTGGATTCTTTCGAAACAGAACAGGTGTTGTAATTTGCCAAATCTCACACTTTTACAGAGATTTTTTTTTTTTTTTTAAATCTTTCAATTCCATTATTGAGCTTTCATTGGGGTTCTTTGTTTTAATGTTGAGTCTTCTTATTTTAGTGCTTATTGCTTTCACATTGCGATACGCTTTTAGTTGGGTGTTTTAAAATGCTGAAGCGGAAATTAGAAATTCTTACTTTAGAACGAAAAGTAAATTTGATAAAAGATATTGAAAAACATCCTAATTTAATGAAAAAGATCTAGCCCTGAAAAATGATATTCCTTCCAACACGCTATTTAACATACTGAAAGATAAAGAACGCATTTTCAAAAGACGTAAGTTAAATGTCAAACCAAAGTGCAAAAGGATGAATATGTGTGCCTCCCAGATATCGAAACAGACCTCACAAAATGGTTTACATATTACAGTACACAGAAGAGTGTAATTCCATTAAGTGGTATGATGTTACATGAGAATGCTTTGTATTTCACAAAATTATTGAATGTGGAAGGATTTCCTGCTAGCATGAGATGACTGGAAAAATTCAAAGCCAGACACAACATTATGTTTCGGACATTAGACACTGAAGCAAAAGATGTGTCTGATATGCTGTATGATGAATGGAAGACAGTTTCATTACCCAAACTTCTTGCAGGCTATAGTGCAGATGACGTTGGATGTGGATGAAATTTTTACAAATGTTTTCCTAACAAGACAATAATGTTTAAGGAGTAATCATGTTATGGTGGAAAGAACATTTAAATGTGCTTGTCGGAGCAAATTCTTCTGGAACAGAAAAAATCCATTTACTGGTCATCGCTAAATACAAAAATCCTCGCTGTTTCAAACATAAAAAGTTACTTCTGGTAAGATACAGAACCAATAACAAGGTTTGATGACACTGATAAAGACACTGGTATTGTTCAAGGAGTACATCAGAAATTCGATGTAGTGTTTCATGCAAAAAAGCATAAAATGTTGATCTTAATTGATCAGTGTACAGTTCACAGTCAACTTTGAACAATAATCAACATTTGAACTTGAAATCTATCAAGTTAAAATTTCTCCCTTCTAACACAACTTTTAAACTACAGCCAGCAGACTAGGGAATAATTAATGTTTAAATGTTTAAAACATTCCTACAGAAATGGGTGGAAGGCAATCAAGGATGACCAAAATGGAAAAAAATCAAAAGTGTGATGTGTTAAAAGCAATTAGATTGATTTCAAGTGCCTGGAACAACGATGTGAAACAAATCACTATCAAAAATTGCTTCAGTAGATGTGGTTTCTTTGCAAGCAATGTGCACGTGTTGTGAATGAAAATATACAATATCAAGTTATTTCTGAAGATGACGATAATGAGTTTTTGAATATTGACGAAAATGTCACAGTTTGCAGAGAAATTAGTAATTCAGATATAGTTGAAGCAAGGGAAAAGGTAGAGAACGATCCTGAGTCTGAGGATGATGAGGAAATAAATTGCATTTCACCTCCAAACAATCAAGAAGCACATGCGGCAATGACGACACTACAGCAATATCTCGAAAGTAGTGACGGTGTGGACGATTTTCTTTACCTTTGTTTCCCGTGTGGCGACCAGTAGTGGTCAAGAACACGTATGTAGCCGCTTTACCTTTGTTTACATACTTTCTGACATGTGAAAGACAAAAAAGTTTCTTCAAACAGTCACCATTCACAAGTTTTTTTTCAGAAAACTTGAGTTTGTAAGTGCCTTATATGTACAATTAAATTATATCTCTCTTTAGTGCTCATTTTGCCAGACTATTATTACAGTATAATTGCAATCCTTATGTATATGACTGAATTATTTTTCATACATTTTTCACATATTTAAGGATTTTTGATAAGTCGAACTTATGATAACTCAAATCTTTTTGTCAGTCCCTTCGAATTCAACTTATTGAGAATTCACCATCGTATATCCAATATTTGATATATTTTTGATATTTTCAAAATAATCAACTTACTGCTGATAATACATATTTTGAAACATAATGTGAATTAGAAACTAAAACATATTGCACTTAACTTTAAACTTAATAAAACAATATTCTAAATGTCTTTTTCTTCCCCTTTATTTTTTTTTTTTCACTTACAACAAAATTGAAGATCAACTAACAGAAAACAGGAAAAATTTGATTTATACACTTATTTAGAATCAAACTATAGGATTCAGTAGCAAGTAAATTTGGTGTTTTATACAACAAAATTTTAAACACAAAATAGTTTGTTTTTAATTGAAAAATTTGAACATAAATGGAAGCTTGCCTTCTTTTTTATTCTCCTGTTTTACAGTTAAAACTGAACTAAACCAAAACCAGTAAAGATTCTTTTCTAATGAAGCTGCAAATAACTGATTACCTAAATTAAACAGTTTACCTTTCAATGGTTGTTCTATTTAAATACTGTCCCACATAATTATTGGTTCTAAATTTAAAAATTCTGCTTCAAACACAAAGCTTGGAAAAGATATTTGTTTTCTTCTTTGACTAAAAAAAGGTCAATGCCAGAGACAAAAGTTCTTTGTCTACAGAATGACACACTCAAATAACAATTGAAGAATTCATTTGCGCTTCTTTTGACTGGAAATTGTGCATATTGTGCATAATGATATTTTGAAAATAAATATAAGACATTATATCATGATACATATCCACTGATGTATCATCAAACTCTGCACCCTATATAGTCATGCATAAATAAATGATACAACGAGCAACCATTTTGGATGAATATTGAATGAGATAATAGTTTTTAATAGTTCCCGTTGTATCAAACGTACAATGACACTTAGCTATGAATGAAAATGTCTTTTTTAATATAGCCGGGGGTCAAAAGGCATTTTAAAATAATCAAATTAGTGGGAATAACTTTTTGTTAAAGCCAAACTACTAGGTATCCATTTTATAGCTTACTTTTCTCCCTTCACTGATATGGGAAGAAGGAATTAAAAACAGAATCTTAAATTCTGTTAATAAAGTAATAGAAATGTCATTAAATTTAACCAACTTTTTTGTATGAATATGGCCCTTTGCAATTTTATTTTTATTCAAATACAATAGAATCCCACTAATCTGAACTAACTGGGACCGGTGCCTGTTCAGATTACCCAAAATTTCGATAAAAATAGAAAAGAAAAAGGTGCGTGCTAAAATAATGTACGTTAAAAGTACTCTGTAGTACAGTAAACATCCTCTAATCTGGCATCCTAAGGTGCGGCATGCTGGATAAGCTGGCACAACTTTAAATAATAATAATAAAAAAGTATTCCTTGTTTAATCACTCCTGATGTTTATAATAACCCAATGGAACTTCAGAATGAGGAATTCCCTAACAACCCATTACAAACGGTTCAAAATCGTGAATCTATAAATAGCCCAGTCACCATGTCGACGAGGGAGGAAGGAAAAAAAAAACCATTTCTGTAGATAATTTAGGAAATCAAACTGTTGAAAGGAAAAATAAGTTTTTATCAACTGAATTAAATACCTTTTGCATTTTAGAAAATAATTTTATAGGGACTGGTAAACAAACTGATATTCGAGATTTTTTTTAAGATGTCTTCGATGAGTAGACCTACAGTGCACGTTTTCATTTTATATTTGTGTACATATCGCTCACCTGCAAGAAAAGTGGCACATCTCGCAAAAATTCATTTTGCGTTTTATTCCACTAATAGGTTTGTCATAGGTGTGTCTTGCTACACAAACAGTTTCATAAGTGCAGTTATACGGAAACTCCCTTTATTACGCTATGTGTCCATTTGTGACCACAGAAGAGGGGTGGATTGTGTAAGGAGGTAAAATTACCCAACTTTCCAATCCTCATCCAACATCTTTATTCTCAAGGGTTTTATGTTTTTATGCACTTTTATTCCTGCATACAAAGCTAAATGCTGAAATTTCATTTTATAGTAAAATTATGGAAACTTCTTTTTGCCTCTCCCGTGAAATTTACTTTTGATGAGATATGTCACTTTTCTTGCAGGTGAGCGATATGTTGTACTATTGCATTATTGAGTACTTTTTTTTATTCTATTCAAGCTATTTAAAGACTAAGAAGCATACTTTACTGCCTTTTTTTTTTTTTTTTTTTTTTGTTTAATTCTAACTTCTACACATTTTTCCTGACATTCATCCCATAATCCGGAAAATTTCACAAGTTAATCTCTTCAGTTAATTAAAATATACTGTTCAAGTATAATTAAAAAAAAAAAAAATAAATAAAATCAGTTCAGATTAACCAGAATTTCAGATTAGCAGGGTTCTACTGTACTTCAACAAATAGGTCAACATAAAAAATAAACATTTCAATTAAATAAATACACTTACCCATTTTGTATCAAGGGTCCACTTTTCACTAAAAAAATTAAATTGACAGTTAGAGTTTATTTATTATCTTATATAACAATGAAAAATTTACCAACATGTCAAGAACTCAGAACATAATATAATTAATAATAATACTTATAATAATAATAATAATAATAATAATAATTGAAAAAAAAAACGTTAATATTTTAAATAAGAACTCTGTTTTAACATTTTCTGCATGACTACTGAAAATATACTGTAATAAAAAGGAAAATGATAAATTTCATACAAACAAGAAACTGCTTAAAGTAAAATTTTTATGAAACAAAGCATTTTCGGCAATTTAATTAAAATACACATTAACAAAAAGCAATGCATATGATAAATTATATATATATATATATATATATATATATTTAATCTGTATTTTCTGCCTGCTTTGAAACATGAATGAAAAATATTCATTTTTCAATTTCAAAATGAACCTCTGAAAGCACTAAAATGCTTTGCAAATGCTTAATCATAACCATTTAAGACTATTTCTTCCCAATTTATAGCATTCATCCATTCAATTTCATAGCTGCTAACCAGCCAGTTTTTCAAATAAAATAAAATTAGAAATTTTATTAATTAAAAGAAGTTAATAACCACATAGAAACAAGAAACATTTCCTTAGATGATTTCTCTGGTTCAATTTATGTTTATTTAACTTGAAGCAAATTGGAAGATTGCGCAGCTTTCTCTTCCAAAGCCTTGTTAACATCATCTGATGATGACTATCAAGTGCTGTAATGTACCTTTTGAAGATGCATATAGGCACCCATGGTCCCAAAGGGGTTAAAAAACAGTATCACGTGGCCTGTTTATTAAAAAATAAAATAGCAAAAGCTTAAAAATGAAATTTCTTTATGTAAAATTTTTCAGTTCAAATAGCTGGCAAGTATAAATGTTAAAATTTAGAACTTCGGTTGTATAAATCATACATGTTAATCTTATTAAATAGTGCTTAGAAAAAGCAAGTAAAATCAAAATTTCCAAGTTCTAATAAATTATCAAAAGTGGTACTTATAGTGGTACTTAAGGTAGCTAAATGAAAGGGGCCCTTATCTTCAGAGGGCCTGATAGTCTCCCGAGTCTGATATTAAAAATCCACAGTTTGTAAAATTCAAGCAATAGTTATCCAATACAATCATGCAATTTTCCTAGCCAGAAGATGAGAAATTCAATCATTAACAATTAGCACATTAACAATTTCCCACAAATTTTTAATGATTTCTGAACCAAACTACAATGCATTATGGATCAACTCTTACCTGCTGCAAACGTTAAGACTGCTCTGAAATCCAAAAGAGTTACTTTCAGACACATTTCTGAATTCATTTTTGTTTGAAAACTCATGAAAATGGCAGGTATTCATATTCAGAAACTATTTAATCAAATGGTGCTTTTCACTTTTGGTAAAGGCAAAAAATCTTTCAGAAAATACTGTATAAGTTTTCCAGATTGAACCAGATTTCTGGACATGACAGAGTGAGAATGGAGAAAAGCTGTCTTCACATGAGAACCATTACTTATAATTAGATTAATAGTTTATTTTAAAAATAGAAAACACTTATTTGATTCCAAATCTTTTCAAGTCAGAACTAGGGTTGCCAGCTTGTATGTTTTTCCCATAAGTTCATAGCTGCTAACCTTTACGCTTTTTTGCTACCACTAAAATTTAGAAGAGATTTTTGCCTTGTTTAAGGGTGAGATTTCGGCCATTAAATAAGGCAATATTTACAAGAAAATTTTAGTGGTAGGAAGAAAGCGTAAAGGTTGGCAGCTATGCATAAGTTGTACGTTTTTTAGCATTTTTTAGGCCTATCGTACAGTGTTTAAAATCGACCCGTACGACAATTTCTTCCGTTTTTCTACCACATTTTACTTTTGATAGTTTGAAGATTTTTTTTCTTTTTCCATTTACTTCTTGCCGAAAAAAGTTATACACATGTGTCTCGAATGTAAAAATTGCTTATTTCAGATCAGAATGACAAAAATCTTTGGCGAGTAGTGTAATATTAATTGTGCTTTCACAAACAAAATTGTGTAGGATTAGATCATCTGAACTTGATATTATTATAGACTATAAGTACCCAGACTATAAATTTTTTTATTTAGTATACCTGTATCTTAAGTTTTAATATCTTGATGGATTAATAATTTCCCTTTATAGTTAAATACAAAATTTATATTTGTAGGGTGTAGTTTACTAAGATTTTCATAATCATCTTTGAATTGTAGGATGTTTTGATTTATTTTTGTTCCAGTTCACTTAACTTTTCATTCATAATGCAATATATGACTGCAAATTTAGTTAAACAATGTTAATAAAATAATGTAATACAAATAAAGTTGGAAAATATCGATTAATTAATACCCTCTTTTTAAACAAATTTGTTACCGAAAACATTACTGACAATTTCGACATAGTTTAGTATTTTATAAAAAAGGATGATAGCATAATAAAACCAAACATAACTAGTGTCAATCAGAACCTTCTGTTTTTTAGCGAGATAAATCTGGCAACCCTAGTCAGAACAGCCAATTTTATGCCTTTACGTTTTCAAAACAGAGAATATGACAAAGTTTCGGGAATTTGAGAACTGCCTTAAAGGATCCAACAGCTTCTGAATCATCTATTTGGTGTCATAAAGGTAAAATTAAATAAACTCCTGTAGCAGTCTATGAGGAATTCAAGAATAAATCTGTTAAAAGAATCTGATGCTTTGGAAGGTTTACTTATAACATTGATTTTGCATCATTGAAAATTAAATTAGTTAATATTGAAGGCAAGACACTATAGCATAGCAGAAATATAATTGGTATACAGAAAAACAATGCAATATAGATTTGGAATCGCACTGCTAAAATGTTCTATATTTAATAAATAATAATAATTTAGTAAATTCAAATTTTCTAAAATTTCCACATTTTTTACAGCAATAATTTTGGAAGTTTAATGCAAAATGCAGCTTGAAAACAAGCAAGTAAGGAGCTATACACATATGTTATCAACTTTTTGGTAATTTTGGACCCGCTCTCCCCTTATATCATACATCCCCCCTCCCCCTACATACACACACATACACACATAATGATATCATTATCAATATCTAAAAATCAAATTTTCATTTTTAGAATTTTTTTTCTTTTGTTTGTAGTGATATACAGATATTGTTGTAATTTATTTTCAACATACTTCATTGATCCAAATGAAGAAAAACCAACAACATATCACTTTTATATGAAATAACTTTATATGAAATAACACTTAAAAGAAATAGATACTATTTTAAAGTATTTAATGATGGCTTTTTGTTAGATAATGCATTCAACAGTAATAATGCCTTTTTGCACTTGCCCCTGCATGCGTGGGGAGCAGACAGAACTTCTTATCAACAAAACAGTTGGACAACCTTCATTCTCATTTATTTACTAGTCAACACAACAAATACCCTTTCAAACATACTTTGGAGTTAGTTTCTCGAATAGCAGATTCTATATTCATACACATATGACAGAAGAATAGGGATGCCAAATGATGGGGTAATTCCATATTTTGTAATTAAATAATTTTATAGTCATTTAATGATTTTAATAATAACTTTGTATTTCCATAAAAATAGATAGCAAACTAAAAAAATATTAAATTCATATAAACAGTACAAATACCTGTACGAGAATTACTTTCTGGTGCATATATCTAATTTATAAGCATTTAAAATACATCAAAATATCCTAAAATACATTAGAAAAAACCTTAAACTCATACAACTTTTAAATTGAAATAAATTTCTTCTAGACATTTCTCGAATAAGCGCAAAGAAAATAATAACATTTAAATCCCACTGATGACGGCCTTGTGAAGGTTGAAAACATTCTGGGTTTTTTTCTAATGTATTTTAAGATATTTTGATGTATTTTAAATACGTATAAATTAGATATATGAAATTAATTCTTGAACAGGTATTTGTACTGTTTATATGAATTTAATTATTTAACTCAAGGTTAATTGAGCACTAGAATTTTAACTTCTATTTATTAAAAAAATACAACGGATTATTTTGATATAAAGAACAAGTTACAAATAAAAAGTGAAAATGATAATGATATCAAAAGACACCCCGCCCCCCACTCTAAAATGATAACATTATATATGCACAGACCCTAACTGGCAAATTGAATAATCCTATAATGCCACAATTTTATGATCAAATCACCCTTGTTTTATTGACTTAAAACGATTATTAAAAAGTAACGACCAAAAATAAAAGATACATACGATACTGCTCATCTTCATTGCCCTCCTTGCGAATCATTACATTAGACGAGTCCTTTCTCATATTTGAGAAAGACTTTTCTAGAGGTAACTCGGAAGAGGAAATGCTTCTGCAAAAAAAAATCAAAAACAGCATGAATAATTATGGATAATAAAAGGTTATGCATTAAAAGCAACATATTAAATTAATGTAAACTTAGGAAACATTAACACCAATAATGGCAATAATCAGTTTCATTTAAATTTTTCTAACATCTAGTTCAGTGGTTGATGCAAGTACTTTTACTTGGGTCCTTATTTTGCGAAAGATTTCTTATACCTTTGTGAAGAATAACATTTTGTAGCAAAAGATCAAATCTAAACTATACATTTATTAACCCCTTCGGGAGCCTTTTACGAAGTTTTTAATCTTTTGTCACCATTTTTAAAAAACAGAAATTTGTGTCTTCTTGAATCGAGAAAATGCACTGATTAAATAAGGGAAATTTTACAGTAAAATTTTACTGGTGAGAAAAAACAAGGATTCTGAGCAATTCATGCGGCACATATACGTGTCGCTCGTCCCCAAGGTGACTTTTTAAAGTCCTACTAAAGCATACTTTCCTGGTGAGCTTGTTTTGTTTGCAAATATTTCAAATCCCAATGAAATATGGAGTGCTTTAATGGAATAGAATTTTGTGAAGTGGTTTCCAAAGATAACTTTTTGCCTGGAATGATACCTGGTACTGCTTATTTTAAGAGATGAAAGAGAAAAAAAAAATTTTGATTTCTTGGAGGGAAAAAAAAGACAGCAGGGAGGGTCAACTTTAAAATTATTTAGGAGAATAATTTTTTCATTTCAAACCAGAAAAAAACTGGCCTTAAAAGAAGTTGACATTTAAATTGCATATTTTTTTTAAAGCCAGATTACAAATTGATGCTTAAGAGGCTCCTTCAGCCACCTGAAATGACCCGCTCACTAATGCTAATCCTATGGAAGAAATTATTAAAGATAATCTCGTTTCCATTTCAGTATTTTTAATCAATTCTTTTTGCATTGGCTAGATGAGATTGATCTGTACAAAAGGTGTTTTTAACCTTTTTGATTTTGTTTACAGATATTTTTAATGAGGACTCATTTTCGGAACCAGTTTCGAAAGTAAAAGCATCCTCTTGCAAAAAAAAATCCGAAAATTGAAAAGTAAAAAAAGGCAGATGTAGACATCAATCTCAGCTATCCAATGCAAAAATCATTTAAAAATATTAAAATGAAAATGAGATATCTTAAAAAATTTCTTCCATCTGATTAGCATTAGCGAGCTAGTCTTTCCAGACAACAGAAGTACAAATATTAAGGTCCAAATATACTTAAATGCCCAGTAGCAGAAACAGTGCACAGCAGATTAATCAAATAAAAAAGGTAAATTCTGGGTAGTAAAGTAATTCTGGGCTTTAAAAAATTGTTAAAATTTACCGATGCATTGCAACTTATTAATATTTCTTTCTAAATGCAAATTTTGATTATTTTATAAGTTACATTAATTTCTAATGGTAATAAGCTTCGTCCAGCATTGTTGGGATGCAGATAAATTTTGATTCAGTGCAGATGGACACAGAAAATTCTGCTGCAGAGATTAAATGCATTATAATAATTATGAGAATTCAATGTATTTTGATTTTCAAAAAAGAAAATCTTAAAATGGAGGAAAAAAAAAATTCAGCAGCAAAAATCATAAAAGAATATAATATCCTACAGTAATATTTGCTGAAAAGGGAAGGGTGTAAATGCTCATTATATACACTTGACACTTCCAAAGTGATGCATACAAAAATGTTTGTATGCATTTAGTAGAAAGATTTGAAAAATGCATTCACAAAACAAATCAGAAAAGTTTTTATAAAGCAACTATGAACAATACAGCTTAGAATGCATGTCTTCATATATTTTATAACATGGTTTGGTTAATTACTCAAAATTACATTGTTATTTAAATATCTTATTAAAATTTAAAAAGGGAAGAGTTGAAACTCAGTTTATATTATTGGAGGAAACAGTTTCTTATCTAAGTTTTATTTTGCAATTGGATTTTTATATTGCAACTGTACTTTTCCAATAATAGGATGATCTTCAAAAGTATGTACATAAGTAAAAAATTTCAACAAATACAATATTAAAAAAAAATTAAATATGCCCAAGATAGCAAAACTTTGTCTTAAATGAGTCTTAAACATTTATAAGTGCATTATATTATGTGTAAAACTTAATAATTTGTAGAAAGAGAGAGCCATACTTTAACAGCTGTATACCAAAATCGCTTAAATCAAAACCGGGTAGCATCAAAAGATCTAACAGGTAGATAAATCCACACTCAACATATGAAGATATTTTTGTATCAGACCACCTTGGGAACTCAGCTTTCATTTTAGAGTGTTACAGGCATGCAAGTGCAGCAATGCTTCCAAAAAAGTGAGAAAAGTGACAAAAAGACCAAAAATAAGTGACAAAAAAGTGACTAAAGCATGTCAAAAAAGTGACTAAAGCGTGGCGAAAAAGTGACTAAAGCGTGTCAAAAAAGTGACTAAAGCATAACAAAAAAAAAAAAAAAGGGGGGGGGGGATAAAGTACAAAAAAAAAGTGACATGAATGGTATGTGACAATGATTTTTTTTTTTTTTTCAATTTATTTGTAAGTTAAATTATGTAAATAAAACACCTTTTTGCTTTTAAGATGACAATCCTCTACTAAAATGACGGATAAGGTAAAACCTCAGTTTTATTTAATCATATAAAACAAAAAGTACAATGTTAGCATAATAAACTTTTAAAATTTAATTATAAATAGTAAGGTTGTTTATCATAAAAAAAATGACTGGGGTCCTACCTATCACCTTTTAATTACCACTATTTCTAAAGAACAATCTTCATCTTATTTCTACAACATTTGCATTAAAAATCTATTGTTTGCAAATAGTAATATGATAATAGGTCACTAATAGGATCCTTGCAATATTTTCTGCGACAAGTTCCAATTTTAACTGCAACTAACTATACAAAAAGAAACTAGATGTTTAAGAAAAAATGATGGAAATAAAGAAAAATTAAAATTCTATTGCTAAATTCACCCCGAGTAAATAAGTAAAACTCTTTAAAAAAAGCACAAATAAAACATACCAAATTGCTTACAGTGCACACATCTATAAAAGAGTTTGTCCTGACTGATTCATAATCAACACACAGCCCTAACTACTGAACCTAGAAGCATGAAAATTGGGGACAAAATACTTCTTATAACATAAGCACACACTAAGAAAGGATTTTTGAAAATTCCCTCCTAAGGGGGTCAAAAGTTTTATAACTTCTGGCCATATCTCAGCAGCTGTTTTAGGTAGGAGTATGAAAAGCCATAAAATAAATCTATTAAAAAAATAATTAAACACATATTTCAACGATTTTATAAATTCCCCACTTAAGGGGGTTAAAAGGGGGAGCAGAAAATTTTAGAACATTTGGCCTATCTCAGCAGCAGTTTTAGGTAGGAGTGTGAAAAGCCAGAAAATAAATCTACTAAAAAATAATTAAACAAGTATTTCAGCAAATTTAGAAATTCAACCCCTAAAGGGGTTAAAGAGGGGGGGGAGGGGGGGAGTCGAAAATTTTAGTCTGCCCATATCTCGGCATCCTTTTTAGGTAGGGCCGTGAAATTCCAGAAAATAAATCTATTAAAAAATAATTAAACACATATTTCAGAAATTAATAGAAATTTCTCCCTAAGAGGGTTAAAGAAGGGTTGAAACTTTTAAAACATTTGGCCATATCACAGCAGCCATATTAGGTAGAAGCATGAAAGCCAACAAAATAAATCTACTGAAAAAGTAATTAAACACGTATTTCAGCGATTTTAGAAATCCTCCACTGCCCCCTTCCTCTATGCAGGGTAAGGGAATAATCAAAATTTTTAGGTCATTTTGCCATATCTTAGCAACCGCTTTAGGTAGGGGCATGAAATTGCAGAAAATAACTGTATTCAAAATTAATTAAACATGTTCTTCAGTTATTTATAGAAATTCCCCCTAAAGTGGTTAAAGGGGGGGGGGGGGGGGATCAAAACTTTTAGAACATTTGGCAATATCTCAGCAGCCGTTTTAGGTAGCAGCGTGAATGACCAGAAAATAACTGTACTAAAAAATTTTAGACAAGTATTTCAGCGATTTTTGAAATGCCCCCAATGGGGGTTAAAGAAGGGTAAAAAATTTTAGAACATTTGGCCATATCTTAGGAGCTGTTTTAGGTAGGAAGATGAAATTCCAGAAAATAAATCTACTAAAAAAAATAATTAAGCACGCATTTCAGCAATTTTCCAAAATCCCCACCTAAGGCGCTTAAAAGGAAGTCCAAAATTTTATAGCATCTGGCATATCTCAGCAGCCGTTTTAGGTAGGGGCGTAAAATTCCAGAAAATAAATCTACTAAAAAAATTATTAAACACGTATTACAGCGATTTTAGAAATTTCTCCACCTAAAGGGTTAAAGGTGGGGGCAAGAATTTTAGAACATTTGGCATAAATCATAATAAATAAACATGGAATTGTGACTGGAACTGAAATTCAATGAAGAGTGCGCACACTATGAATCTTACAGTCATGTGACGAGATTCCTTTTTAATTCTACCCTACTTTTCGATGAAATTCAAATGCAACCGAATGACGTTTTGCTTTTATCAGCCGTGATCCTACTTTTGTAACTCATAATAAGCAAGAAAATCATAGTACAGTTTATTCTTAATGTCCAAATTGCTTGTTTTAACCGTACACTCAAATTAGCCGGTCTCGTATTAACCGAGTTCGACTGTATTTACACATGGCTTTTTGTGCAAAAATATCAATTATTGATGCTGAGGATACTGACAAATCTGAAAGATAAAAATGTCGATTTTAGTTACCCCCCACCCCTTTTTTTTTTTAAATGTGAGCGAACCAGTTTCCGCACCTTGCTCACTTTTAGAGACTTCATCTCTTTTAGTCAAAAAAAGTGACTTTTTTTAAAAATAGTGACTAAAAGTGACAAGTTTTAAAAAAAGTGACTAAAAGTGAGAAAAGTGACTAACTTGCATCCCTGGTGTTAGTGTAATCCTGAAGGGTTTAGTTAGTAACACTAGACAGCAAAAAAATTTTTTGTCTCCCTGCAAAACAAATACATTCAAAACTCATTAGTAAGTCATCTGGATAAGACATCAACCGGCATATTATACCATGTTTCAGAAGTCCCGACCTTTCTTATAGGCCTTTTCAGATTTTGTACTCCACTTATTGCATCGCTATTTTTTCAACCACTCCACTTAAGATTTGTTAATATTTTGACACCTCATTTTTACCCATACGGCAATTATATCACAAGATACTGGAAATTTTGTTTATACATCCAGAACAATTACCAATACAACTGAAAACTTTAAATGGCTTTTTCTCCATGTTCATATTTTCGTCATATAGTTCCAGTTTTAAAAATGCCAAAGCTTTTTTTGTATTTGAGATAGAGATATATAATAAAAAACATACACAAAAAATTTTAAATGTGATAAATCTGCGCATGGAATTAGCCGTCAGGTTTTTTGTTATTTCGTCGTAACTGTGTTAATCGTAGCCAATGTTTTGGAAGTGAAGAACGGGCCAGCAGTAGAATCAGACAGTGATCATGAAAAAGAGGAATTTCCAAACCAATTATTACAAAGAAAAAAGCCTTGAAATACATTGATGGACTAAAAAACTATATTTCGTATTTGAATGACATATACTACATATACTAATATACTATGTTCCTCAGAGAGAAAAAAAAAATTGATTTCAGAAAACTGCCATCAAACAAAAATGGATGATTTTTTTAAAGACCAGCAAGAAATTGGTATGTATTGAATTGTACAATTAGATATACTACATGAGATATTTATTTACTTTACTTTCCTTAATTTGTCACCCATTTTATGAATATAAATTCTTATGCTACTAATTTATATAATTTATGATGTAATTTAATTAAAGGAATATTTATTATATAAAAATTTGGAATTTAATTTTACATTTAATATAAACTCTGCTTATGAAGTCACACCACTCAGTAAGTCATTTTTAAGAAACCCCAAAAGTGACAGACTAATGAGGTTTGACTGTATATGAACTATAATAAATATGACATTTCTAAATCTAAATGTGTTACCCAAATTGTTCTAATACGTACCATTTTTCTAAGAAACAGTTATTAGAAATTATTATTATTATAACATTTATTTTTTTTAAACACAATTTCAACTCATGTTTTAGTAAGACATAAAATACCTAATTTTAAAAACAAGCCATCCCACCTAAAAATTGGTACAAGATACAGTCATACCCCAGTAGCAGAAACAGTGTAGCATGGCAGCAGGCGCTGCAGATTAATCCATCAGCTTAAAAAGAAATTCTGGACTTAGAAAATAGCTGAAATTTACTTTAGGACTAGCTAGATTTATGTTATTTGTTGTATTCTTTTATTGTATTTTCTTTATAAATGGAAATTTTGCATATTTTATGGGTTTCTGTTATTTCTTATGGTAGTAAGCTTAGTCTAGCATTGTTAGGTCGCAGATAAATTTTAGTTTGCTGCAGACTGAGACAGAAAATTCTGCTTCTGGGAGTCATACCATATTTTGAACTGAAATCTATAAAGATCAACCATTTATTCTTACAGGGAGGATTTCGATGCCCACTAATATGCAATTAAGGTACACCGGGACATCTTTATATACTATTCTTAGTGCACAGAGTTCATTATTTTACTGTAAGGTGTACTGGTGGATACCTCTGCGCAAACAACCAGTGTTTATTCAATAGATGAGTTATACAGGTCGGTGATTGACAAACTGTTCTGTTCTGAAAAGAACTTTCCATGGGATTTTTTTAAGTGTAGTAAGTAAACAAAGTTTAATAATTTAATCTATGTATAGACTGATATTATCTTACATTAAGTTTATAGTGAAGGAATACACTTGAGTATACTTGCCATGTCTTTTAACATGCTGGAGCAAGTGTACACAAAATAAATAGGATAAATATACACATATAGATTGAATAACTTCAAAACATTTTCCAAGCACTTATTAATTATTGCTTTAGGAGTATGGACATTTAAATTCATAAACAATTGGCCTTTTTGATTGTGCTTACATAAATACCTGAACAAATTTGACACTTGTAGCTCCATTTACATGAGATTTCCTGTGCAAATAATCTGTTTATATCAAAGTAGTAAAGAATTATAGACTGCTTCTCAAATCAAAAATGTGCGATGCTTAGAAGTTTAAAAAAATGCTATAGAGTATTTAATCGTACTGCTTTGTTTCACGGCTGGCTTCTGTAAGGTAACGTTATTTTTTGGAATACACAAAATAAGCTGAGAGAAAGAAATAGCATACCGTACCGGGGGCTAAAAAAAGAAAAAAAAAAGGGGGGGGTGGCTGAAGGCGGCAGAGGCAGTGACAGCGTTAGACACCTTACAATTAAATGTGTAGTAAATAGTCAAGACAGCTTTAAAAGGTTGTAACAGTGATGACAAAACAACAAGATTACATCAGTGTCCGTTAAAGTCAAGAAGACTCAAAGAAAATTCAGAAAGCATTTCAAGGGCAATAACAACAATGTATAAGAAGCTGGCAGTTCTTCATTGGAAAAGTCTTTTGAAGACATAATGTTCTTCCATATCACCCCTAGTACTTAGTACAACATAATATGCAAAATGTAAGTTTGCTTGAATGCTAAAGTGATATTGCACCCCCCCCCCCCCTCCAATGGAAAAATAAATAAATAAATACACCTAAACTAGCAGCAAAATGTATAGCAAAGGCTGCTTGGAGCAAGGAACTGAAATGCAAAGTGCCCAGAAAAAGAAAGAATTAAAAATAAGATTCAATTTATTTGAAGATTAACTTACCAGTTTAAGTTTATATGCTTTAAAAATGACAATTTATTGATCAAATCAGTGCTTTTTTTCATTTGTACATTAGGTTGCAAACAGCTTGAAACATCCATTAAGTTGAAAAGCATTTAAGACAAACATTTCTGAGTGTTACTGGTCTAACCAAGTGTTGCATCAATGAGTTGTGGAATCTTAAAACTAATGGATTTTTATTTCGATATGATGCAGTATATCTTTACTTTAGGAGAGTTTAATAATAATAAAAGTGTATTTTCTCTTTAAAAAGTCTTTCATCCAAATTACAATTATTTTAGTCTCATTTGTACAAAAATACTGCTGAAATCCCATAGAAACTCTGTGTGTATAATTGCACTGTGAATGCAAAATCACAGACCAAGAGCACACACACACACACATACACACACACACACACACACACACAAATAGCAATTTAAATTTATTTGTAATGGTTATTTAGTAAAAATGAAATTTATTTTTATGATGCAGTCTTGTTAGAAAGTTACTTGAAGATTATTTACACACATTCACATTGAAATAAAAATATTTTCTCATGTACACTTGCCTCAATGCACTTTAATTATCTTTAACCCCTTAATTCTCGCTCCCGTCAATATCACGGGCTGAGGTGTCGTTCGGTATTTCTCGTGCCCATCCTATTTCCGGGCTCGAGATTTAATTGCTGGAAAAAAACTTCTGAAACCAGAAAAAATTAACTGGTATTTCGGTCTGAAGTCTTTGAATATTACCGTTCGCGTTTGGCTTTTGCGCTAACTGTAATGTTGGGCTTTGTATTGCATGTTTCGAAATATATAACACTAAAAAAAATTATTATTAATTAAAATTTAATGTATATATATAATTTCAAATATTATTTGTAAAAATGTGTGTGATGATGATAAATAAAGATCTAAGATGTGAAAAATAAAGGTCTTATTCACATTAATTTGTATGGTATAAAACAAAAATTAAGACACAGAATTCTCGCATCATGATGACTTTTCTACATATGTGAATTTGCTCTATAACATCTTTTTTTTTTTTTCGCCTTAAAAAAAAAAAAAAAAAAAACTAATTGCATATTTTATTTAGAAACCTTATAATTATTCAATTTCTATAATAAAAGAAATAGGTACTTTTTTGATGGTTTTTCCAAATATTAAGCGACCGTGAAGGGGTTAATGTTATTTGGCTCATAATTATAATTAATAAAATAATGGGTGATATAACCAATATTTGACAAACCGGAGATAATATACTAAAAATTACTGTAGTTCCACAATTATTCAAACTAATTCATCCAAAAAGGACCCATTGCTATGAGCAGCGCTATTTCATCAATTTCCTGTATCTTTACAATCAGTGTACCTCTCACTTAATACAATATAAAAGTAAAGAGTAAGCAAGATACATACGGATCAGTGAAAGGTCCTTTCTTAATTCCTAAAATAATCTCCCTTTCAACTTCACTTCTAGAAGAATCGCCTGAAAGTATATTATAAACACAGCTTTAATTTATATAAGTAAACAAAAGAAAGAAGTTTAATATATCTTGAATGTTTAAAAACTTTCTTTAACACTGCATTAACTGCATGTGTAATGCAAATCGCATGCATTTGTGATACAAGTATGGCATTTTCCCCTTGTAAGTTTTGAACAAAGTAGATTCAGAACCTGAACTCCCTCTACATTCCTTCGATCAGTTTTTCTCCTGTGGCAGTTGCTCTTGAATTTGCTAATGCATTCAAAACTTACAAGACGGAGATGGCAGCTTACATCACAGAAATGCACATGCAACTAATGCAGGATTAATTAATTAAAAAGAGAAAAAGAATATCTTATAAGCGAGTAAAGTTTCAAAGTGGGAAACATTAAATAGAGGTTCTTACTCATAAAACAAAATTTACTGATTAACATTCCTATTAAAATGATCTATTAATGAGATGAGTACAATTATCTGCAAGAACTAGTGTTGGTACAGAGTCACAAAAAGCAGCAAAATGAGACAACAAAAAAAAAAAAAAAAAAAAAAAAAAGGCAGGACAGAGGTTTCTAAATCGGGACAAAAATACAGTTAGCACTAAGAAAATGGACTCTGTCTATAACAGAATCCAGTCTTAAAAGTTAAAATTTCATTGTTCTCATCTGCAAAAAGAATATTTCTTGTAATTTCACTGTTCTGACAGTTTCTTTTGGTAGGAATACCACACAAATATACACTTTGTTGAATTCAGACACTTTTCTCTGGGAGGGATTTCTGCGGCTCCGGGGGCGGGGTGGGGTTGGGGGAGGCACTTTTTAACCATTGAAAACACAAAATCCCAAATCTTCCAGGAGGGAAGGGGAGACATCTCGATGCTCCAGGGGAAATGTCCCCACCCAGGGCCACCCCCTGAATTCAACACTGATCATATCTGCTAAGAAGAAAGCCTGTTTAAAATGGATTTTTTTCCTGTCCCTTGTGATTCCCTCTTATCAGATTTCATTATACTAAATAAACAACAATCTCATATCATAAAAACTGTGAAAGCAGAATTGCTAGGGACAAATAAAATTCCAATTTATCAGCTATAATTACATAGTTAGTATAGTACAGACAATGAAATTTTTACTTTTAAAACAAAATTCCGTTATAAACAGATTCCATTTACACAGGGTTTACAGAACAAAGTACAGATATTTTATTTACACAGGGTTTACTGAACAAAGTGCAGTAAAACTAGAGAAAACAGAATCATTAAGCACCACAAAATTTGTGTTTTAGACAGGTTTTCATTTAAGCAGGTAGATTTTAAGATATTCCTTTGGAAATTACTATAAAAACATTTTCTGTTACAGTTAAGTCTGTCTTCACATGTTTTACTGTATTAAGTTTCACTTGATGCAGACCAATGAATAGCATGATACTAAAATTTTTAAAAAATTGTGCATCATGAAAAATCGGGACATTCAGCAGCCCATGCAATGGTTACGCGGGACAGGTCTTTGAATTCCTAAAAATCTGGATATCCAACTTAAATCAGGATGCCTGGCAACACTAGCCAGAACAACAAAGTTAAATTAAATTGATTTCTTTTTGAAGTTTAAGAGGGCATTAATTCACCATGCAGCTTTTCTCTTCACAAACCACAAAATTGCATAGTAGCCTATGAGAAACGATTACTCACAGGATTATTCATTGCCTAATATAATTAGCAAAAGCTGATTTTCCTCATCAGAAAGTTAATATTTTATGTAAATATTTTTTAAAAGACCAAACTTTAAAATTTTTATTTCAGCAAAACTTTCCAAAATTTATCAATTTTTTAATAATACTTGGAATTAAGAAGAACAAAAAACATTGAGAAAATATCCAATTCTTTATAAATAAAATAAATAAATGCATAAATAAATAAAAAAGTTTCAGAAAAAAAAATGGTACTTTCATAAATTATGATGTCAAAAACTCATAATATAGTTTACCAAGAAAGTATTAAAATTTCAAATATTAAATATATATACATATATATATAAACATATTGAAAATATAATGAGTTGATTAGTATAGACGGGTTGCACATGACGTCACATGTCTGAAATCGCTTCATATGGTGCCCAAATATAAGGCGAATGTGGCGCTCTCCATTTGATTTATTAGACTTATTTGTACTATAATAACAAAAATAAGGAAGATCTAAATTAAACAGAAAGATAACACGTGCTTTTAATGGCAAACAGGGAGTTCTGTGCTCCAGATGCTACAGTATCAGTCGTTGCTAATAGCAACTTGACGTCAATGCAAGGGGTCTATTAATTTTTAAAAAAATATTCACTTTTAACAATAGTCTCTTATTACCAACATAGGCTCTGCAAGTTCCTTTAATAAACTATGCATTTAAAAAATTCTTTATAGCGTTAATATGAAAATTATTCTTTTAAAGAGGATTTGGACAATTTTAAACTTGTGTTCAAAAGTGAATTTATTGTCAAATGACAAAAGAATTATAAAAACAAAACTCACAAAGTATTGTGCTTTTTTTATGTACACAATTAATAAATAATTTTTTATTACATTTACGTATTAGATAAATTGTTTCTGATTGTACATATTAAAAAATAGGGTGCTTTTATGTTAGCTGGACACAGGTGATAAATCGCCAAATATAGTTCCCATCATTCCTTTGCATTCATTTAATTTAAAATATAAACCTATCACTCATTTTATTTAAAATACATGCCTTTCACTCATTTCATTTAAAATGCAAAAAATAAATAAAATACCATAAACCCAAACATTCTTCATCATCAAAGTATTGTTACTAATGAATACACATAAAAAATAAAGGCTGCTATTGGATTAGGGGAGATTTGTACCCAGCACACAACATAACATAAAAGTGCCAAAAATAGTGTAAATAAGAGACAAAATGCTTGTTTATATATTAAGCAGCAAAAAGGATGCCAGAAAGTACTTGTAAAAATTCTCATTCACTTTACCAAAGCTATTTTTTCTACAATGGCAGATGTAGGAGAGGGAGGAGAAGGGTGATTGCCCCCCCCCCCCCCCCCTCGGGCTAATAAAGGGTTTGCAAAATGCCATTAGAAATTTTCATGGGAAATGACTTGAACTGAAGCTCGAGCTAGTTTTAATTCACGAGACTCAGGCTGGGTCCGGACCTTACATTTTACATTTCTCTGCAGATTCTGGCCATAACAGACTTCTTTTTCTATCACATGGTGATCACAAATATTATTGTTAAAATTCCCTGACACTTCCATGTTAGCCTCAAATTTCCAGGTTATCGTTAAACTAATGAAATTTTTATAGATAATTTCTTTTACAACATTACTCTATTATATACAGTCATTACTTAGTAAAAGTTTATATTAAAAAAAAGTTCATGCATAGTTAATAAAAAATAGACTTTATTATTTGTTAAATCTTGTGGTATTTTAAAGATGTAAATTTTCCGGAAAAGTTGAAGTGGCGAAAAAAACCGTTTTTTTTCCAGTTTTTTTCTGGAAAAATAAACTTTTTCAATATTTTTGCATACTAAAAAAAATTATTTTCTCCTTTTATATGTGAATATGTTATTTAAAAAAAGAGAGAGAGAGAAAGAAAAAGCCAGCTTTTAAAAGTTTATCCTTTCAATCTCAGAATTCTGAGAGTAGCTTTTCTTGCTTAATTTAACACCAGTGTTCATATAATATATCATGTGTCTGTTGAAATGATTTTTCAGTATACTTGTTTAATTACACTTGTTTAATTATATCTGTAGAGCTAATTTAAAAAAACAAACAAACAAAAAAATCTTTAGTTTCAACCAGGGTTGCCAGCATTTAGCCAGGCCAAAAAAAGCCGGATGGCTTTTTTTTGGTTTTAACCACTTTAAAAAAGCCGGTTTTTTATTTTTAAAAGTTGGTTTACAGTTAATTTGTTTTAAATTTGGATCAATTTTTAATACACTTATAAATATTTTCTACTAAAAAAAAATTATAGATTTCTATTAAATTTGTCAAATAAAGAAGTCTATAACTTCTAGAAGGAACAGTGAAGCCATTATGGCTGAAAAAAAAAATTATAAACACCGAAAAGAATATAAGTTAGGTTCCAAACTGGTGTTTTGAAATTCTATATTACATAGCTTCACATATAATACACATTTTAAAGATTATATTTAATTAATGACAAAATGTAGCACACCAAAATGGAAACATTCTTATGTGTACATATGGAGAGATTAGGTTGTAAATGTTGAGAAAGGATGTAATATTTGAGGAGAGTGGTACATAAGTGTATAAAAAATACAGCATTTAAACAAGAAAAAAAAATCTCTAAATAAAATTTTGAAAAGCTTGTTGCTAAGCATATTCATGCATATGCTATTCATAATGTTTTTAATAGTGAAAAATGGTGTTTTTATTAAATTGACTGTGTATAATTTTAAATGTTTACTAGAAATAAAATAAGACGTATATTAATAGCGCTTAAAATTAATTAAGTAATAAAACATGTAACTAAGTAACCATTGTCCTCTAATTTTAAAAAGCAGTAAAAATGAAAAAATTGACAGTTGGTATGGCTCTTTTAAAATTTAGCTGACATATTTGCAATTCTGACTACAAATCACAAGCAAAACCATCTAAGTTTTATTCCAATATTAATGTCCTCATTATTGAGAAATTGGGTTACTTATTAAACTCTAAATCAATTAAATGACATTAAAACTAATTAAAAACACTTTAAAATGTGTAGTTTATAATTACAATGCTTCATTGTATAAAACCAATTATAGCCAAAAAAGGCCAATTTTAGCCAAAAAAAGCCGGTTAAAACCAATAAAAACCACCAGCCTGGTTTTTTTTTTAATTTTAGCCGGCTTTTTTGCAACCCTGGTTTCAACTAATATCACTGTAGTTTTAAAGCAGTTTTAAACTGTATTGTACACCCCATCTACATAGTACTCATAAAGGATGCCAGTGTAAAAGAAACAAATTATAGTAGTTCTGGTATTATTATAAATACTATTATCCTTTTCAAATCTTCCGTTGTTTAAAAATTGGTATTATTTTACAATATTACTATCCCCCCCCCCCCCCCCCTACAGTTATAATTTTCATTTCCTGTATATGTAGTTTTAATACAGCTTTCCAGACTTAACCCAAACTCTGTTTTAGTAAGATTTAGATCCTTAATATTGAAAGTGGTATTTTTTTTTTGTTTTTTTATGAAACTTTTAAAACGGGTGGATTTTTCCATATGTTTGAAAATTGTTTTCAAATAGATTTGCTTACATTTTCTTTGCAAAGTTTGTATGGATTTATGATTTTTGAAAATACATTTAGACAACTCTAAGAATCTATATTTTAAGAAAAGAAAAAAAAAAGATGCATAATTTCAACTGCATGTTATTATGAAAAGAAATTTTTCTAACAATAGTGAAAAATCACAGCCATGCGAATAAAAATAAATGCATGTTTCAAATTTTACATTAAATTTTCCATCTTACCATTTTCATTTATTGGTATAATATTGAAATACTTTTGCACATGAATTTCCATTTTTAACCAGAGAAGTTCCATTTAATTATCTTACCAAGGATTTGCTTAGATTTTATTTCACACAATCATGTTTTTGCGAAATTGTGAACTTTTATAAAAACTTATGAACTTGTAAAAAATGTGAATGAAATGTAGAAAATATAATCGGATTTTGTAAATTAGGAATTACATATTTAAGTTCTTATCTAGACAATATTGTCCTTTGTAGATATAAACAGCTAGATAATAGATTCATTGGTTATTGCAGCTATTATACAACAGGTTTTTTTTTTTTTTTTTTTTTTTAATTCTAAAATTATTACGTTTGTGAAGGATTTAATTTGGAGATAGTAAAAAAATTCTGAAATGTCTATTTTTAAGTGAAAGAATTTTGTTAAAGGTCATATGTTTTAAGGAGAAAAAACTGTGAAGGATCCTTTAAGAGACTCAAGTTCTTTCTAAAGAGATCCCTGCTTACAGATAAGATTTTCCATGTTAAGGTTTTCATGAGGGACACTAAACATTAAAAAAATATAAATAAAAGTATCAGAATGTAGCAATTATAAAATTTTGAATACATTATTTTATAAATGAAGTTTCAATTTTTCCAATTTGGGAAAATTGAAAAATAGCCCTTCAGAAAAAAACTGAAAAAAAACCATTTTTTCCCCCCAACTTTTCCGTTTTTTTTCCAAGCATTCCCATCTCTAGGTATTGTGCAATGTAAGAATGCTGTAGTATCAAAACAACATCTAGTGGGGAGCTGAATGACAAATTACTGTGCATCACGGTAATGACAATATGGACAAACTTCAAATAAGGATAATTGGTACTTGTCTATTATCCCATCAATCACTTTTCATAGAAAAAAAAAAGTTTTATGTTTTTGTTATGTCATCAAGAGATTTTTAATTCTATGTTTACTCTGAATTTTTAATGATGCTTTACTATTTTTTTACTTCTTTCATTAATTAAAATAACAATTACTCATTAAACGATGGCGCCATAACAGAAAAAACAATGCAAAAATACTGCAATGCGTAGAATCTATCAATTTCAACTGAAGTCACAAACATTTATCCACAAGCTGAAATGATAATTAAGAAAAATTAAGAACTGTTGAATTTAACTCCAAAATAATAAAAGTGTAAAACAATGTTTGATTTTAAATGCAACACTAGCATGCATTGTACATTTTCCATTTTTGTGGATAAGTCAGTTTAGTGTTTCTAATGAATTCCTATGCTTTCTCTCACATTTTGAGAAAAAATTATACAGATCCGTGATCTGCCACTTAAAGAAAATGAGACAATAACCTGTTTTCAAAAATGTGGAATTCTGCCACAAATAAAAAGTGTGTATTAATGGGCATGATATGAGACTATCTACAAACTGATAAACAGTGACGGTCTAAAGTGAAAAAACTGTGATAAAAGAATATCCATTAGAAAAGGAAGCTGGTTGGATGGCTCCAAATTAACATTTGTAACTGCATTAAGGTTCATTTATAGCTGGTCCGAGTTTCGCAGCCAATTGTGCCAAACCACACTCGCCAAAAAAGGCCAAAAGGCCATCATTAAATCCATTGTTGTTGCAACTTGCATACAAATGTAATTCTAAAGAATATCAGTTGATTGATCATCTGTAGCAAGCTAATGAAAAAAAATCCTTAAAATTAAGTTATTAATTTATAATTAAAATCTAAAAATATTAAAATGTTGTATTGTTATTGAAAACACATCTTTATATATAATTTTTTTTTAAATAATTCTAGTCTATCAGGAAACAAGTTAAAAATCTATTACAAAATTCCATTAATTAGATATAACTATTTACTAGCATAAGTCATGCTTTGTTTGGATTCGCGAAGCCTTATTTAATAAGATAAATATTTGAAAGTAACAAATTTTTTTACATTATTTTTGCATCTTTATTAAGCAAAAATGCTACTTTATGTTTTGGAGCATTTAAATTTCAGAAATGTAAATTCAGCCAAACAACTAAGAATTTCCTTGGGATTTTTTATTTATGATACAAGACTAGTATAAATAAAAATATTTTCAAAGCAAAATTTTACAAAATATTTTTAAACTTTCAACTAAAAGCTTTTTTAAAGATGTTTTTACCTTTTATAATAGCCTCTGGTGTTTTCTCAAATGGTTTGAAATAGGTATGTTTCCAATATTTGTAATTCACATCAAATGATCTTTGATAGCAATCTTAGAATAATATAGTCGAAGAGAGCTTGAAGAAAGTTACTTCTTCAAAGTCTTATTTTCTGGAAAAACATTTGAAATCTGCTCTCGTTGATACTAAGAATTATTAACTTATTGTGTTATTGTTATTATTCAATTTTCAAATTCAAATAACATTTTATATAAGGAATTTTTAACAATTTTTATTTGTTTACAATTTTTTTGTTGCCACTTTACAAAATAAAAATCATAGTATAATTTTTTTTAAATGTGTAAGTATCGTCTGCGTAAATGATTTCACATAATAAGAATAAATTGTATAATTGAATTCATAATACTGAAACATACTTTTATAATTTAATGTAAATAATTGAATTTTCAAATTGTAATTCATTAAAAATATGCTATAATTTCTTCATAAAAAAAAAGGTATTTTAAAAATTTTATAAAAGAAATTAAACTATTATATAATTAAAAGGAATGAGCAGCAAAATATGCACCTTTTCCAATCAATCTTAATAAAGTATTCTGTTAAAATATATATTATCCTCTCAAATAACATACATTTTTAATATAAGAAAGTTTAATGTTCTTTTACGGTTTGAAATATAAATTCTGCAGTTATTTTCAATAGTTAAAATATTTTGTTTTCACAAAATGCAGATATATAAGTTCCTTTAATAATTGAAAATAAAAAAAAAAAAAAAAGGAGAGAGAAATTTTGATGCAACGATATTATTTCACGTACTTAATCATTCATGACTTTATTTTTACTGACTCAATGATTTTTATTTACTGCAAGAAATACGCAGGTTTCATTATCGTTTACAAAAATAAATTTGTATAATGGAAAAATATATTCAACAAAATAAAAAATGTTTTTTGTTAAATCATTCGATAATCTATAGATCATATTTTATTTCTATCAAGTCCACAATATTTCTTTCCTTAATTAAATTTAAAAAACAGTTTTTGAGATATAATGGCGGAATAATGAAAATACATTTTATTTATTTAATTAATCATGATTCTATCTATAATTACTAACTCCATGATTTATTTTTTTCTTCTGAAAATATTCGTATTTCATTTTTTATTTGCAAAAATGCATCCAAAATGGAAAAACATGTAAAATAAATTAAAATAATTTTTTTAAGGTTATTCTGTAAAAAAAATAATATTGTGCAAATCTTCAGATCATAATTTATTTTTATGTTTAATTTCAAGTCAAAATACTGAATGTTTTTTTGCAAAATGTACAACAAAATGTAATTTGAGTAGCCTAGTAGAGGATGAGCGAAGTGAATCCTAATAATATATTAATTATGTATAAAAAAACAATGAGTTAGATAAAAGAATAAAAAAATAAAATAAATACCTTTTAAATGCTTCCTTCCACCTATGCAGGAATTAGCAATAGCATTTAGTCGCATCTTCATCACTTCTTTATCACCCTGCATCATTGTAATAGGCTCTGATTTGAGGTGGTGGTTTTTCCATTTTATACCATTCACAGGAGGATTTTTAGTCACGAAATTTGCTACTTTATCACATTTATTGATGTTACCATTAGTGGCACGAACTAATATGTCTAAATGTGCTTTCACAGCTTGAAGGTTATTAGGTTTAGGTACAGTGGTTTGCTGAATTGCACTTTGATTAGAGAATGAAATGGGAGAGAGTATTGGTTGCTTAAAAGGCTCCTTATCTGGATCAGGTAATTTAACATTTCTTAGCATTTCATCCCTAGTTTTGTCTTGTTTTCCAAGAGAAGAAAATAATGTATGAGGCATATGAAATTTTAAATGATTGTTTTTAAGTGAAAATTTCCTATTTATCACAGATGTGCTATCAGATTTAACAATATTAGGCTGAGATTCCACAGGTGTAGTGGATGTAGAACTTGAAATATTGCTGCTATTTTTGGCAAGATCAGGTTGTTCTTTATTTGGACATACCACTGGAGTAATGGAGGCTGCAGAATTTTCAACACTATTTTTAGATGGTTCTTTAGAAGTAGGAGAAATATTTCTATGGTCATCTGGTTCCAAGTCGTCTTTGGGATTATCCGTACCAACACCTGGTGTATGGGCTACAAGCACTTTGCCTACAAAGTCAAAATTTGATTCTCCTCCCTCAGATAGCCTGGTACCTACAGACTTATTGCTCCTACAAGGGAAGAAAAGAAAAGAAAGAAAAAAAAAACAATGAATATTTTTAATGACAAATGACCAGAAGTTTTAAATAACAAGCTATGCAACATTAGGTACTCAGAATAAATATTATGAAGTTGATACATTACAAAAACTTTTTAATCATTTTATATTGCATACTTTAAACTTGAGTATTTTTCTAACTGTATAAAACACACTAAAGCTAAGTTTATGGGTTTCTGAAAATGATTAACATGAGTTATATATATATACATATACACAGGGTTAGAAAATAGCAGTCGTTAGCCATCAAATGCAACTAAATTATTGCATTTCATGACCACAAAATCATGCCTAATTGTCAAATTTGACACCTAACTTTCTTTCCTTTTAACTTTTGTTTACCAAACGCTTTCATTTGTTCTTTAGCGCAAGTTTTTCTCCGATATTAACTCATGGTCGAGTTAGGAGTCTCAATTTTAAAAACTAAATATTGGATAATAAAATTCTATTTTCATTTTTTAAATATGCAAGGTTGTTTTCATTACACATTTCTCCTTCCTTACATACACTGGTGTGCAAAAATTAAGGAAAATCACAAAATGCTAATTTTCAAATATGCAAACACTCAAAAAGGAAATAATATAATTCAAGTAATTACTATTCCTACAACACAGCTAGTCCATATAACATCTCATTTAATGTCACACATGGTCACAAATGTCACAGTCGCTACGGTGAAGCAAAAAAAAAAATAAGAAATTCCCTATATCTCATTATGAGTCTCAAATGATCACTATATGTGACTCCACTGAAATGTCAATGTGACTGCTGCTTTGTGACGAGTCACCAGATGACTTTATAATGTAGTTAAATTGTGACTCATTTTTAGACTCAATTTCAAAGTCATCATGAACGTTGCATTATGATAAGTCACCAAATAATACCACATTATAGTCACATTGAGACTTTTCCCAAAAGAGCACAGTGGTGACTTCACAGTAGTCTCTCTGTCACCTGAAAGTCCTCATGTGACTTTAATGTAACATTATTTGGTAACTCATCACAATGCAGCGTTCACAATGACTTTGAAATTGAGTCTACAGATGACAGTCACATGAGAGTCACAGTGTAATCTCAGTGGAATTGCATATAGTGATCATTTGAGACTCATAATGAGATGTCTGGAATTTCCTATTTTTTTGCTTCAACGTAGTGACTGTGACATTTGTGGCCATGTGTGACCTGAATGAGATGTTATATGGACTAGCTGTGTTGTAGAGATAGTAATTACTCAAATTATATTATTTCCTTTTGAGTGTTCGCGTATTTGAAAATTAGCATTTTGTGATTTTCCTTAATTTTTGCGCACCAGTGTGTTAATAAGATACTGTATCAAGAATGTTAAAATTTCAGTACATCCTCTCTCCCCCCAAAAAAGTATTTATGTAGGATTTGTGAATATTTTTAAATACATCATAATTGATATCCAGAGTTTCATTTGTTAATTTTTTTATTTTCTGATGTAATTTCAGTCACAGAATTTTCTTTTTAAACTAGGCTTATCCCTAATTGTATCTAAAAGTACAAATTTTCTTTCTGTTGACATAATTGCTTGATAATCCGTTTCTTGTGCTTTATAAAGTAAACATTTTTCTAGAATCGAAATATCAGGTTCAATCAGATTTTGCACTTTTAAAGAAAACCAGCTTTTATTTTGTTTTAGTGATTAACACAGCAATAAATAAAATTGTTTAGACCACGTCCCACCCCACCCCTCCCCTGCCCTGCCTTTAACACATAAAAATGAAACAATATTATTGTTAACATGATTGCGAAGAAAATGAGAAAATATATAACATAAAATTACAACCATGAGATGCAGTTTGGCACATAGAAAAAAAAAAAAAAAAAAAAAAAATGTAGGTGTCATTTGATACTTTACTTAGAGTTAGTTCCCAATTTCTAACCCTGTATGTATGTATATATATGCATATATGTGTGCGTGATTTTAAGCTGTTTTTCAAAACCTGACACTTTGAAATCTGAACTAGATTTTTTCCTTTTGTGTATGTGTGTGTGTGTGTTCTGCATAAAGCTCAAGCTTTGTTCAGAAAGTACAAAGTAGAAAATTGTTGATAACTTTCAAAATTATTTCAAGATTAATTTTTTCATGTAAAAACATCTGCTATTCATAGAAATAAGTATTCATCCTAAATACTCCCTCATGACAAAGTTTCATGATTTTTACATGCCAAAAAATCTGTTTATAATAGAAAATTTGTTACTTATACTGAACTACTGGAAAAATTCTACCAAAAGTCACAATTAATATTCTTTTAAAATACTATTGTACTACTATGACAAAAAGACAAGTTTTGTGAGTAATTCTGGATCAGGACTTCAAACAGTAAGCAAGGATTATCTACAGGCACCAGCTTCACAAGGAAGACTGGGGCAGTCAGTTATCTGCTCTCTTTTGTGATGAAGCAAAAATATCTTTTAGGCGTATTCATCCCGTTTTTCACAAAAATTAAAATGTTAAATGCTTATTTTTCACATCTTAAATTGGCACGAGACACCCATCCCCCAAGTTAAAAAGGTTTCCAAAAGTTTATATATATATATATATATATATATATATATATGAAATATTTAAAAAAATAAATAAACATGCCTAAAAATTATTATTTTACAATTTTTAAAGAAAAAATTGTGCAAATAAAATGTGCATGTGAAAATAAAAAACAGCTAAGGAAAATTATTAAATGTGAGCTTGAAATATTAATTTTCCAAAAGCTTACCAGTAACAATATCTCTATACTGAAATTATTCAAGACTTTCGTTAAAATTTCTAATATAGAGAATTTAAGATTGTTGTCATGCATATTTCTATCAGGACATTGCAGTAAATTACTTTATTGTACCTGGAAATTCATTCAGTCAAGGGATAGATTTTGCACATACCTTCCTGCAGAAGGCAAAATAACCAAGTATGAAAGAAAATTAAAATCTAATTAATTACTAAATTAGTTAATGGTTAATTAGTTTTTTAAATGCTAAATTATATCAGTGCATTAACTCAAATTTCTCCCCCTGCCTATTAGGCTGACAGACAATAATGAATTTCAACCACAAAGTAAAAGCTAAAAGTCTATGCCTGCCTATACAGCATCAGGAATGATTAATAAAAGTTACTGGTCTCAGGGACCAGTAAGTATGAGAATTTACTGGTCTGCAGGCATCATCACTGGTCTGCTACATAAAATTTTATTCCCTTTAAACCTTTGAGTGTACCCCTCCCCCCCCCCTCCAGAATATAAAACAAACTTACTTTGTAGTTATCCAAAATTTTCAGCATAATGAAATGTAAAATTATAATTTTCTAAAACTAAAACAAAATCATGATTTGCAATTGGTTCCAGTTTTCCCAGGTCAGAAAGGGCAAAAAAATTACTGGTCCTGCAGACCACTAAAATTTTCAAATTAGTGATACAGTTGAATTTTCGGTGGTCTTGGACCAACAGACCACCAAGGATTTTGAATGCTGCTTTATACAACAATGTATATCTTGGTGAAAGTCAGATATACAAAAGAAGAAAATAATACAGTAGACTCCCTCAAATTCGCACAGCTTGGGACCAGAGGTTGTGCAGATTTTAGAATTTTGCGGATTTCTGGTCATTGATTTGTTTACATTTTTGATACATTAATTTCATTGGTAGTTAAGAAAGGGAAATTATAATGAATGCTTACAATAAAGTGAAACATTAAAATAAGTAAAATATCAAAATAATTTATTAGTTTAAAAGTAAGTAATTATTAAAATAATTATGTAAAATAAAAATTTAGAAAAATATTAAATAATTTCGAATGAAATCGATTCAATTCGATTCCAAAAGTCCTATGCTGCCATCTAGTGATAGCAAGGAGAACAGTGTTAATGCTATTATCAGTATATGTAGCTTATTTGTGCTCACTGTAACTTTTTTCATTGTTATTTAGAGTCTTGAATTCTTTTCTTATACTGCTTTGTATGTTTGGAAATAAATTTGTCTATAATTAAAAAAAAAAAATTCCGCGAAAAATAATTTTAAAATAGCGTTCCGGTTCGTGGATTTTTCCATTTTCAACCCTGGAATTTTTGATATAGATATGCAAATTTATATCAAAATCAAAAGTAATGTAAATTTATTTAGTAATAAATCAGCTGTAATAGCCAAAAGAGTATGATTTACAAAAAAATTAGTAAAAAAAACATTGCGGTAGTCGCTGATTTCGGCGCCATCTTGAATTTTGTTCCTGCAACGTAACTGTAAATTTCATTGTTTACATCTGAAAAAATACGCGGATTTTAGGCGTTTGTGGATTTTAGGGTCACGGATTTAAGGGAGTCTACTGTATACACTTTTCAATAAAACAGAATGATTAATTCTTGTCAAACACAAATAACACTAGAAAACAATTTAAAATTAATACTAATAAATAGATTCATAACTTCTTTACACACACAACAAAATGCAATGGAAAATCTTTTGTATACTTACATGTTACTTTTATGAGTAATGACACTCTTTTTATTATTTACAGGCTGTTGTACTATCTTAAATTTTGAAGGAGGAGCCTTGAATGAAACTAAATTAAACTTTGAATTCTTCCACCAATTTATGCTCATCTGCAAATGAAAAATATAAATCAAAATTGATATCACTAAACTATAAATAAAGAAATAAAATAACTAGGTTAAAACAGTTTCATTTTACTGTATGTTTTTATTTTATCTGACTTTGAACATGAAATAGTCAAATCTGTAAAATTTGCAAAGTTCGGGACTTAAAGCTCTGTAGATTACAGATTGCTGTTTACATATTTTTTTCAGTTGCATTTGTATTAAAGCTAAAATGCATATATATATATCCTCTCCAGATCCAAAGATAAAGTAACACTGTGAATATACATTCATTGATTTTGCACATTCAAAAAGATTTTATAGATGACAGAAGGAGCCCTTTTTCTAAAATTTGTACTTTAGAGGGCTGGTCATTTAGGTTCAAAAATACGGATCTAAAATTACTAACACCATTAAAATATCAATTTTATTATCAATGATCTAAATTATGCAGTAACAAATTCAACCCCTTTAATTAATTGAATAATTTACAAAACCTCAGTTTTTCCGAAGGTAAAGTACATTGTGAATACACATTCATTGATTTTGCACAATCAAAAAGACTTTATAGATGACAAAAGGAGCCCTTTTTCTGAAATTTGTACTTTAGGAAGCTGGTAATTTAGGTTCAAAAATACGGATCTAAAATTATTAACACCTTTAAAATATCAATTTTATTATCAATGAACTAAATTATACAGTAATAAATTCAACCCCTTTAATTAATTGAATAATCTACAAAAAGTCAATTTTTTTTTTTTTTTAATTTATTGTAAAGCGTTTAAGTTAATTTTGAAAATTTCTTACTTTCTTGGACACACTGTCTGGAATGCATTTTGCAAACTCAAATAACAAGAGGAAAATAACATTTATTTTACGAGTAAATAAGCATCAGTGATGCCATTTATTGATTTTGATCCAAAGCCAAAAACATTCAGCTATATAGAAGTTAAGTAAAAATGTAAAAAAATCAAATAGTTTAGTTTATATCCTCCTTGGTTTAGAAGTATCACATGTGATACTTCAGAACCGAGGAGGTTATATAATATATATTGATGCAGGAATATCTCGTAAAAGTATATTTAGTGAACATTTCTAAATAAAAGGAATTTATAGAATTATTATTTTTTTTAGTAAGCTATTTTGCATTAAATGAAACTTCTATTTAATGAACTTTTTCTCCAATGAATTTTTCTGCAAGGTATCTATAACAAGATTTTTTTCCATGGGATTTAAAAAGCACTTTTCTGTTTTTCTTTAGTAGGGAAAATAATCATAAGCATTTTCAACTTGTTTTAGTGCTAGTAAAAAATGATTAGCTCTTTTTCTCACCGGAAGAATGTGCGTTTGATTATCAGAATATGTGTGCAATTCTTGCACAGCAAAATACTGAAAGTAGAAAATTTGCTATTTTGAAAGAATAACAATGAAGAGTTAATTCATTGTTAGCTCTGATCCTATTCTAATATGGTTTTAAAAAATATTTTTTAGTGATCTGTGCTTAAAAAGTAAAAACGGAAACCATTATAAGATCCCTCGTGTGTGCGTATTTATCTGTCACAACCCTTTTTTTTTTTTTTTTTTTTTTTTTTTTTTTACTATGGAACGTTGAATGTTCAAACTTGCCGGAGTTGTAAAGGTTATTGTGCTCCAAATATTTATGGATTAGCTATTCACAAATATTTTTAGGAAAAATTTAGGGGAACTAATTAAATTACATGGAAAAAAAAATTATTTTTGTATATCATATGGGATATCATTCGAAAATTACTGCAAAAATATCTTCCCCTATCCTTAATTTCAAATCTAATAAAATTATGAAAAAATTAAAGGTTATTGGAGTTTATTTAAACCTTGCAGAAAAACTAGCAATTATCCTAGATATCATAGTTTGAGAAAATCGCATTTTCTGTTGCACACAAACTTTACTTTATGGGAACTTAGTGGGGAAGTTGAGGAGCACTTGAGGTACCTATTGACGCAAAATCATTCAAGAATTGTGGATAGTGATTTTTGAGAAAATTTATAATTAGTCGACATATTTTAAAATCTTATTTAGAAAACAGCGGCATGGACCGAGGCGATCTTTCAACTTTGTTATCTCCTTTCGAAGCACGCTTGGCACAATGCCAAATTTAAACTTATATTTAAACCAAATTTAAAATTATAAAATAGGTTGGACAAGTTTTCAGGAAAAAGGAGTTGCTGATTTGGATTCCCCATAAGTTTTTCATCAATCATAAAATGCAGTTGACATTTTAAACAAAAATGTACAAATCTAAGCATTTTAAATCTTATGAAATGTTAATAAAATTAACTAAAATTATTGCAGAGAATGTTTTAGAATATAAAAGATTTTTCTTCCTCGTAGTGTATTTCATACAATCGCTTTTCGTATTTCTTTTGAAAGTTTAACTATTTTACTATTACAGAACTTAGAAATGTAGTCAGCAAAACAATAAAAAATTCTTTTATTTTATTTTTTATTTAAAAAAAAAAGAAAGTGTTTCAAAAATCTATAATTTCCTAATTCTAAGCTCAAATTTCCCAAGTTCACTTATATTGGGGGGGGGGGGGGGGGAGCTCCCCCACATAACTCCCCATTGTTACACTTCTGGAGAGGTGTACAACAAAATGTATGGTACACTTCCAATAAATGCCGCCAGAAATATTTAAATTCTTGGTATTTCTCCATTATCTTGTTAACCACTTTCCATTTAAAAAAAAAACTATTGCTAAATAAACAACTGGAAGAATGTTGCCATTCTAAATTTTTAAATAGTTAGATAGAAAAATTTATGAATTTAGAGATACAAATGTTACTGAGGAATAGGTTGCCATTCCATGAGACATACAGGATATAAAATTCGATTCATTCAGACAACTTTGGACAAAAGAATGCTGTTTTTTTTTAAAAAAAAATTATAACAATTAAAAAATTTATAGGCAAAATTATTAAACAATACAGATGATTTGTTTTAGATATTGCATTTATAAATAAAATTTAAATATTTTAGTAAATCTAATTTAATTTGTGATTTTTTTAAATTCCCATTATTAACAAGGTGTACAACCAACAGATTGAAAAATTATCCAGGCCAGGGTTTTCACTCTATTGGTTCTATGACTTAGCAATGTGAATTAAAAAAAAAAAAACCTCACAAATTAAAATTTCAGATTTACTATTTTCTCAGACGTAATTCATCATTTAAAAATTGTAATATGTATACCGTATATTTCCAAGTATAAGCCGAGTATACTACTTTTTAGTGAAAAATTGTCCAAAATTGGAAACCCGTATATAAGCTGATGTTAAACAAACATGATAAAAAAAAATTCAGCAAACGAAAACTTAGATTTTTTTTCTTCTTCTTTTTGCATAGCTAATAGAAAAAATGCACCCTCTGACATTATTGATATTCTCCTAGAGATCTTTGGCAGATCCCCGATGGCCTTGCTTCTATATCTTCTTTATCGGACGTTTTCTAAATGAGTTATTTCAAGGTAGGCCCCATTCGATGACTGAATGGATGTCATCTGGGGGATGCAGCTGTGACAAATGGCAGTAATTTGAAAAAAGTTCATATTGTTGCTATCTCTGAATTGGTAGCTTGGCTTGAATTACCACAAGAAATGATCGTCCGATCTTTCAAAAAATATTGCATCAGAAATGCGCAACTGGATACTGACAATATTCATCCTGATGTACCAATGAGAGAAGGCAATTTTAAGGAGTTGCTTGAAAATTCTGAAAATGACTTGGATAGTAAAAGATGATTGGTAACTTGTTGTTTCATTAGAAAAGAATGAAGTAAAATTATTTTTAGAGATTTCTAGGTTATTTTAATGCTTTTTATATTTACCATCCTTTTTACTTACCTATCACACGTAGTATAGGGTAAACTTGTAATTGTTTTAAAAATTAAAAAAAAATTTTTTTTGACGGATTTACACGTTTCAGACACTGGAGAAAAACATTTTTAGAAAAAAAATTTTGGTGTCCATCTGTATGTGTGTGTCTGAAATCGCTCTATCTCCCGAAAAATTGAGATAGAGACTTGAAATTCGGTGTGTACTTAGAAAGTAATAGTGGGAAGAAGCCTATTGAATATCAGTAACCTCAATTATCTGGAACTTTTTTTCGGACTCTCGAAATATTTGTTCTGATAAAAGGCATACAAAAATTTTCGAAATTGTTTATTTGAAGGAGTGAATATAAAAGACAATAAAGAAAACCAAATTTTGCATAAAGAATGAAGTCGATCGGATAATGAGTTGCCGAGATATTTGTTATCCTATTTTCCACACTCTTCGATTTTTCATGATCCTGTATTTCATTCAAATTTCAATTCAAAGATATATTTTAATTGGAAATGAGACGCTTAATCCAATGCAGTAAATGGTTAGTTAATATGATTATAATTTTTTAAGTTATAAAGATGTTTCTTTTATGCAATTCGGTACTACTCGATTATCCCGCTGGCCCAAAAACTATCACCAAACTATAAGATTAAATGCCAATAATGGTTTATCGTAAATGTCAAGTATTTAATGCATCTCCATACCTATAAGGAGGGTTATCATAGGGGAGACCCTGTTCTGTTGCCAAATGCTGCCAAGTTTGTCGCCAACTTGGCGGTATATCACCAAATTTGGTGACCAAAATGAGTTACCAAAATTTATGCCAAATTGGCAGTATCTCTAATATTTCGCCAAATTCCCATAGACTTCCATTGTAAACTGAGACCGCAAGTGTTTACTTGCTTACAGAAAATCAACAAATTGAGATATTTTAGTGCAACAAAAAGTAATATTAGCTTAACGGATTACATTAATTATATTTAAGGGAGTCCAAGTAAATTAAATTATGAATAAAAGTAATATGATACAATGCTTAGCATGTATCGCATGTTTTATTTTCATATTTTATATTATGTATATATCCATGATGGGTAAGTATTACGATGGCCCCCAATGACTAGTTACTTTAGACTATCAAAATCGAAACATTTTTTAGACTCATGTATAAGCCAACCCCACCACTTTCGAGTAAAAAAAAAAAAAAATGTCCCCATATTTTCAGCTTATACACGGAAATATAAGGTAAATATTTTATTTAACAAATTTAATAAGATGCATATAAAAAAGTTAATATGAGCAAGAAGTAAGAAACACTGTTTTAATGCACATATCCGACAAAAAAAATTAACGATCATTGCGAAGCTGAAAATAAAAACACATGAAATTTATTAAAAGGCTACTTCAGTCACGTGAAAACACCCACTCGCTAATGTTAATACAATGGGAGAAATCTAAGATATCTTGTTTGCACTTGAATATTTTTAAATGATATTTTTTGCATTGGATAGCTGAGATAGATCTGTACAAAAGCCATTTTTAATTTTTTCGATTTTATTTACAGGTATTTACAATTAGGACACTTTCACTTTCAGAACCGGTTTTGAAAGTGAATTGTCATTTTCATGAGAAAAAAAAAAAAACCTGCACACAAAATCTAAACAGTAAAAAGCAGTCTGCTTTGTAGAGATTCACCTCAGCTAAACAACGCAAAAAAAAAAAAAAAAAAATAATAATAATAATAATTAAAAATATTTAAATTCAAACGAGATATCGTAAAAAATTTCCCCCATTGGATTAACATTAGCGAATAGGTCTTTTCGTGCTATTGAAGTAACCCCTTAATGTCGCTATCACTATACTGTTCACAATCACTATACTGTATGCTTTGTGCACAAATATGTGAAAGTTGTGCAATATCCAGAAAAGCATGTGCATTTGCAACTCATGAACTTTGAAGCTTCTGCTGATATAAAATGGAGTTATATTTAAAATTGAAAGTCCAGTTTTATTCAGAAAACAAATTATTTTTATGCTTATAGAAAATGAAGACAATTTCCACAAACTTTTATATTCAAAATTCCTTTTCAGCAGATTTTTTTTTTTTTTTTAGAAGAAGGGCAGCGAACAATGATAATTAAAAGGGCTTTTAATGCTTTTTTTGTTCACGAGTCTATTTCTTAAAATAATGTTTATTTTCAAATACTACTGAGTTTGACTTTTGCAACTTTTTTTTAAACAACAAATTAATGAGTTTTTAGAGAATGTAGTGCTTGAATGGAGATTTGCAAAAGTAGCTCAAAGGGACAGAGGCTCCTAAATATATATAAAAAAGAGATCCTTACAGCTGAGCCTGCACAAGTTAAGCTCGAACGTCTATCCCACCAATCATCATCATTATCATCTTTGAACACCTCTTCTTCCTCATCACCTTTTTTACCAGACACCTCAACATCCTTACTGAGCACCTGTTTATTTTCCACCTCATCCTCTTTACTGAAAATTTCCTCTTTCTTCACCTCATCATCTTCTTCATCAGACATCTCCTCTTCCTCATCATCATCTTCAGACAGCTCCTCTCCCTCATCATCTTCTTCATCAGACAGATCCACGTTTTCAGAATCTTCCACAGATGATTCGGCAGAGGAACAGCTGCTGTGAAAGAAAGTTAATCAGAAAAAAGTAGGGACAATGGATAAAATATTTTTATTTAAAAATAATATTATTATTATCGTCATCATCATAAGATGAGTAGATAATCATTGATTTTTTTATCCCCAAATAGGATTATTTAATTTTTTTTTTCTTTCTACTAAGTTGTTTTGATTGTTTTAATATAATTCAGGATACTCATTTCCTGCCTTTCTGATTGATTTTTGTTTGTTAAAATGTATTTAGCAGGTTTTAATGCAATAGATTTTTTTAATGGTATAGTTTTTTTTTACCCTTTTAAATGGAAAGCCCCCCCCCCCCTTTTTTTTTTTGTTTTGATTGTTTTAATATAATTCAGAAGCCAGAAGCAGAAAATTCTACAAGTGTCTGCGACAGATATTTCAGGGACAAGAAATAATCTGCAGGTAAAATATTTTTACAATTGAAGCGTTAATTAAACAATCACTTACTTGTAGTGTTTGTATGCATTTTATAAATTTTTACTAGCAGCCTTCGCCCGCTACGCTGGTCGGTTTTTCTAAAGAAATCTTGAATAAAACAAAATATATCTGTGAATTTGATCATGCGTTTTAAGGCAATATGGACATTTACCTGGTGTATCCAACCGAATTGTTGAAAGCAATATGAATGTCATTACGCTATTATATCTTTTATTGAGTCATACAAAATTTAGACTGTTATGGACCAATTTCTTTAGTTGATCTGTTAGTGTAGGATTCGGTAAAGAACAATAGAACATTATGTAATATACTAAAAGCATTCATGAAAAATTATCAATGCAAGTCTCATCAGAATCTGTTAATTGGACTTACTGAAAAGGCTGATCGTTCATAATAATTGAGTTCGCCTGATTCTAGAACTTTCATCTATAATTCTACAATCAAGCAACCTAACAACCAAGCAACACTAAGCAAATGATATGTACTTTATACTGTACATTCACTGAAAAATTAACTAACCGATCACGTTCCATCGAAATCTACTTAGCAGAATCTTTTAAACTGGAAAATATACCAAAACCTTCCCTAAAAATGATCTAATTAACAGTTTAAATCCCTTAAAAAATCATTCAGTGGAACCTTTAAAAAAAGCAAATCTTTCAAAATTGGGTTCATCTGATTTAGAACTTTCCCCATAATTATTTAACTAAGCAACGTAGAACGTTATGTTTTATACTAACATCTTTTCTGAAAAATTATCTAACTAACAATGTAAGTCCCGTCAAAATCTATTCAGAAGAACCCAAGATATAAGCGGCTGAATGAAATTTCTCTTTGCATTATATATATATTGTGATAGTTAAATATAACTTTCATAATCGCGTTAACCTGATTATAGAACTCTCTGGGAGGTAGGGTAGGTATATACTGCATCCCTCCTGAATTTTTTAAGGAACTCAGCTCAACTTCCATAACTATAGCATATATACTCTCTAGTATACCCTATCTCTGTAGCGTAGATCTTCCAATTTTCTTTACTGTACCACTGAGAACTTTTTTCGCATAGCTCCGTAACTAAACAACACAGAATGATATGATAAATATTGAAAAAATCCCTGAAATATTATCTAACTTACTGTGCATTTAATTAGTTGACTTGAAATCTTTCGTAATCGAGTTCACCTAATTTTAGAACTCCCGTAGAAACTTAGAATGATGGTTTTTACATTAAACAATTTATAAACCATATTTACTATTTAACAGTGTAAGTTCTACAAAATTCTGTTCAGTAGAATCTGAGTTATAGTCATATTTACAGTATTTATTGCTATCTTTTTTCTTTACATTTGAAATAAAATCAGTAACTGTTTTGGTATTTCCGTGTTATGCCAACACCATTGTCACCAAGCGTAATAGTTGACGCAAGAATGAAATGATACATTTGAAAAAAAAAATAATTTTGTTGATAAAAAAAAAAAAAAAAAAAAAAATGAGCATTTAAAAAATATAGCTTTTGAAAATTACAGACTTTGGCCTACCATTTTTTTAAATCAATAAAAATAATGGTACTACTTGGTTATCCCGTCGACCAAAAATCTATTGCCAAACTATAAGATTAACTGCCAATAATGGTTGATCGTAAATGTTACATTCACTTGACTTTATGCAAGTTACACGTATTTACGTCATCAGGTGATTTTTATTTCGACATTTTAAATGTATTTTTATTAATGTTATACTAATTTATTTGTTCTTTCGTTATTTAAAATAAAAATTATGTCAATTTGTATAATTTGGCGAGTGGTTTGGCGATTTACATAATTTGGCGAAATTGGTCAACAGGTACCAAAATAAATATAGTCAATTTAAACTGCAGTCTTGAAATTGTAAAGGTCTTTTACTACTGAAGCATGGCGTACGTAATACGTGTGTCTCACATTGCAGTAAACATTTCATTCTTTCAATGAAGACATTCATGGTTTTTTGAACAAAACATTTTTATACTGTAGCTTCCTCATCATCAGATAACTGTGAAACGGTAAAATCTATTTCAGTATCAGAAATAAATATTTTCTATTCAAAAAATAACAAATTAAAAAGTTTTGCGAGATTATGGTGGAATAAAATAAATTCCATCATTAAAAATTCCTGCATAAAAATATTCACGTTCAATAATTATCAAATGTTAATGTGTGGCACGGTTTGCAATAAAAATCGTTTGCACGATTAGGGTTGAAATAAATGGCGCGATTCCATACATTTTGGCATGGTATCGCGACGATAATTAGAACGAAAAAGAACCACAGTTTATTTTTAATTTAGTTTTAGTTTTTGAGGCGTTTGAATTTTTTTTTCTAATTGACGAAGTTGTTTTTATTTAACCAAACGGATTAATTAAAAAATTATTCAATTTGAATTTTTTCCTTTTCTATAGTAACAGAATGAAAAGAATGAGTTTTTAGAAATTTTCACTTGAAAAATTCAGGTTTTGGCGCCAAAGATAGTGCCAAATTAGAAAAATATCAAATATCTCTTGAACTATTGGGCTTAAAAGAATTTAGTTAGTATCATTCGATTCAGCATATAAAAATGCACCAAAATATGTTATCAGTTGAAAAATAACTATAAAATCTGATTTTTAAGGAATTTTTTTTAAGTTCGTTCTCTTTTTTTACCCCCCTTAGGGGTGGAATTTTGGAAAATCCTTTCTTAGCGGCACTCTATATCATAAGAAGTATTTTTACCCCGATTTTCAAGATTTTAGGTTCAGTAGTTTTGACTGCGCGTTGATTAATACAAAATTCAGACTTTCTTTTATATATATAGATTAATTAATAATAATCTTAAGTTTTTGGATTAAGTAATAAAGAACTAAACATAATATAAAGTAAAATAAAGGTTCAAAGAAAAAATCTGCAAAAGAGAAAAGAAAATCTGCGACGTCCATCTCCTGTCTTGAACTTTCCGCTACCGAGATTTCAGGATATCTATTTCCTGCATTCTGATTGATTTTTGTTTGTTAAAATGTGTTAAAGATCAGAAATACACTTATTTAGCAGATTTTAATGCATTTCAATGGTAGATTTTTCAAAATGTGAAGCACTTTTATCACATTGTTCTTTTAACATGTTTTTTCTCTTCACATATTAACATATGTAAAAACTGCGACAGTGTTTTAATATAACTGAAATACATTAAAATTTGTTAAAGAAACCTTTGTTTTTATTTAATATTGTATAACACATTTAAACAAAAATTATCCAGGCAGTAGGACTGGGCGATGTAGAAATTTCTTAAATCGATTTATCATCCATCCAACATTGCGATTTAGTGCTAAATCACGATTTAACACCGATTTTACATTTTAGAATATGGAAGCCTATTTTTTAATTTTTAGTAACAAAATACGATTTTTATGTGCCCCCCCCCCCCCCCTCCTGTATTATTTAGTATACTTAGCTTTTAATTTGTCAAATAATTTTGAAAAGAGGTATATGTTACACATAAAAAAGCTTTGAATGTTAAAACACTAGTTTTTTTTTTTTTTTTCCATTTTAAAAATTAGTGACCTATTGTAATACATTTTATAAACTCATTCTATAAGAAGTAATGTAAAAGAAAATGATTTTTTTTTTTTTTTTTTTTTGTCTGACTTGTTATGCATGCTACAATCTAAATTCCTTGGTGGAGGGGGGCGGGGCTTCCCCTAGCCCACTCAAATAGCACTTCATTGCTAACAGCCTACATACACTTTTTTTTTTTTTTTTTTTTTTTACAGACACAGATTAAAAAAGTTACTGAGGTAAAACAGAAGCATATTAAAAGACTTCAATGATGAATTTAACTATTCATTTACCATGATGAGAAAAATAGTAAAAAAAAAAAGGGGAGGGGGGAGAGATATGAGAAATAAGGTGCAATTTTATATCTTTTTAACTTTTAGATTAAAATAAGATTTGTTTAACATAAATGCTGACATTTATATAGGGGATGGAGAAGGATTGAAAGTGTGACCCTTGGAGCACATCGCTGAAATTGCTGATTTTTTTCGTGGTTGTTGCCATCCTTTAAGATTAGTAATAAAATATAATCTTAAAATATCTCTTTTTAATGATAAAATGTCGAAAAAGCAAAAAATCGCAGATCTGCAGAAAAATCTAATGAATGCCTCCTCCAGCCCTTCCTCATTCTGCTGTAAAAATAAAGTTACTTGACTCATTACAGAACTTTATTAAAGTATTTTTAATTAATTATAAAATAATAATAAATTAAAACTAAAATATTCCCATAATTCCTAAACATATGAAAATTAATTTTTCATGAAAATAATGCATAAAAATATAAACTAAAAATGGATGAATTTGGATATAAATAGTGAATCAATTTCAGCAAGGTACTCAATCCATGTGACTGGTATTGAAATCGGATGTCAAATCTGATGCATGACTATTTTAAAATATTTTAATTAATTACAGAATAATAGAAAATAAAGAATATGTAGTAAAATATTACCCAAACATGTGAAAAATGAATGTTTCATTAAAAGAAGGCATAAAAATAAAAACTGAAATTCGATGAATTTGGATTTTAAATATGAAACTTTATTCTCTTTTTCCAACCATAAATACTCAATCAATTTCAGGAAAAAAATATTATTAGTAAAAGAAATATATTTCATGTGGATCATGGCCAAATATTGATACACAAAACAGTGCATGACTATACGTTTAAAATAACTTCATTAATTACAAAATAATAGAAAATAAAAAATAAATGTTAAAATATTACTAAAACATGTAAAAAATGAATTTTTCATCATAAGAATGCATAAAAGTATAAACTGCAAGTCGATGAGTTTGGATTTTAAATATAAAACTTTATTATTATTATTTTTAATCATATAAATGCTGAATGAATTTCAGGAAAACAATCTTTTGAAACAATGCAGGATTCTACTTTAAAACATTTTAATTAATTACAGAATTTTGGAAAATAAAATACATATTGCAATATTACTCAAATATGTGAAAACTTAATTTATCATCAAAAGATTGCATTAGCATATAAATTGAAATTCGATGAATTTGGATTTTAAGATTTAAACATTACTTTTTCCTTTCAACTTTCCACTATATAAGTTCTTAATTTCTGAAAAATACACATTCCAATCTCGTAAATTCCGAATCTTGTTTACAAAATAAATAAATATCAATTCTTACTTAAATCATCATTTTCTTAAATCGCCTTTTTCTTAAATTAGATCCTGCTAAATCGATTTAACACCAGCTTGCCTTGTTTTCATTAAATCGTCTTTTTCTTAAATCGGAAAGCGTGGAGGCTTGTGACATTTGCTTAAATCGGATCATCCTAAATCGATTTAACACCAGCTTGCCTTGTTTGTCTTAAATTGGAAAGCATTGAGGCTTGCGATGTTTGCTTAAATCGGATCCTCCTAAATCGATTTAACACTAGCTTGGCATGTAAGTGGTAGATACATCAAAGTAGATAAATCGGTTTTCCAATGTTAGCTCTGAATCAGTATTTTGTTTTAAATCGATTTAAAGCCAATGGCTAAATCGCGATTTAAGACAATGGCTAAATCGCGATTTCCGATTTTAGCTTAAATCAATTTAAGACCAATGGTTAAATCGGATTTCCGATGTAAGCTTTAAATCGATTTAAGAGTTAAATCGATTTAAGGCCCAGGCCTACCAGGCAGTAAATTAAAACAGTCCTAACAATCCTAAATTAAATTAAAACAAATCATCTAAGGAGGGGCAAAGACAAAAATCAATGTACCGACCCACTTCCTTTCATTTATAATATTTAAGTAGTAAAAATATTTGAGAGAGTATTGAAATATTTCATATTTTAGTGTTTAAAAAAACAGTGCTGTAATCCTAACAATACCAGAAGATATACACTATAGACATAGGATGTACACTAGAGAATATACATTATACTCTGGTTGGTTATTCAAACAATTAGCAATTGAATTGTTACATAAACAAAAGGAAAAAAACACTGAAATTGACATTTTTATATTATTAGAAGAAACAAGTTATGATCAAATAAACATTTTAGTTTAGCATTAAACCTTGACTTAATTTTGTACAGCTTAATCTGAAATGTCAATAATTATGGATTCTGAGTAATCATTACAGTCTTTAATGAATTATGTAATTTGGCAACAATTACTTAAAATCATTGCTCTTATTATTGAACAAAGTTTAGTTAAAAGCTACTAACTTCTGATCATTAAAATCCTTAAGAGCCTACACTAGTTATGAGGAGAAATTTTAACGCCAATGTTAACACTACTGGTGAAATCTCTACAAATTTCTCCCCTGTAATTTTTTTTTTGCATAGGATACCTCAGGTCAATATCCATTGTTATGCATTTGTACTTTTTTCCACTTTAGTTAGTTTTTTTTTATATGCGGACACTTAACTTTTAGAATTGGTTAGAACCAGTTCTGAAAGTGAAACTATTTTCATACAGAATTCGTACACATTTCATGAAATAAAAAACAAGGGCTTTTAAGGATCAAAACAAAAACAATTTAAGAACATTCAAATTAAACTAATGAATTATACTATGCATTTTTTAATATAGGGTTTTATGTACAACAAAGTTGTACATTCAAAGTTTTAGCAGAAAAAAAAGAAGAAATTTAAAGATTGTAAACTTTGTGTGCATGAGGTAACTTTGTGAGCTGGAGGGGAGGGGACAAATTGTGTTAAGCAGAAATTTTATGGGGGGGAGTGGGGTTGAAGTTTATTAGATGATGATTAATTACTTATTACTAAAGATTTATAAATATGACGTGTTAAAACTGAAGTCTGTGCACCCCTTGGGGTAAATAAAATCACACACAGGGTGTTCCAAATTTTTTTTTACAATTCTGACCCTCCAAAAAACTCAAATGAAATAAGATAGCGAAGTTGAGTTTTGCTTGCATGTAACACCAACTCAAAGTTTTATTTGTACTAAAAACTTTTTTTTGTTACAGCCAGGAAAAAGCACAGTATGTAGCCTGGTTCATCAAAGTCCAATACACAAATCCAAAGGAATTTCTGAACAAAATAAAGATGAATCCAAGGCACAAATTTATGGAGACCAGCAGCGTGCTGTATAAAAAGGGTGTTAGCCAGCCAATCCTACGTCAAGAGGATATGGAAAGTGTTTGACTAAGTTTCCAACAAGGCCCATTAGTACAACCTCCAAACAGTTAGAATTACCACCAATAATAATACATAAGGTGCTGCCCCAGCATTTGAACCTAATTGCCTACCATCTCTTAGGGAGAGTCAAAGTTGTAAAGATAAATTTGGAACACCCATATTATTCCTGACATCTCTTTTTACACCTATGTTGTACATACAAAACATACACCAATTAATAAGGTATCATAGAAAATGTTTTTGAATAGGTATTTGAAATACAGTACACTCACATTTTGTTAAAACATTCTGTTTAATCAAAAATTGTTTTTATTAAAAAATTAATGAACAAAAAATCTCACAAACTGCAGCATGAAAGCCTTGCACGATATAAAAAATATTGAATACTGTTAAAAAATATAATCTGTTTAGTCTTTATTAGTTTATATATCCTCTATTTGATATTGTAAAAACAGTTTCAGTCTTAAATTCGGGGGTTTACTAAGAAAGAGGAAATACAAAACGGGACCATGATCACTATGAGATTAAGAAACTAAAGTATTCAAATAATTAAATATATATATATATATATATATATATATATATATATATATATATATATATATATATATACATATATATATATATATATATGCATATATATATACATATATATATACATATACATATATATATATATATATGCATATATATATACATATATATATACATATATGCATATGTTTAATATAGTCACATTTTATTAGTGACAAACAAATATTTATATAGACAAGCAATATTTGTAAACCAGTGGGCTCGTATGAGGCTTTTGCACTGCAACTTTTGAGATTAGTTGTCAATACATTTACTATTAACTTAAATAATGGGTTGTTTGAACAAAATGTGTGTGTACTACGTCAAAAGCCTGTTCATAATCCTTTTGAATATCTCTTTCATCAGTGTATGCTTTATATATGCGCAGAAAAAAAAGAGGTTGACATCAGAAATAATCACAATTATGTTTTGAATGAATAAGGTTAATATGTTGAGTTACAAATTTGAATGCTTTTATTTTCCTTCTTCATGAGTAGTCTCGTAGAAGTACAAATGACCTCAGATTAGAGGTGGCATAAATGCTAAGTGGGTATGGTCACGTTTATGTGACCATGTCCAAATGAGTGGTACTAAAGATGATCCTATCTCTCAGCAAAGTTTATCATGTTATGTGAGCAGAATAGCTCAAAAAATACTAGATTAGTCAGCATTGCTTAGCTGAGGCTATATAAGGCATACCTACAGTATGCAGAGTTCAGTCAATTTGGAGCAAAAGACATTTGACTTTGAGAAGCAATTCACCTAAGTTTGAGATCTGCATCGATTGTAGCTGCAAAGCTGCTTGTCTGAAGCAATTGAATTGGGTTACTTATGCCCAAAATTTGTCATATAATACTGTGATTACTTGCATAGTAGGAATTAATTTGCTCCTGTAAATTGCTGTACTATCAGCAATATTTTAAAAATAAATGTTATGTCATCCTAAGATTATTTTTCAATTGATTTCCAACTGCACAAATAGTAGTTGGAACAGTAGTATGTGAATGATAAATGGTAATACTGATAAACTAGTGTTCCTGCTAGACCATTATTTAAGGGTGCAGCAGCCAGATTTTAAAAATAATGAAATGCATCCTTAGTTGTATCTATAATAATAAAGAAAGAAGTTTGTGTGTGTGAGTGAGTGAGTGTGTCGACGGCGTTCTGAAGAAACCACTGCACGTAGAGCTACAAAATTTGGGGAAAAGGTACGTCTATATATGAAGTTTTGCACCTCGAAGCCTGATTTTCGATTTTTTGATTAGATTTTTTTTATTTAATTTTTTATGCGATTTTTAGCGCTTTTTTATGTTTCAAGGTGATTTTTCCATATAAGTGAGAAGAATATGGTTTCTTTCTTTTAACCCAATATAGTAAATTTTGTTCTCTTTTCAAAAAAGTTTATTCGGAATTCGTGCAGTGATTTTTGAATTTTTAGCGATTTTTTTATGCAATTATTGAACAGCATTTAATACATTTCCATACCTATAAGGAGGTTGCCGTAGAGGGACATAGTTCTGTCGCCAACTTGGCGGTATATCACCAAATTTGGCGATAATTTAGCCACCAAAATGAGTCCCCAAAAGTGATGCCAACTTGGCGATATCTCTAATATTTCGCCAAATTCCCATAGACTTCCATTGTAAACTAATATGGATTACTTGCTTACAGAAAATCAACAAATTGAAATATTTTAATGCAAAAAAAAACTAATATTAACTTAAGGGATTATGTTAATTATATTTAAGGGAATCTAAGTAAATTAAATTGTGAATAAAAGTAACATGATACAATGCTTAGATTATTGTATTTTATTGATATTTTCAACGAAAGGGTTGCCAGTTGTCATTTTGCCGAAAATTATAGTTGATAAATGAATTGAAATGGCTATATCTGTTATAAAATAATGTAAACAACTCACAAATTAAAAGAAAATAACTGTTATTTGTTTAATTTTTTTAGAAAAAGAATCAAAAACCTTTTTAATGTGAGATAAAATTTATAAAATGAAAATATTTAATTTAAATATGAAAGGAATGTTTATAAAACTTAAAAAAATAAATTAGTATGAAAGAAGCAATTGATACATTATTTGGCGATTTTTCGCTTCACCAGGTAAATAAAAATGTGCCTGAAAAAACTTGAGAAATAAAATTTAAGTAACAGTCTTTTAGTCTTTTTTAAATTCAATTTAATTATCATTTTTATGTAATTTTCCCATCGTATGTCTTACAGGAGAAAGGCTTTATTTGTGAATTACATGCTATTTAATTATTACCTTGGTCGCCAAACAATGCAATTTTAAGCCACAAAGGCAGAAGCGTGAAATAAGCCAGGCGAAGGTCGCAATAATTTTTTTTAAGTATAGGAGAACATTTTGGAGTAAATTTTTGTATTCAAATGTAAATTATATAAAAAGGATTTAAAATTATAACTATGTAGTCAAGTATTTAAATTTTAGTGTAAAAATGTGCCATATACACACATATTTTATAATCTTCGATAATCAAGCCACCATCAAATGACATATTTACTATATTATTGAAAGTTTTGTTGGCACAGATGTCATATACGCTCCATGGTACATAATGGGCTCCAAAATGGCATTATTTTGCCTGACATGGTAACTCGGCTATTGTTGTTTATTTATTAATAAATTGTTTATTTACTTTTATTTTCTTTTTCACAGTTATATAAACTGTTTTGTTCTATAGATATTAATTAAACTTTTTATTATTTATTGCTATTTCCTTTTAATACAATAGAAAATAATTTAAATATATATAACTGGTATTTGAAAACGATGTTTTCACCAAATTGGCGTGAAAAAAAATTGTGCCAAACCCGGTACGTATCTATGCTTAATAGTTATTTACATTATTGTGATTACATACAAGGGAACCACTTTTGGTGTTGCTCGCACCTAGCAACGAGACCTGGTGCATTTTGTAGTCCTATACATAAAAGTTAGAGAACTGATAAAATTTCTTTGTTAAAATAATATTTTATATACTTTTTTATACTTTAAATTTTTTATTATTACATTTTTATTTGTTTATTTCATGCCAAAAGTGAGTTAAGTCGCCAAATGTGGCGGTACAATTTTTACGCCCGCTTTATCCGATGAGTAAATGTACAGTACATATATTGCGATTTTTTAAAATAATTGATATCATAAGAAGCAAATATTGGGTTTTTCTTTTTTTTTTTTCTATGCAGACGATAAATACTAAATAGTAAACATAATTCTATAAAAGCTTCCAAGATCATTGAAAACTATTTTTTAGTGAAATACAGAATAAGCAAACTATTTTTGAAATCGAATGGAATAAAGTTTCGAATGTTTAAAATGAAATGTTGCTGTATTAAATGGTCCTTTGGTAAAAGTCATTATAAAGTAAATTAATATTTTTACACAATTTAGAAAAATTACTGTGACTGATTAGGTAACATCGGACATTACAATTTCTACTGAAGTCCAAATCACTCCTCACACAAGACAAACAGCTATGACATTTGTCTAGGGTTGCCGGAAAGCTCTACTTTTGAAAAAAAAAACGCCAACTGTTTCCCCGCCAAGAATGTGAATATAATGTTGCAATTTTTCAAAATCAAATTCGTGGGTTCTTGAAGGAATTTTAAAACTTTTTTCAATATTTTATACTTATTATTAACTAATTTTTGTCTGGAAATGCTTTTTAAAAAAAAACTTCAATGTTAATAGTCCGATAAGTGGTCTCGAAAATTACATTTCCAGAAAGTTATGCTGCTGTAAAATCAAGAAATATTATTTTAACAGAAAAATTTTACCGATTCTCAAACTTCGTAATATAGGTCTTTAAAATGCACCAGGTCTCAATGCTAGGTGCGAGCAACACCAAAAGTGGTTCCCTTGTTAGTATCAGGCAACAGATTGAAGAGTATTTGGTATATTTTTAATATATGGGCTTTGGTGAGTTAGAGAAAATGGCCTCGGCAAGTGAAGTGAAATTTACATATATTTACTGGCAAACTATTTACTTTTCATATACCAGACCTGCCAACCTTTGAAAATGACAAATCGTAGCACACAAAATTAAAATTAATCTGGAGGTTGGTTGGTTGGTTGGTTTTTTGTGTTTCGCAGCCATCTTTTGACATTCGTAATAGGAATAAGGTTTCAATCTTTCAACAACAATATATTTTTTCCTCTGATATTTTTATACGATTTTTAGAGTTTCTTCTCATCTCAAAGCGATTTTTTTTTTTTTTTTAGATTTGTAAAAGGAGCCTGGTTCCAATTTTTTAGCCCAGTACAGTAAATTTTGACGAAATTCGCGATTTTTTTCCCGCGATCATTTCAGATATTCACATTTTTTTTTTTTCAAAAATCGTAATTCACATTTTAATATCACGATTCTTACTAGAAATCTGCACTATTTACCACGAACTTTTGACGAAATTCGCATTTTTTACCGCAATCCTTTAACGAATTTTGTGTTTTTTACTATGACTCTTTGACGAAATAAGTGTTTTCTTTCCATGATCTTTCGGTGAAATTTATGTTTTGTTTCTGCGATATTTTGACAAAATTCATGTTTTTACCACGATCCTTTGACGAAATTTATTTTCTTCTGCGACCAATTGACGAAATTAATATTTTTACATGGTCATTTGTCGAAATTAGTGATAGTTTATCGCAACCGATTGGTAAAATTTTCAATATCTTTTCTTGACTAATTAACAAAATTCACTACTCGTTTCCGCGACCTTTTGAGGAAATTTTCAATATTTTCCCCTTGACAGTTTATCGAAATTAGTGATATTTTGTGCACCTTTTTGACGAAATTCGCAATTTTTTTCTGAACTAACGAAATTAGCGATTTTATTCAGCGACCAATTGAAGATAACCACTATTTGTTTCTGAGACCTTTGACGAAATACCCGATATTTTAACGCGGTCATTTGAAGAAATTCTCAATTTTTTCCGCGATCGATTCATGAATTACTTTGGGGAAATTCCATAAAAGAAAAAAAACTTCGCGGACTTCCAAGAAATTTCAAAATATACTCGCAAAAGGATCATAGGTCTGTGGAAGAATTTACAGGGTGGGGGGGGGGGGGGGGGAAATACTGCACAGTATTTTTCTTTATGCAGGACTCTCCTTCTCCGTGTGCAAATCATGCGATTTGCACACTATTTCAAACCTTGCCCCTGAAAGAACCACATCCCCACTCCAGAAATTCTCAAAATGGCACCCCTGTTTCTAAGGAAGGGAATTCCTGTATAAATATTTACAGAAACAAGATTCACTCGTGGTTAATATACATAAAGAGGGTTTTTATGTTAAGAAGTTTGTTTTGCAGCCCAGATTTTTTTTCCCCATGAGCATTGTTTAATGTCCGAATTTTCGGACTATATAATGACCAATTTTTTTAAAACTTTCGGAAATGAATACTTTGAAATTTTGGAACAGAATCACAATTAAAAAATATGCTGCATGGGATAAAAATTGAAATTAGAAACAAAAAATGCATTTGCGCATATTTTGCAAATAATCATAGTTTAAGAGCGATTTTCGTAGCATCGTAGTTTATAGATCCAAATCGTAGCAACTACGATTTTTTCGTAGCAGTTGGCAGGTATGATATACATATAAGCATTTTTTTTTCATTTATTTTATTTATTTATATAAAGAAGAGCTATTTATCTACTTTTAAATACGAACAGAAATAATTTGTGGTTCTACCTGATTATCCCATAGACCAAAAAAAAAATATCGCCAAACTATAAGATTAAATGCCAATAATGGGTGATCGTAAATGTCAAATTTACTTGACATTAAACACTTTACACGTGTTTGTTACGTCATCAGGTGATTTTTAATTCGATATTTACGTTTCTTTGCGATCTGCTGCAATTTTTTGACATTCCATTTTTGACCTATAATACTAAAGTAATTTCTACCTTCATTTCAATAAAGTTTATTCAGATTTCGTATAACAATTTTCGAATTTTTCGGGTATTTTGTATGTGATTTTTAGTGTAGTTTAGCGATTTTCTACCATTTTTCCACATTAGTAAAAGACGTTGATAGAAGTTGAATCAACTTTCAATCTTCGAACACAATATATATATATATTTTTTTTTTTCTCTTTTCGAAATTTTCGCAGCAACTTAAAATTTTTTCGCGATATCTTATTGTGATTTTCAGAGGTTTTTCGCAATTCGTGCTTTTTTTTACGTACCCGGGCAACAACGGGCAAGTTAGCTAGTACAGAAATAAATCTCTTGTAAAAATATTCTCCAATACCAGAGTATTTCGAAATCAATGTGCCCAAAACTGCAAAAATCATGGAACTTTCTTATTTCTTTATGAAAAATATAAGAGATTATTAAATCTTGTTTTATTTGTCAAATGTTAACACAATATTTTTTCCCCTTTGAAATAATGTCCTATTTTATTGAACTAGTGTTGTTTTTCTGCTTTAGTTGTGCCTTTATTAGTGACTACCACTCTGCCTTTTATGTTTCTGTAGTGAACACTAGATAAACATCTCTTTAGAATTTAAAAAAAAAAAAGGCTTTAAAGGCACTCCAAAGTTTGACAATTAGTGTATCTGACAAGTAACAGCAGGTACGCCAGAGTTGACATCATTACACAAAATACTTAAAAAACAATAAGTACATACTCAGAAGAGGAAGATCCTTTCTCAACCCCTAAAAAAGTCTCATTTTCAATTTGACATTCCTTGGGACTAGGAGAATCACCTGAAAAGATAAAGCAACATTTATAAAGTTAACCATATTACAAACAGAATAAAAAATGCATTTAGAAAATAGAATTTCAACAACAATACAAAAAAAAAAAAAAATCTATAACATTCAGGATGTGCACTTACGCCTGCTGTCCTTCAATTTCTACCCATAGAAAGGCATAAGGCACATCTTAACCCTTTACATGCAAGTTAAAAAATCATTTAAAAGTTAAAATTTTATTCCTATCCTACTGACTGAAAAATTAAGAATTATAACTGAAAGATGATTTGATTTCTTAAGAACGAAATCATATACCCAATATAAAAGAAAAAAAAAAAAAAAAAAATATATATATATATATATATATATATATAGAAAATCATAAGAATGATCATTTAGCCATTTTACATAAAGCACAATTTCAAAATTCATATAAAATTGAATAAGTATAAAAGTAAAAATAGTTTTTTAAAAAGCGCTTATTTTTTTTTTTATAAGCATTCAATGTTTATACTGAAAATCACACCTCATTTTTGACTGCATTTCATGTTTTTTCTAGAAAATTTATTGATTTTTTTACGTTTGATAGAAAGTGCTTGCAAGTGATTAAAAAAAATAAATAATATTAAACTATTAATTGATAACAGCATATTAAAAAAAATATTAAGCTCTTAATTTTTATTTTATTTTTCACTTTTTAGTCTTTAAACTGTCTCATTGTTGCAGTTTCACAGCAGTTTGGCCTATTTTGGCAATAGTTTAATAGCAGATCGTTAAATCCATTATTGTTTCAACTCATTCCATCTTTACATAAAAAAAAAAACAGGTGAATAAAAAACGCATTTAGTTAAATTTTACATTTGTTTGATTTAAAAGTTAACCATTTTTAAATTAATTGAGTTTCAACGTAAATGTATTTGGCCACTTTACGAGGACCAGCTGTAATGTGATTCTGGGTTTGTGAATTATAATTATTTTAGTTTAATTTGAATTTTGCCATTGAATTTTCACTCCAATTTGCATAACCCAGAGTCACACTACACGGAGATATACACCATATACCTTCTGGATTTTTTAAAGAAGCTCTGTATACCCTGTGTTTCTCAAATACAGCTATAGCATATACTCTAGTCATGACATTAATGACTGTAGTGTATAGCATTTGCCTATAGCATATACCCTCTTTTTTTTTAATGACTGCAACACTGACCACCTGACTAACACTGTAGGCCAAGATTATTATAGATTGTAGTACCACAGAGTTTAGTAGTTAGTAACAGAATGCAGGGAACTTGAAACCAAATTTCTGTATACAGACAGAAAAAAATCTGTCACATTATGGTCTATGGGAGAAAAGTTAATATTAAACTATTAACTGATAAAAAATGATTAACTGATAACTGCTTTGATTGCATTAAGTTGATTAATTGATAAGAAAAGATTAATTGCTAGTTAATGATATTAATTGATAGTTAATATTAAACTATTAATTGATAACAGCATATTTTAAAAAATATATTAAGCTCTTAATTTTTATTTATATTTAATTTTTTATTTTTTAGTCTTTAAACTGTCTCATTGTTGCAGTTTGTCCTATTTTAGCAATAGTTTAACGGCAGATCATTAAATCCATTATTGTTTCAACTCATTCCATCTTTACATACAAAAAACAGGTTGACTTAAATAAGAGAGTAAAAATGCTCCTACATTTCTACAATGTGGTAGAAGTACTGAAAAAGATTTACAGTATTCATTAAACATAAGATACACACTTGCTGTAAATTGTTAAACATTCATGTTTCCAATTGAGAACATCTAAATGAAAGATCATCTATCAATAAGAGGCCGTCACCAGAGCTCGACTGAGGCAAGGTGCTCTCAACCTTTTATCTCCTCGGTATTGATAAAATGAGCTTGCTTGGGGGTTCCGAGTTCACTGAGGGTTTCGCATTAAGTTGACTACCTGCAGGTGTGTAGTGGAGGGTATACAGAGTGTTATGTTATAAAAGCATTACATAACATTCCCCGTTTAAAATTACATAATTTTACATAAATTTAAATTTTTATACATTGTTTATTAAAATAAACAACTTCAAATTCGATCTATCAAATTCACAGCGATATTTACTAAATTTTAAATATAAAAAATCTAAAATCTTATTTCTTAAATATTTTTATTTGAAATCATATTTATTGAATTCTAATATTTTTTCTCATTCCTCTGGTAAAATTTCAGCGTAATTGCTTTTATACTTTACCAGAGAAACAAGAAAATAATTTCTAGTCTTTTCTGTATTTATAATGGCTTTGACTTCATGTTTTTACATTCATGTGTCGCCATTATGCCTCAAAAGAGCAAACAGAAACCTTATCGTGGAATGAGAGTGGAAATTCCAATATCACGTGATCAGGCCACTAGAGTTGTAAGCATCTGTTGTTTGTCCCGCCCGATCGACTGTTTCCATTCACAGTTGTAATTCTGGCGCAAAAACATTTTTCGTTGCCTGTGCGTCCGACAAGCACTTGGTGAAGGTCTCTCATTGGCTCGTTTTGCCGAGAGCGTAATCTCAGACAGCGACGTTCGTTTCAAACAAAAATCAGTTTTGAAAAAGTATTCGAAGAGGAAACATTGTCATTCAATTTCGCTGCTGGGCCCAGCAAGCACTCGTTTTGATCCTAATTGGATTTTAAAAGTATTTACTCTACTTAACTGTTATATAGATCGAGCAAACTCTAATAGAAGAATATAGGATGAACCCTCTCCAAGTTTTATCCAATTTCTGGGATATTTTAATGAAGTTGAATGCTACATCTCTTTCTCCAGTTTGATTAAATTTATGCCTTCTGCAGTACCTGTTTCCTAAAAAAGATGTTTTATGTTCGTACCTTCTTCAATGTCACCTCAACGATGTTGTAATTACCAGTTGATAAATTCCACATTTAGGAATGTAATAACTCATCAATAACTTAACGTTTTCCCAACTGATGATGATCTTCAATAATCACCTGTCATAGATGAAAGCCATGATTGATAAGCAATTTATTCTCCTTTCCCCTGTAATGTTGCATAACCATCGTAATATCTCGGACTTTTGTCACTGAACTATATATAATCAAGAATTATTTTCACATATCAGAACTTATCAACACAACAGTAACGTATAAGAACCAAGCAGCTATATCAATAGATAACAAAATTTATTCCTGTTACAATAATATAGAATTCACTAAAATATTTGGAAATGATATTTTCTTTACAATGATATTTGATTTACAATAATATATCTGGATCCGGTAAAACGATGTTTGTTAATATTTAATAAATAATATTTATGTGACTTTCCTTCTGATTATTTATTATTTTATGTGTGAGTTTGATTTCTCTGAGAATTTCAGCAAAAGGGGTGAGTAACAATATTTTACATTTGTTTGATTTAAAAGTTAATCATTTTTAAATTAATTGAATTTCAACGTAAATGTATTTGGCCACTTTGCGAGGACCAACTGTAATGTGATTCTGGGTTTGTGAATTGGAATTATTTTAGTTCAGTTTGAATTTTGCCATTGAATTTTCACTCCAATTTGCATAACCCAGAGTCACACTACATGGAGATTACACCGTATACCTTCTGGATTTTTTAAAGAAGCTCTGTATACCATGTGTTTCTCAAATAAAGCTATAGCATATACTCTAGTCATGACATTAATGACTGTAGTGTATAGCCTCTGCCTATACCGTACACCCTCTGTTTTTTTTTATGACTGCAACACTGACTACCTGGCTAACACTGTAGCTCAAGATTATTAATAGATTGTAGTGCCACAGAGTTTAGTAGTTAGTAACAGAATGCAGGGAACTTGAAACCAAATTTCTGTATATACACAGAAAAAAATCTGTCACATTATGGTCTATGGGAGAAAAGCATTTGCTTTGTATTTTAAGGATGTTACACCCCTTCAAACATATTTAAATTTATATAACATGATTGATCTGTACTACAAGATACTTACTATAGATAAGTGTGTGCCCTTTTACCAGACAAAAATGCTCTTTTCAGCAAATCCACCCTGTCCTTTAAAAAAAAATGTGAACACTAGGTTTTCGTCTTGTATGTAGTTAGGGGGTTGTTAATTTTATACATCGATTTTAAACACTGATGATGCGAGTCCCAGAACTCACAAAACGTATACGTCTGGTCTATGTTCACTGCGCTTAATTTATACATTGTGTGTTTAAACGTTGGTTTTGAGCAATTTTTTGTTCATTTACAGGGACACACAAAAGAATTCTGCTTACAGTACTGTCTATGAACAATAATTCCTGAAAGCATGTTTTCAATTGTAGCATGCATTTTTAAGATGAACTAATTTTTTGCATATTACTTAATATGTACAAATTCAATAGATTATATACAAATAAACATAGAATCTACATAAAATAATTTTGATATTTTTCCAACTATAGATGATAATTTCTAAAATTAGGTTTTTAAATGTATTATACACTTTCCAAAATGTTTAATTAGTGACATTTTTCACCTCATTAACTAGTGAAGTTTTGTTACAATATTTTGAATGTGTAAGAAAGAGATTCGTAATTTATGCTTGATGCATGATTTTTTTTTCATGTTAATATCACAAATATGCTTAAAATCAATACAGGAAAATTATTAAAGTAGTTTTGTCATTAATAGTGAGTAAAATGAAAGAAATAATAAATAACAAAAATGTAGTATATTCATGCTTTAGTTACACACATTATAAAAAATCTAATATTACATTTAAAGTTATAAAATTTAAAAACTTCAGATTGTATCATGTCATTTCTGGCATTCGTTTTACAGCTGCACAATCAGTTCAACCTTTCTACTGCAATACTTATTTCTACAGATTTTGCCCATACACTTTATTAAATCTTTTCAATAATCTGCAATCTCTGGTAAATATGACCATTTTATTTTCTATAATAAATTATCCAATCACCAACTTTGTCTCCTTGGAGAGGATGAAAATATTTCACGCTTGCCTACTTGTCCCCAAATATCTCCTAGGAAAGCATTAAGTAAAACTTGTTGAGGTGCACCTTTGGCTGTTGGAAGATGTTCAACAGGATGATTTTTTGTCCTAAACAATTTTTGCCTTGCATAACTGCCACTTAGGCTGTTACTTGTTGAATAGTACAACAATACTATGAACTTTTCTAAAATATTTAAAATACTGTCAGAAATAAAAATTTGCAGTTTTGATATGAATGAAAATGCAGTAGTAGTTCCTTAAAAGAGAATCTGTGTCTTCCAAACTGACTTTTTTTTTTTTTTTTTTTTTTTTTGGTCTTTGTTATGAAATCATGATTGCTGTCACAACTTGTGAAAGCAGGAAATCCTAGTAAAGCAATAGCTTTCTCTCTTGAAATTTCTGACGCTATAGCATGAACAAGAATAAATCTGAATATCTTCCCTATTCCAAATGCAACCCAAACAATATCCAGGTATTTATCCGACAGAGTAAAGAAATATACATTTGCTAAAACATACACCAGTATCTACAAAGCACATAATATTTTTCAATCTGTTTTCTATCATGCCTTTGAGATGCATTATTATCTTTCAATCAGCTTCCTATGATCAGGACAAGCATTTCAATGAAGAAACTTAGATCAGTAATACTTTAACTTCACCTGAAGTAGTTATAATTAGCGTATATGTATGATATTTTTTGCTAGCATTCCAAGTAGATTTAAGAGATCTTTGTTACTTGATATTCGTAGAAAATCTTGCCAATTTCTATGTAATTTGACATTTCAGGGATCGACGCAGGGATTATTTCTTGGGGCTGTTTAGTGAAAAATAAAAGTTATATTTGTGAAATTTATTAAGTTTTTGTGAAAAGTAACATTTTGTAATGAAATACAAAATCCAGTTACGGAAATTTAAACCAAGCATCTATTAATAACTTCTTTAAGTCCTTCTACTAAAGTTTTCATTTCTGGTGAACTTGTTTTCTTTGCAAATGATGCATTTTAAAGCCTAACAATTTAAAAATAATTAATAATTTTTTTTTTTAACGGAATAGCATTTTGTGAAGGGACCTGTTTTATTAAAAAGAATTTTGTGAAGGGGCCTGTTTTATTAAAAGCAATTTTTTGAAGGAGCCTGCTTTATTAAATGGATTTTTGTGAAAGGGCTCTAAGTAGGTCCCAAATTTTACCTGGATCAACACCTGCATTTGGAAGAACTTTGTGCCCCTGTAAATGAATGACAAATGCTATGCACACCCTATTCTATAGTAAGCATCTTGTAGCACAGCTCCATTCTGTTTATCAATTTCAAAGTGTCTAAAAGAGTAACATCATAAGCATACACTGCAAATGACTTTCCTCTAAACACCATAATGTAATAGAATTCTTTTGAGTGCCACTGTAAACAAACTATAAAACCTACAACTTCATATTCCATACCAAACATGCTATGATAAATTTCAGTAATATATATCAATTACATGGCAATCTGAGTATATTTACACGAGCTGGAGAATGGACAGACAGACCGAATTCATAAACACTTTTCAAACATGTTGGAAAATATTAAATGAAATTTTCAACCTCAAAAATATTGACATTTGCATCACACTCTTACATGATGATAGTAAGAAAATTGTAAACAACTCCGGAAAATGGCGTCATTTTGAATTACAGCCGCCCTCTTGAATTCTTGCGACTTTGCACAATGCCTCTTTCTCTTATATGCATTGTATATATTAATATAAAGTAGTTACAGTCCAGTCCGGATATTTTTATCATGATTTCCAGTTTTTTCATACCTAGTACTTCCACTATTTGTTATCTCAATGAAAAATAAAAGAAATTTCCTGTCAATTTATATTGTTATTACCCAAGAGCAAAGAGGAGGACAAACTGATTTTAAGGATATGGGGCATTCCCACAATCTTTTGACTTTTGGGGAAAAAAAAATCTGGCGAAATTAAACTTGCTAAAATAACATTTTAATCTGATAGACGAATGCCTTAATGATTCAAAATAAAGAAAAAATGGTCAGAAGCAAAAATTTTTTTTATTTAACTGAGGTTTAAGTTAAACTTACATTATGGAAAATTAAACTTTGAGAGTTTAATTTTCCTTGCTGTTTTACCACTAAAACTTCTTCTAAATTTTTACTTATAATGAATTTGCATAGTACCCACAGGACATTCAAATAAGAAATAATAACAATGTAGTACTCTTAATACAGAATTTTGGTATAACATTGTCTTAAAGGGGTATTAAAGAAGGGATGGTAAGGTAAAAAAAGGGGGACGGTATAGGAAAAAAGGAGACGGTAAGGATGGAATGGTAAGGAAAATGACCATCTATTTTAGGCAAATCATGTTAAGACTAAGTGATAGCCACAATGTTCATTGATTTTTAGAAACAGTTAACATTGGATTAAATTGGATAAAAATTATTTTTTTTATTTACCTCGAAAAGTGCAGGAATAAACCTTGGGGACGGTAAAGCCACAATCTTGAAATTGATATTTAAATTCTGCAGTCAATTTCCTGTCAAAGAATTTTAGACATTCTTTCTCTTGCGCATGAGAAAAAAACTTGAAAAAAGTTCTGTGGCTGCATCTGAAGTGATTTTCTGTATAAGTTTAGCAAGAGGGACGGTAAGGATGAAAAACCCAGGGACAGAGTTCAGAAAATAATATGAACCGTAAAAATGTGTGCAGGTTAATTTTTTGCTACCTATTTATATAAAACAATTGTCCCAGTTTTGGAAAAAAATGACATCAAATTACTTTTATTGAAACAATTTTATACAGACAGCTCCAAACTTAAAAATCAGCATCAGGGACACGGGACGGTATAGGAGTTTTCCCTGGTATTTGGACCCCCAACATCATCCAAAACTTATTTATCTCATTAATATTGTTATGCAATCATGCAATGGGATGTTCCCCAGTATATGAAATAAAAAAACACAAAATGTGTATTAAAATAAAAATTATTCAGGAGCATGAAAGCCAAAAGATTGTGAGAATGCCCCATATGCAGAAAGGCTTATCCAAACTTCTCAAGTTAGCAAGAGCACATATCTGCTTGTGACAAATAATGAAGTATACCAGTGCAAACCTACAATACTATCTCATTGTAGCAGTGATAGAAAAGCGCCGGCCTTCGTGCCAATTGCTGAGTTGCTCGGTTGAACAGCCTAGACCTAAAAAATCTCTGAGAGTTTTTAATTCATGGAAGAACAGTCTATTATATTCTAATGGGTAGATCCATAAATAATAAGCCATAACTTTTAAGGATACTTTAAGAATGGACACCCTGTATAAATGATCACAAGGTAGTTCTCACATATGTTATTCCAATATTTTAAAAATCTTAAAAAATAAAAATTCAAATAATTTTGATTAATTAATCTTGATCTGGTATTTTTTCTTTTAATTGCTGGCAGGTCATGGTAATATAAGATATATATATATAAATACAATTTGGCATGCAAATGAGAAAAGGAGTGTGTTCAGGCTGCATGCGCGCTACGCGCGCGAGCTCAGGAGACAGGAACATGGAGTGGGTAAATATCATGGATGGAATAACACGTGTGTTCAGGAACAGATCATGGATTTGATTAATTATGGTGCTAATTATAAAGATATTTTGTTGCAAAAAGAACGTGTGCTAGATGGCTGAATGGATAAGGCAGTGAACTCGAGACTAGGGGTTCTGGGTTCGAATCCTTACAGTCCCACATTGTAATCATAATTTTTTTTTGTTTTGTTTATTGGTTGTTTTATATTTTTCATAATGAATAAGATATTTTTGATGAAGATATATTTTTTATTTTTATTATACAGAGGCACGTGTATTTTTATTATAATAATAAAATAAAATATCTATTTAAATGTGAGGAAATGAGGTATTTCGAGATGAAAGTTTTACATCTGAACGCCTTTTAAATATTTAAAGTTTCGTTTCTAAGTGATTATATATGTATATGTATAATGATATAAACATTAAGCAAATCCAAATGAAAAAATAATATACTATATTGTGCAAAAATATCCTTTTGCACGTAGGATAATTCATTGATTTTCTTTTTTAATACTTTACGAGTGAATTTTTATCGAGACTAGGCTGGAAATCATATTTTACTTTGAATATTATAAAAATAAAATGCAATAGTTGTAGATTATTTTAACTAAAAATATCTGTATATATATTTTTTAAAGAGATAAAATATATAGGTCTGCTGTCTAGTTTTGTAGTGAATAAAGTATGATTAGAATGTTTATAAATTTTCTACTGAAAGTATAAGTAAGTATTTTGCTTATACTAACAGAATTTTGAATGCCATTTATTTCTCATGTTTTATGATGTATTTTGGTCTGTTATCCACACGGTATTAAAATATGCAATCATAAAATAAGAAATATATATATTAAAACCTTCTCTGAAAAACTGTCTAACTAACAGTGCAAATTCCATTGAAATCCATCCAGTATAGTAGATTACAAACAAATCTCATATGTTGATATCACAATCTTGATTTACTAAACAGCATTCTATTTATCACAGAAGTTATAAATCAACTGATAAATCATTTTTAAATAAATAAAAAGAAAATTGTTAAAAAGTTAAAATTTTTAGATCACCAGTTGAATTCTTAAATTGTATCAATCAACCTACCAAACAAAGCACAACCAATAACACACAAGCAGAAAACGCACAATCACGTGATCAAATCGCCCACACAATTTTTTTGAGCAGCTTGCGCGGAGTTTGCGCACGGTTGGTTAACTAATTTTAAATGCTAAACGGGCTAAAGTAGATAAAGAAGGTCACGTGATGTTTTCCCCGACTATTTTAGATTTTATCTGAGTGAACATAGGCATGTAGTCCTGTTACGAAAACCATGTTTTGGAAGGATAAAGAAATATAGTCGTTGGTTTTACCTTTTTTGAACCATTAAAAATAATGAAATAATTGAATTATGTTAAAATTCCTTTCTTCGATAAGACCTACTCCATGACATAAACTTCTGAGCGCGCGCGCGGCGCGTAATGCACATCTGAACACACTCAAGGTTTGCCGCCATGACCTAAAGCTTGCAAAGAATGATTTAAAAGTAAAACACTTTTAAAAATGAATTTTTGACTTAAAATAAAATCTAATAATGGGAAACATTTGGAGGGCCACCCAGAGAACCTTGAAAGGCTATGAAATACAGTGAATGAAAACAACTAAATAAAATTAAAAACTTACTATTAGGCACTGTAAAACATTTGTTTTGAGAAAAATTTTCAGGATGTTCCTCTTTTTCATCTAAAAAAGAAACAGATTTTTCTTCATCTTGTTCATCTTCACTAGGTGATGAGGATGTTCCATCTGTTTCATCATCACTACTGCATTTTACATCAGAATCTGAAGTCGCATCCTCCTCAGTCTCTCTCCTTCTCTCTTCTAGGGGGGAAGAGGACCGCTCTTCATCTGTTATCACATTATTAGAAGAAGTTGAAGAAGAACATGCATCAACATCGGATTCAGCTGTTTCAGCCCTGTGCAAACCAAGGCTTTTAATTCTAAGAACAGGGCACTCACTATTTTCGGTTACTGTTTCATCTTCAACCTTATTACTTAAGCTATGTGGAGGAGATGTGTTCCGCTCATCAGAACTACTGTTCCTGCGACAGTTCTCTCTTCTGTAATACACTATCTTGGAATATGTCTGAAATGATAGAATAACAATTATTTTCTACCTTATCTAAAGGCATTAAAGCTATAAAAAAAATAATGTGCACAGTGTGAAAAAGAAGAGTTAAAGACACATTACATTCCAAGATATGATTTTCAGGCATGAAAACAGCAAAGAATACAAACATTTTTACTCTCCCCTTTATATCTAGAAATTCACCCATTTGCTAAAATGCAGGCAGCAAAAATTTCAGAAGAAAATCTAGAAAAATTATTGTTTACAGTTACTAGAAATTAACAATTAGGGCAAAAGGCTTTAAAAAAAGTTTAAATGTTGTGTGCTGGAGGAGGGAAAGGGGTAATTTTGATTATTAAAAAATTAAACTGTGGAGCTTACAATCACTAGTGGTCTTAATTCACATGCCCAACTCTTTTCTTGACCATGGACACTGGAATGCTATATAGCATGTCCCGATCAGGTGGTCCACCTCACACGGTACCCTTAATGTTGGGTTCCCAAGCAAGCTTGATATTCATTTTATTGCCCCCAAAGGGATGAAAGTTTGAAACTTGAAAAAATATTTACTGTTAATCAAAATCAGGCCCGAAAACTTTATTTTTTAAAGTTTTTAATTTTTGTGTACTGGGAAGGAGGGTACAGGGGAAGCAGAAATTTTCAGGTATGAGGGAGGTGCAGGGAATTAATTTATAGGATTGATTATTTATTTATTTATTACCAATTTTCTTAAAAGATTGAACACTGAGAGATTTTAATAAAGTGAAATTCTACTAAAAAGCAGAGTATTCCAACTCCTGTAATTTAAAAATGATTTTATTTTTACAAAGCTTTAGAGTATTCAAAATGAAGACAGAAAAGAAGTAAATAATACTTTGGCTAGAATAAATGCCAGCTAAACATTGATCATTGCTTTGTATAAAAAAAATCGCAATACAATTTTTTGAAATAAATATTTAATTTGAGCAATTAATGTACCCATTAAATGTAAATATTTTGCTTAGTTAAATTTTAAGCATTAAATACTTTTTAACCAGTTCTGAAAATATTTTAAAAACAATTATTCTTTATAAAATTGAAAAATAAGCAATAACTACATAAAACAAACTGTGACATAAATTGACAACCCTTATATTTATTTATATACTCTTAGTATTGAATGAAACCTTAGGATAATTTTTTTTCAATCCATTTTTACTTTCTTCTCTATACAAGAAGAAAGAATTGGATTCGTGAAAAATTTTGACTTCCGGTTTTCGACGAATTTATACATTTTAGAATGCCCAGAACACAATTTGATGGTTTTTAGAAAATGTCTGTCTGTCACTCTGTGAGTCTGTATGTGACAAAAATTTTGTGGGCGCTCTATCTCAAGAACTAATGCACGGAATTTCACAAAACTTCATGTTTAGTTAGACCTTGATATAAACTGGACCTGATTAGTTTTTGGTGAAAATTGCCCAACAGGTGGCGCTGCTATGCTGTATTTTTTATGATTTCTGCAATAGCTTTATCTCAAGAACTAATGCTTGGATTTTCAACAAACTTCAGATTCAGGTATACCTTGATATGAATTAATGCTGTTTATATTTTGGTGCAAATCGTTCAACAGGTTGCGCTGTTATGCTGCATTTTTCAGAATTTCCACACGGAAAAATATATTTAGTTAATATAGCTCCAGCTAAATTGTTTGGTTGAGCTGACCAAATGTTGGTTCGACAGGGTTGAAATGTTGGGGGGGGGGGGGATGAAGAAATTAACGTTGTGATTGACCATTTTCTTTCTCTTGATTCTGAAATTGAGACCTCGGAAACACCAACTGAACTGGATATTTTTGAGAGTGTGAAAAATAAAAATAATACAGCATGAATTACGATGAAAACGGAAATAATAATGGATATAAAATGTGATAAAACATCTTTATTTAGATTGACGGACATTTCATTGCACAAATGATGACATTTTGAATGATTTTGAAAATGTCGCCATTTGTGCGATGAAACGTTAGTCAATCTAAATAAAGATATTTTATCACTTTTTACAGCATTATTTATCTTAATCTGTCATTAAGATTCATTAATTTTAATGTAAAATTATTTTCTTAAAACTGAAAATACAGTTATTCTTGGACAATGTTTTGTTTCATTCTTGTTTTCCTTGCAGATTTCTTTTTGATGGGTAAAATAAATAAAACAAATAGATATAATTTATTTTAAAAAGTGTGATTAATTTTTTTTTTATAATATTTAGTGTTTAAAAATCTTTTTTATGTAGTTTAAAGTATTTTAAAAGGTGAATCTCTAATGAATTTTCCATATAATGAACTTTTATGAGATTTAGCGACTTTGTTAAATAGAGATCTGGCTGTATTTTCACAGTGGTGCTATACAAAATCATATAAAATAGGATTATTTCAGATTTGTATTGTATTGATGACAAACATAAATTCAGATAAAATTCAGAAAATAAAGAGGGCGAAGATGATATTTCCTTAGAGGAACTTAAAATATGGATACAGCTGGGGGAAATGAAGAAATTAACGTTGTGATTGACCATTTTCTTTCACTTGTTTCTGACATAATTTTCAAGAATATGGCTGACAAAAATAACATAAATAAAGAAAAAATAAAAATAAACTTACTAAAGTACTATTATTGGATTTTAAATGATGATTATCACTTGATTTAGCCTCGCTGGTAAAGGAATGAACAGGATGAACAGGTGGTGATTTATCTGAAATATGACCAGAAAATACATTTTATTAGCCATTATAATTTCAAATATGAAACATTTCAACTTCAAATGATAATTACTTCATGTAAAATATGGAAACAAAATTTTGTTTTCAATATCTTTGAAGGAGTTGGGTACTTTTCCAGTATAGGGGCTTAACGAAGCAGAGAAGGTGGTCTTGGCGAGAGAAAGAAACTTTACAACATATTTTCTGGCAACCTAATCATAGTTTCATAATATACAAGCAATTTTTTCAATATTTATACTAATTAATATAAAGAAGTCTATTTGTTTTTATATACAAACTGAAGTAAATTGCATGTAAAATACAATATATATGTTTGCATCAGTTGGCAACAAATCACACTTTCTGAGGTGAAAATTGCACAAAGCTTTAAAAAAGAAAAACGCCAACGGCCTCTATAATGGAAAAGTACCAGGAATTGTTTCCCAGAAAAAGTAAAAAGACCTGAAATATAGCAAATACCGGGGGGGGGGGGGGGGGGGATTCAATAGTTCAATAACAGGTTCAATAACAATAGTTCAATAACAGGGAGGCGGGGGGATTCAATAGTTCACGAGAAAAAAAGTACATCAATATCAGTCGTTTTCATTAGGATTTTGCAACTGTTGTTGGCCCCTTAAGAACCTTCACTAGTTACGTGAAGAAAATCGAATGCTAGTATTAAACCTATGGGAGATATCTTTACAGATTTCTCGCTGGGATTTAAATATTTTTAAATGATTTTGTTGCATAGGATACCTGAGATCGATATTTTATGTTTGCATTTGTACTTTTTTGATTTTAGTTAGAGTTTTTTTATATGCGACACTTTAACTTTTGGAACCAATTGGAGCCGGCTCAGAAAGCGAAACTATCTTCAAATAAAAAACTGTAACCAAAATAAAAAAAGTACAAATGCACAACATAAGATATCAACCTCAGGTATTCTATGCAAAAAGAATCCTTTAAAAATGTTAAAATACAAGCTATATATCTATAAATATTTCTCCCATAGATTTAACATCAGCATTCGTGTCTCATTGCATGAGGCATGACTAGTGCTTAAACTGGAATTTTATCAGTCACATTCTATGGCCAGAGATAGATCAGTTGTTGATATTTTTTTAAAAAACAGAGAGAACAGTTTCCAGAGAAATTCAACTCAGATTAAAGGTCTTCAGAGGCTGAAATTTTCAGACCTAGTCCCAATCAGTTTTTTTCCCCCCCAATTTATGACCTGGTTTAACCTTTGCAAAAATCAATAAAATCAGGCCCGATTCAGCCCAGCTCAACTCAGTTTTTCCACAAAATGCTGATATTTGTTAAGCAACATATTACCCATACAATTCCCTTTTTTTTTTTTTTTTTAACGAATATTGTATCCATAAAACTATGTGGCACAACAGCCGCAGAAGGATCATATGCCCCAGTGGTCAACTCTGCTTTCTTCACCACAGATACTTCATGCTATAACTATATAGCCAGGGTTCTCGCTGCCGCTCACCACTGCACCAAATCACGACAAAATGTTTCATTTGGAGAGTGCTCAATTTTTGCTCATCTTTTGTTTTTGTGTGTGTGTGTGGAGGTGACAAGAGTACAGGTGACACTCTTATTTACATTACTGAACGATTGATGCCACTTATCTTCAATTGTACCGTACCATTTACGTAATTTTTAGAGCTACTAACTCAACACCAATTCAATTTAGCATCAGCCAAAGCCACACTAAGCAAAAATGTCATTTTAGTGTCCAATAGGCAACAGTACTATTTTGAAATTGCCTTTGAAGTATGGGCTTCAATGAAAAGTCAAAGAATTCTAGAAAAATAAAGTTTGACGCATTTTGTTGTTTATATTTTGAATTTTTCAGAATTCAATGAATGTAATATCTTAAAATTCTGAGTTAACTGAGATTGGAAGTTTTATTCCATAACATTTTATTGAGTTAAATCTGATTTTAAATTATTTTTCTTGATTATGCAAGGCATTTAGAATACAGTTATATATAAATATATTTTTTAGTTTCTGTACCATATAATTAAATTTAGATGAATAACTGGTCTGTAAATAGTAACAAAAATTTACTTTAAGACACACTGAAAAAAAAGGGAAGTTTCATTAAGGGATTAAAGCTGGAATTTTCAATGTTTCACAAAGAATTTATTTTGCTAATTGTCTTTTTTATCTGGAGAATGTTTTTTATTTCAGATTAGCCAAATTGCTACTGCTCGTAAAATGTCAGCAAGAACTCTGTATAGAGCCTATGTCAAGGTTGTAGTCAGCCAGAAAAATATTTTGCAAGAGGATCTGTACCACAGTATTCTTATCTTAAGATTTTTTTTTCTTTTCTTTTTTTTTGGGGGGGGTGGGGGGGCTAATTTAAGAAAGGTTAAAGAGGGTCCATTAAGTTTTATTGTGAATTTCAATAATTCAATAAAATAGCTATCACAAAAGAAAATTTTATCATATAGGGTGTTCATTACAAATAAATTTATAATCTCATTTATGTTGGTGATGCATCCCAGATATAATGACTTAAATGCCAGCCAAATTAATTTTCTGTGTAGTTTTGTATAAATGTTTTAATATAAAAAATGTATTATCACTAGATTATGATCAGATATTATGATCAGAGGTCGAACCTTGGGCCGGAATTTCCAGGGCACGGCCGAACGAAAGCTATCTTAGCCTGGCCTACTGTGCAAAAACTAAAAGTTCAGCCTGGCCCGTTTATTGTGGTTCACGGTCCGGCCCGTGCTAAAATCAGTGAAAACAGACTTGTCCTGTGCAGAAATCAATGAAATCAGACCTGACTCAATTTCCACAGAAAATATCGATTTTTCTTAACACACAATTGAGATTTTCTAGAATACTGCATACATATTTATTGGAAAATTTAACATTATAGATTACTACTTATTTGCAAGCCACAGAATAGGATCAGTACTAGCCTGTCATGCGGACCCAGTATGTAGAAGGAAAATGAAAGCCTGATCCTCGACCATCCTGAGTCTGTTGAAATAATTAAGCGCTGATTCAGACATGATGCAACTGCCAATCTCTATGCTGGACATGTTATATTACTGTACTGATGTTGTCAACCATTGGCTCGTGCAGCTTATTTTTACTTATCCTTGCCTCAGTCACATCCATTGAAACTGTTCATATTTTATTGGCTTAGTTTGATCCTTTTGAATTTTTAATATTGATGGGAAAAAAAATTTTTTATCGGCTCAGCTTTTTTTTGTTATTATTATTATTTGGACTGATAAAAAAATTGTTTTTAATCTGCTGGCCTGGCTCGGCAGAAATTCTCTCATTATTTTGACAGGCCGGACCGGGTACGGATGATGCAGGCCTCTAATTATGACATATTTAATAATTTAAAAAATGGATTGGTAAATTTTTCCTCAAAAAACTCTAAATATGTTATAAAATACAAATGGAACACAATGGGTTGCAACACAGCTAGTTTAAAATAAAATCAAAAAGGCAAAAGATTCAGAGTAAATTACACATGAAATACCAATTTTGGTCATCAAAGAAACAATGCAGTAGAACCTCGATTATCCGAAGTCATTCGGACCGACCCTCTTTCGGAAAATTGAAATTTTCGGATAATCGAGAATGCTTCAATTTTAAGATTAAGGAGGAATAGATGCAATATTTCTTATTATGGTAACAAGCTCTTAATAAAAATAAAACAATAGCAAAATAGAAACAAGAATAAATTTCTTGAATTTTAATTTTGAAATTAAGTACTTTTTATATATATCACAAGGGTTTGAAAAAAAAAAAAAAAAATGTTTTGTTTATCACAGTTTCGACTGCTTTTGCTTTGAAGCTGTATCACAGAGTTTAATATTATTAGTTTACCAGTACAGTGATGGAACAGTGGCGCAGCAGTTAGGCAATTGTCACCACTAAATTTTTATAGTATTCTTTGTCTTTAAAAGTCTCAGAAATTCTATCCTGAAAAAAGATGAAGAATACTATTAAAATTTAGCGGTGTCAATTGATCCTTTGGTGCTACACTGATCCATCATTGCCAGTATCAGTCTTTCTGCTGCTCCAGCCATGCCAAACTTTTGGCAAAACATTCAGAATAGCTTCAGAATAAGCTTCAGAATAGCTAATTTGTTCGTTTTCTTCATTCCGCTCTGCAGCTTACGGGAGCTCAAGTTAAATTCAAAGGAACTCTACGAAAGGGGATTGAAAATATTTATATGTACTCATCGTAGTTTGAAAAGGATCGCTTGCACACAAAGAATGTGACAGTAAAAATAAATAAATGAATAAAATAAAAAATGATTTCGGTTAAAAGTGTTTCAGATAAAAGAGGTTCTACTGTACAATTATTGAGAAATAAAACTGAATAGTTACTTTCTAAGGAAGAAACAGATGACCGTCTCGCCTCATCTGCATTTTGAAAATAAGAATTCCTATGTTTAATCACATCTACCATCTGCATTTGCTGTATTTCATAACTAGGGTACACTATTCTATTATGTCTTTCTAATTTTAATCTGCCATGCACAGAAGCAACTGATGACTTGTGAAATTTTCTTGAAGTGGGATAAGTTAATTCTGTAAAGAAAGAAAGAAAAAAACTTTATCCATGTAAATAGTAACTACAATCAAACCATTTTATTGATGTAAATAGTAAATACAATCAAACCACTTTATCCATATAAATAGTAAATATATACAATCAAATCACAATATACTCGTAATTACACACATACATGAGTTATAAAATTACTAAAATGCTCATACGAAATTTACTACAAGCTGCATTCAACAAGAGTTTTAAACATCTGTATTAATAAGAATGTAGTCCAGTTCAAATATCTCAGTATGAAAAAAAAAAAAAAAAATACTGCCTTGAGCCCTTGACACTAGAAATGAATTATATGTTACATTTCACGTTTTCATGAGTATAAAAAGAAACTTCTTCGATATTTTTCCCCCCCACTTGTGTCGGTTGATTCACAATATAATTACATACACAAGTTATAAAATTACTAAATTGCTCTACTATATTTACTACAAGCTGCATTCAACATGAGTTTTAAACAGCTGCATTAATAAGACCATAGTCCAGTTCAAATATTTCAGTATGAAAAGAAAATATATATTGCCATGACACTTGAAATTATTTATTTTGATGAGTATAAAAAGCAACTTGTTAGATTTCCCCCCCCCCCCCCCCCCCCCCGCCCCCCTCCACTTGAGTCAATTGATTTTTATTTATTTTTAAATCAACAATTTTGTTACTTTTTTTTAAGTTAAAATACTACATCATTAACCTGTCCAGGACCAATATCTTTTACACAAATTTTATTCGATTGGCACCAACTTTTGTTAATTATTTTAATTAACTTTATAAATCACGAAAATGTTGTAATGAAATAAAATCAATTTTACTTTTCTTTTTTACTGGTATCAAACTCAAGTGCTGTAAGCACTTTCTGAGGGTGCATATATGCAAGCATGGTCCCGAACGGGTTAATCATCTTGCTGCAGTCCTGTGATTTACACAGGTAACATAAAAGTAACAAAATTTGCACACCCCATGATTTCCATGAGGATGCACTTTTTCTGTCAATTTAAAAGCACAACCCACTCTTTTCCCGTTTAACGGTTCATTTCAGCTTTTCTATGATGTTTAATTGCCGATTTAGGTCTGGGTTAACAGGTAGCATTAGTTGTCCATATTTCTGTGAAGTTCAGAAGCTTGTTTTGCAAGCATTCCGAGCACTCTTTTGAAAGCTCAAAGACGTCTCCACCCCATGAGACTAACTGCTCGACATTTTGCTAGCCATATCCCCTATCCCATCAAGAAAGAACCTTGTAGACCAGTGGTTCTCAACCTGTGTGCTGCGGCACAGTAGTACGCCATGAAAACATCTCAGGTGTGCCGCAAAACTTTTAAGTAAGCTGCGTCAAATTTTTAAAAATTCGAATATGTAATGTCAGGCATTTCATATTATACGATTTACTTTGAAATAAAGTTTAGTGTTATAATTTTGCTTTATTTGGGAGATGTTTCTTCTATTACTCATTATAAGAGCATACGAGGAAACCCTAAAAATGGTCTTACTTAAATCGTCTTGAATTAAATTCTTTCAGAAAAAAAAAAATCATGTCTCCTGAAGCAAAAAGATTATAATTTAAAATCCAGTAGAAAATATCATTAAAAAATTATTTAAGAGTAGGCCTATCCGAAGATTTTATCTCACACAGAAAGTTTTCTCATTTTTAAAAAAGTCAAACTCGGATATGTCTTTAAATGCTAAGCCAACGTGGCAAATTACTGACAGATTAACCTTTAACTGATGCCACAGAAATTGTTACATAACTAGTGTGAAGCGGTCTATGAGACCGCTCCATTGAAAGATGAATAAAAAGCATGATTAACTCATAGGATGGTGTTTTTATACAGGACTGTTATAATTAAAATTCACCTATTCAAAAGTCTCTGGCGATAGTACTAAAGTTCCAAATGGAACAAAATTTCGGTAGTGTTTATAGTTAAACTGAAAATTGCAAGTTAAACTATAAAAATTGAAAAAAGCTGCGATTTGAGAGACCGGTAACATTAGTTAAAGGTTAAGATATTTTTTAACATTACCAGTTCCTTTCCCTATGCAATTTCCTATAGGCTGTTTCCTGTAATTTCCTACATTTCTATTGATCAATAAACCTATACCTCAAATCCGCTTCTCCATATATATGGTAAAATTCCATTACGCTTTACATTGATGTTCATATGCTGAATGATAGCAAACTAGTGTTAAAATGTTGCTTAAAACGGTGTTTCTTCTGCTTATAAATATTGATCGGAATTAAAGAGGAGTATATAAAAAAGGTTATCATAATTTTATTTAAAATAATTTTCTTTTCCTTTATTCGGCTCAGATGGCTTATTTTGTTTGTGATAGTAAATAAATGAAAAATTACATGAAGTCATTTCTTATGTAATAATAGATAATCCTTCCCTTTTTTAAGTCATCACAATTTTAGTGTGCCGAAGACATTTAATTCAAGATTTAAGTGAACCGTGACATAAAAAAGGTTGAGAAACACTGTTGTAGACAGTGTGCTGTTTGTTGTTAAAAAAACAAACCCAACAAAAAAATGTACAAAGAAACACTAATTTGGTTCAATGATTGTGAAGCAGAACTTTGCCTTGTACCTTGTTTCAAAATTTATCATACTAAACTTCATTTCTAGTACAATTTTTGTAAGTATTTTGCATATTTTCATTAGTACATATGTTTTACCTTTGTATTTGATAAAATAAATCATAATATAACCAAGATTAACTTTTAGAATTTCGTTTTTATATGATTATTCTTCAAATTCAGTTTTCTGACAACCTTTTTTTATGATCTAATTCTATAAAAAAATAAATAAATAAACAAAAAATAAATAAATAAAACACTTAATTTTTTTTTTTTTTTACATATTTTAACTCTAAAATGTATGTAGATTTGAAATATGTAATAAAACAAACAATTTAACATATTTTGATTTTTAAAAATTACGCAGCAAGAGGGTTAAGGTTAGTATAAGTTGACTACTCTATCAAAAATATTGAATATATATATTAACACTTCATATTCCAAATTATGATTTAGAAGAAAGTATTGTAAAATCAGTTTTCAAGGTGGGACTGTGATAGCGAATTCTGTTTGATATTCTGGACAGGATAGCGATAGACAACACAACCACCTTGTGGGAACAGGATGCTGGGAAGCTGTGGGTTGCAAGGAGATGATATAAGATTCAACTAACCAGAGAAGATGGGAGAAAACATACTGAATCATCCAAGTGTCCAATCTAGGTTTAATTTGTGACTTTGACTAGGTTTAATTTTGAATATTAACATGTATGAGATAGAGGAAAGTTTTGGGATTGACACATCAGTTTAAAATATATTAGAACATTTGAGCTATCATTAAATTTTAGAAAGATTTTATTAAGTTCAATAAATTAAATCTGAATTTAGAGGTGTTTTTGTATAGCCTTTACAACTCTATCCAAATCATTTCTTTATAATATTGGTTTTAGTATTCTATAGAATTAGAAAATGTACACATAAAATGGAATTCGATTAGAAATAGAGATCTTTCAGAGCTGAAACTTTCCACTCCATGTCCTCCAACACAATCTATTGCAGCTCAGCAATGAATTTCTTTGAATTTTCCAAATTTTTCATACCAATAACAAAATATTTCTAGGTATCGAGTTTTAGTGATGCTACATACAAGAAATCTTAAAAGCTGTGCATTTGACAGTGGACATTTAACAGCTGATTCTGATGAACAAACTACTGATTTTTTAATCCCCGGTACAGTATGCTATTTCTTTCTCCCAGTTTATTTTGTTTCACCTTCAAAAATAATGTTACCTTACAAAGGCCAGCCGTAAAACAAAGCAGTATGATTAAACACTCTATAGCAATTTTTTAAACTTCTAAGCATCGCACATTTTCAATTTTTATACTGTTGTATTTTTAAAAAAAAGTAATTTTAAATGCAATTTGTTTTAAAATTGCACCTCCACTTATTTTTGAAATATTAATTTTTTTGTAGTTTTTGGAGCCATTTGCTTAATACTGGCAACGGAAGTACTCCATTTCTGTAGAAAGTAAAGGAAAAATAGTTGTAAAATATTAATTATATATTTTTGTTTCCACTTTTTCATAACAACCGAAAGAAAATGTAATTAAAATACGTGCTATTTTGAAAAAATATAAATGAATGATTTCTGAAGCTATTATAAACTGTATTTAATTTTAAGTATATCTATATTAATGTTACAAACAAATGAAGGCCTTTGAATCATGAGATAGCTGTATTTTTTTGTCCGGTTTCTTGAATTACAGCATTTTTTTGCTGCATTTGTGTATTATTTCGCGATAGCCTATGCCTACTTTACTGTAGATGTTTAAGAGTGGATCGTCAATGAGGAATTCTTAAGCAGATGCGAATGACGTCATTTTAAATACAGTGACCTCTCACTTATACGACTTTCAGGGGACCGTAGAAAAAAGTCGGATAACTGAGAGACTGACTTATTACACAACTTTCAAACTTTATATGTATTATTTTACCTATAAATAAAACGGTGAGCTTTGAATACTATGAACATATTTTTATAAAATATATTCAAAAATAAAACATAAAATATATTAAAATGTTTACAAAATAGTTCCCTTATGTTTATTATAAAGATTTACAGATCAGATTTTCTCAAAAAAAAAAAAAGTGCTGTGTTTGTCTCTGTCATGATGAAAAGAGAAAATATCTTTTTCTGCCTAATAAAGCTTTTAAGCTATTTTGGAAATAATCATTTTGATGGCCATAATTCTTTAATGTATTTAAAGCGGCACTTGCTTCTGAAAAATTTACAACAGCAGAAATATTGCTCTCATCTTCATCATCCTCCCCGCTCACGTCTTCATTATTGATATCCTCAAAGATTTCTTCAGCAGTTCTCAGTTCTGACAGAAGTTTTTCATCTCATTCTACACATTGACAGGCTCAAGGGAATTCCATACAACCACTCTCCCGCCATAGATTTCATCATTAATAACACACGAAGGTATATAAGAAATGTTATTCATTATTGTGAAACATTTTTATAATAGGGAAAGTATAAAGGTATGAAAACGTGAATGATTTGTGCTTTGAAGATTATAAAAATGAACTCTTGAGTGAGATTTTTTAAATTGCCTGAACCGTTTAAAGAGTTGTATAACTCAGAAGTTTAGCATTATTTCCCCTAAAGCGTGGATGGGAGTAAGAGAATTTGGCGTATAACCAAGGGAGTCGTATAAGTGAGAGGTCACTGTAAAATAAAAGCGTGTGCTGTTAGTCTTAAAATTGAAATATGTTTTGTACTATTTATATATATATATTTTTTTTTCATCGGTGGGGACACTAAATTCTGAAAAAGCAGAATTCCTGTTTTCTAGTTTAACAAGTTTTTGCAATGCAAATTGTTAAATACCAACATGCTTACTTCATAGCCAATGATTGCTTGATGCCCCTTATTTCTTAATACGAATGTTTTTCCAAATGCTAAAGATTTTGCAGATTCTGTGGCATTATCCCGAACAATGAACGATAGTGTTAAGTCCGAACTCTGTATTTAACCTTTAGAACTATTTAACCGGTTATTAACTGTAACTTTAGTTGTCGTGTATGTTTACCGTTTGTATTCGTCTGTGTGCTTATTAAAATGCGTCGTTCGATATTACGTTGTATTCAATAGTGTTTAAATACACAAACACACCAAAATGCTCGGTATAATAACTAGTAAGTTAATTAAACACGCGTAACAATACATGGTGGCAGCGGTTAAAAGTAAAGAAGTAACTTAGCATATTCTACATTGTTCGAAGTTCAGAATCAACTTCTAGTTTCGTTCTGCTAACAGTTATGGCAACTGCGTCTGCATATCATATAACACCACCGGATTTATTTCAATTTTCGACTCCAACGGAGGGGCCCAAATGGAAACAGAGGTTTCTTCGATTCCGAACTGCTTCTGGTTTGAATACGAAGACACAAGAGGAACAAGTTGATGCTCTGATATATTTCATGGGCGAAAAGGCCGAAGATATTTTTCTCGCTTTCACTTTAACAGAAGATGAGAAGAAAAACTTCCAGGTTGTATTAAAATAAATTCGATGATCATTTTATTGTAAAAAGAAACGTAATTTTCGAACACGCACAGTTCAACAGACGGCTACAGAGAGAAGGTGAGTGCATTAATGATTTCATTACTGATTTGTATGCACTTGCAGATAAATGTAGTTATGGTGCATTACATGATGAATTATTGAGGGATCGTATAGTTGTTGGTATTACTGATCTGGCTTTAAGTGAAAAGTTACAACTAGATCCTAACCTTACTTTGCAAACAGCGATAGACAAAGTTCGTTTATCCGAATCGTTTAAAAAGCAACAGTCTGTTTTAGTAAATAATTCATCAGTTAATGCAGTAATTCATAAAAAGAAATCTGTACAATTTTCAAATAGAAAGAATTTTCATGATAATAAAGTGAATGTAAGCATTTCAAAGTGTAAATGGTGTGGATATTCTCAGCACGATAAAAAGAAGTGTCCCGCCAAGGACTCTTTTTGCAGAAAATGTAGGAAGAAAGGGCACTGGGAAAAAGTTTGCTTATCCTCCACTAAAAGAATTAACGAAGTTAAATTTGAAGCAGGTTTTATAGGATTAGTAGGAAATGTTGAAAATGAAGATGATTGGGTTATACCAATTAAGATATTAGGAAAATCGGTTAAATTTAAAATTGATAGTGGTGCTGACCACACTGTTATTCCTTCTCATGTTGCACAAACAGTGTTGAAAAATGTTCAAATTAAAAGAACAAATAAAGTAATTTTGGGTCCTGATAGATCACCTTTAAAACTTAAGGGGAAGATTGTTGAAAATATAGAGTATAACGGAAAAAATTGTTTGGAAGAAATATATGTTATAGAAGGTCTCCAGACGTGTTTGTTGGGAAAACCAGCCATAAAAATGTTTGGGCTAGGTCCAAATATACTAGGCCATTGTGTGCGTAGTATTAGTAGTTTCGATCCTGTTAATGAATTTCCTTCTCTATTTCAAGGACTTGGTTTACTGAAAGGTGACTACCACATAGAACTTATCGATGACATTAAGCCTTATGCTCTTACTTCTCCACGGCGAATACCTGTGCCATTATTAGAAAAAACAAAGTTAGAAATTAAAAGAATGCAGGAATTTAATGTAACTCAGCCAGTGGAAAAACCAACTGATTGGTGTTCTCCTGCCGTTGTTGTAAGAAAAAAAGATGGTAATGTCAGGATTTGCGTAGATTTGACAATACTGAATAGAAGCATTCGTAGGGAATGGCACCCACTGCCAACCACCGAATACAATTTATCTCTCTTGGCAGGGGCAAAAATATTTTCGAAATTGGATGCCAATTCTGGGTTCTAGCAAATACCTCTTGACGAAGAATCATCCTACCTGACAACGTTCATAACACCCTTTGGCAGATTTCGTTTTTTACGTCTACCATTCGGAATTTCGTCGGCTCCAGAGCATTTCCAGCAGAGAATGTCACAGGCCTTAGAAGGACTTAACGGCATTATCTGCAACATGGACGATATCCTTGTTTGGGGGTCTAGTCAGGCAGAACACGACGAACGGTTAAAATTGACCCTAAAACAACTTCAACAAACGGGAATTACCCCAAATAAACAAAAATGTGTTTTTAATGTTAAGACCATAAAATTTTTGGGTGATGTCATCGACGAGTTAGGAATACATCCCGACGAAGAAAACATAGCAGCTATACGCAACTTCAAAATTCCAACAAATAAGACGGAGCTTAAACAACTTCTTGGTATGGCTAATTACCTCGCACGATTCATCCCAAGATTTTCTGAAACTTTAGCACCTCTGAATTCTTTATTATCCATGAAGAACGAATTCATTTGGGATTCACCGCAAGATGAAACACTGAAAAAACTTAAAAAGATTTTGTCGTCCGAACTGGTGCTGGCAATTTTTGATCCTGGGAAGGAATCTATTGTGACAGCAGATGACTCATCCTATGGTCTGGGGGCGACGTTGTGTCAAAGACAGAGTGACTCTACATTGAAGGTAATTGCATACGCATCTCGCACACTGACGCCAACTGAGCGACGTTACGCACAAATAGAAAAGGAAGCACTTGCGCTAACATGGGCATGTGAAAAATTTTGTAATTACTTGATAGGCACCAGGTTTCTTCTAGAAACAGATCACAAAACCTCTTGTCCCTATATTGACAAGAAAATCCTTAGATGATTTAACTCCTCGTCTTCAAAGATTAAAAATGCAATTGATGAGATATTCTTTCGATGTTTTCCACACCCCAGGAAAAAATTTATGTGCAGCAGATGCATTATCTAGATCACCTCTCCAGGAGGAGGTTCCAGATTTCGAATTAGAAGACGAAGTTGAAGCCTATGTCAATCTTTTAACAGAATCCATTCCTGTAGCTCCGCAAAGACTCACACAGGTAAAATTGGAACAAGAGCAAGATTCAACATGTAAAATGTTAACAGCTTTACGAGGATGGCCGGAAAAAAATAAATTAGAACCAGAATGTCTACCTTATTGGCCTTTGAGATACGAAATATCCTTGCAGAATGGATTACTTATGCAAGGAACTCGAATAATCATTCCACGCAATCTAAGACATGAAATTTTAGAGAAAATACATGAAGGCCATAGGGGAATAGGTAAATGTAGAGACCTGGCAAGATCTGCAGTATATTGGCCAGGTATCAGTAAAGACATAGAGAAGTGGGTGCGAGAGTGTACTTCATGTATACAAGAAGCTAAAAATCCTTCGGAACCATTGAAACCCACAGGATTTCCTCAAAGACCTTGGGAAATAGTAGCTATGGATCTGTTCAAACTTCATTCAGACTGGTATTTATTAGTGACTGATTACTATTCACGTTATCCAGAAATTGCTAAATTAGACAGGCTTACATCTCGAGAAGTGATTCTACATTGCAAGTCAATTTTCGCCAGACATGGAATACCTGATATTGTTAGGTCTGACAATGGGAAACAATTTGAAGTAACGAGAACAGCTGAATTCTATCAATTTTCAAAAACATATGGATTTACACGTTGTATTCAATAGTGTTTAAATACACAAACACGCCAAAACGCTCGGTATAATAACTAGTAAGTTAATTAAACACGCGTAACAACACCCATATGTACTTTTATACACTTTTAGCACCATTTTCAATCCTTTTTGTACAATAAGGATAACACTCTTCAGCACATGAGTCAAATAAGGTTGTAATATGAAAAATATATATACAGTACAGGACCTATTATCCGGAATCCTCGGGACCGAAGGCTTTCCGGATTTCAGGTCCCCCCGAATTCCGTCAAAAAAATTCCAGGAAAAATGCAAATTTCATCAAAGAATGGCGAAAAAAAAAAAATTCTTCTAAGCACTGCAAAAAAACCCCACAAATTGTGTCAAAATAGAGTGAAAATAAACAAATTTCTTCAAAGGATCGAAAAAGCCTCCTGCAATTTCGTCAAAAGATCGCTAAAAAATCCGCAAATTTCGTCCAAAAATCGCGAAAAAAAAAAAAAAACAAATTTCGTCAAAAGATCGCGAAAAAAACCGCAAATTTCGCAAAAAGATCGCAAACAAACGAAATTTCGTAAAAGGAACGTGAAAAATACGCAAATTTAGTTAAAGGATTGTGGAAGAAAAACGCAAATTTCGTCAAAATCTCGCAGAAAAGAAACGCAAATTTTGTTAAAAGATAGCAAAAAAAAAAAAAAAAAAAAAAAATTCTTCAAAGGATCGCAAAACACTCTCTTAATTTCGTCAAAAGATCACGTAAAAGCGCGAATTTCGTTGGGAGGATCGTGGAAAAAACGCATAATTAGTGCCGAGAGGCCCCCTTCCCTCTTCTGTAAACTTTCAAAAAATTTGATGTGAATTTCAGATTTTTTTTTTTTTTTTTTTTTACTCAGAATCACCCCCCCTGATTCAAGTAACATAATTGTGTAGTCATAATATTTTATTGAAGTGAGAGGGAGGGTATGAAATATCTTTTTTAAAAACGAATCGTAATATAAATTCCTTTTAAACTAATTTGACAGAAAAATAATTTTTTTCTAATTTTTTTTTTTTTTTTTGGGGGGGGGGGGGAGGGAGGGGGGCACCGTGTTCCCCCATCACTGATGTAACATATTTTAATGGTTACACATTGCAACACAATAGACCAAAAAGAAAATTAGGAATCTGTAAAATTTTTGACAAATTTCAGAAATTGCGAAATTTTAGTAAAAATTTACAAATTTATAGAAAATTTTCAATTTTTTTTTCTTCCGGATTTTGGGTCCTTCCGGATTTCGGAATTCCGGATAATGGGTCCTGTACTGTATATATTTTCTTTATGAGCAATATATAATTAATCAAATTTAAGGATTATAAATAGTCAATAAATTAAGTTAACAAAGATAAATATCAGCAAACAATCACCTAAGCGATCCTACAAAACTGTACAAAGATTCCCTGCTTTTTACACTACTTATGAAGATCAAAGTTAGATTTGTTTCTGGGACAGCAAATTCAAATAGTTTTATAACCAGAAAAATGCTCTTGAATTTTTCTTGGAAATTTGAAATTCCCTGACTTTTCTTCAAGAGCTGTAAATTTCCCTGGCTTCTTTAATGCTTAAAAAATTTCCTGAGTTTTCCCAGGTGGCTAGACACCCTGCCAACATCAAGAAAGCTGGCCAGTTACAAATGGAAAAGAAATTATCCCTTTAAACACATTTTTGTTTTGAACAAAAAATGATAATACTGGCACTTCATAATTTAAAGTATGTAGATCTCATGATACTTAAGTTATTAGAGCCAATCAATGTGTTAAATGAGTTTTATAACAAGTTTTTTTTTTAGGTACTTTAAAGTACCATTGGGGCAGAAAGGGTAAAACTTATACTAGTGTACACAATTTTTGAGACACAAATTAATGTTCGTATAATAAAGTATTTTTACTTCTGAAATAGAAAAGATAATCAAAGCTGCTGTCTATCATGCCATGTTTTCTAATTACATATCTTTTAAAATAGTTATGTCATTTTTGGCAAAGAAATATTTCAGAGCTGAAACTTTCCACTCCACGTCTTTAAAAGACAGAGAGTCATCTACCCAGTATGAATAAACGTGTCACCCTGCGCCGCTCACCCCTTCCCCGTCACCAATGAATAATGCTTTAAACAATGAGTCACTGCCACAGAGCTTGTTTGAAACAGCAAAATCCACCAGTGGAGCTAAGGCCAAACTTGCTAAGTTCTAAAGTTCAAATAAATTTATAAATTAGAAGACCTTAATTCAGAAATCAAATTTTTTTTTAAAATGAAAACTTATTTTAAACAGAGTGTTTATTATTGTTGAAGATTAAAAAGAAGTACATCATTCTTACGCAAACAAGAAAAAAAAAATTCTTTTATGTAGGAAAAACTTAGTCAAATTAAAAAAGATCCCCCCCCCTCTCTCTCTCTCTCTGTGTGTGTATAACCATTATAGAATATTACAATTCATCATCAATTTCAAATAAAAGTTATAAATTGAGTATCAAGACATGATACAAACATTATACATATTAAATTTGGATCAACAATTATTAACTAATCATTAATGAATTTTTTAAAAACTAGATCCAATCACCTATAAATGAAGTATTAAAATATTATAACATTTAAATTTGGCAAAAAGTCAATATTAACATATATCTATATAATCTGAAGTGTAGATTTACATAGTATACTACTGATTAATCATACTATTAAAAAATATATATGATTTGCAGTTTTCATTCTATCATCACTAATCACCAATGAATAATGCTTTAAACAATGAGTCACTGCCACAGAGCTTGTTTGAAACAGCAAAATCCACCAGTGGAGCTAAGGCCAAACTTGCTAAGTTCTAAAGTTCAAATAAATTTATAAATTAGAAGACCTTAATTCAGAAATCAAATTTTTTTTTAAAATGAAAACTTATTTTAAACAGAGTGTTTATTATTGTTGAAGATTAAAAAGAAGTACATCATTCTTACGCAAACAAGAAAAAAAAAATTCTTTTATGTAGGAAAAACTTAGTCAAATTAAAAAAGATCCCCCCCCCCTCTCTCTCTCTCTCTGTGTGTGTATAACCATTATAGAATATTACAATTCATCATCAATTTCAAATAAAAGTTATAAATTGAGTATCAAGACATGATACAAACATTATACATATTAAATTTGGATCAACAATTATTAACTAATCATTAATGAATTTTTTAAAAACTAGATCCAATCACCTATAAATGAAGTATTAAAATATTATAACATTTAAATTTGGCAAAAAGTCAATATTAACATATATCTATATAATCTGAAGTGTAGATTTACATAGTATACTACTGATTAATCATACTATTAAAAAATATATATGATTTGCAGTTTTCATTCTATCATCCTAGGTTTCAGTCTATTTGTTGATAAAATAATATTGAGAAATGTATAAAAAAAAAAAAAAAAATCAGGAAAAAATACTTCAAAAATAAGGAGAACAGCAAAGCAAGTGAAAATCAGTAGCCTCCTGCCAAAATCAGCACACCTGGGAACGTCTAAATAAAGCCATTGGTGGAAGTGGTGATTAGTGTTAAATTCTGCAAATATATTTATGCTTCATCTAGTTAAGAAATGTTTTTAATATTAATCAAGTATTGAAATAGATCTGTATGACTGTATGCTTAATTCAACACTGAATTTACTGACTTTTATTTACATAATGAGATTGCAAACATGTAACAAAAATCTGATGTGCAAGGAAGGAAAACTGACTTCATTTTCAGATTCAATGTTGACCAAGCCATAAAATTATTGCAGTGTCTGTTCTGAAAATTACATATCAATTTGTAGAATAGTTAAGAATTAAAATTACTTAAAATACAGACAATTTTTAATTAAAATAAGACATATGAAAATACTTAAAAACAACAATGTATACGTTTCGGATGGAATAATCCTCCTTACAATTTAATGAAAAATCCCTAAAGATGATAAAAACTCACATGTGAAGCCTACTAACATTTTTATTAAAAAAAAATAGAGTACTCAGAATATCCATGGTTTCGTTAACAGCTGAATTCTTATGCCAAGATTCCAGGAAAATTCAGCTTTTATAAACATTATAGTTCTGTTCAATAATCATAGTTTTCGTAAAGTGAATGATTTGTTTCAAATGCATGTGAAACGAATGAGTTATAGCCCAAGAGCCAGCAACACAAAAACCTATGTTATCAAGCACAAGAAAAAAAAACTTTATTTTATGGGAGAGTAGAAGTAGGGGAATCTCATGATCCATGTCTGCCGGAAGTGAAGTAGTGCATAATCCAAAAATTAATACCACCAGTGGTTTACTCTCATAGGCTTATCATTGTATTTGTCCTACAAACAAAGGTATGAAAAACATGGAGGATAGTTGTAGGACAAACACAATGATAAACCTATGAGTCAACCATTGGTGGTATGAATTTTTAACTTATGCACCACTTCATTTCCGTGAAACAGGGATCATTAGATTTCCCTACTTCTACTCCTCCATAAAATAAAGGTTTTTTTCTTGTGCTGTCGGCTCTTGGACTATTAGGGTTTTAGATTTAAAAGACTGTTTTGTTTATGTTTTCCGATTTGTGTATCTAGGATGCAATATATCTCGCCAAGAAGGTCCTCCTGTTGTTCAATCGGATAGTTGTACTTGAATTTGCACACAAGATTTCGCAACTGTCTGAGTGGTACAAAAGCTGTCTGTATATTAAAGAATGTGAGGAATAATCAGATTTTTCTGAATTCTTAATTTATTTTTATCACTTAATTTATATTAATCAATCAGGGTGTCTACAGAAATTGTAAAAAAAAGTTCTTTGATTTTTCCCTGACTATCTTTATCAGACTTCCCTGACTTCTATTATTAACAATACACATACAGTATTTTTTCATGCTGCTTCCTAGTATAACACACTTATCCAGCTTGCTAATATCTCATTTGGGAGAAAAAAACAAGGAAAAAAAATATAAATTGCCTAATATTCACAAAGTATTGGTTGACAGTTTTATAAATCTAAACTCCTTAAAAAAAAAAAAAAAATGGGAAAGAGTAAACATCATGTGAAAAAATATGGTACATAAAATAGACGAATCAGTCTCATTGGCAAGGTGAAAATGCAGATGTTTTCGCATATAAACAAATTTCCCTGATTTTTGAGTATTTTTACAAAATTCCCCGATTTTCCAGATTGATAAACCTCCCTGATTTCCAGATTTTGTAAACACCCTGTTAATTAGACGTAATGTTTGCAACATTATGAGACTTTTTCAATTAGAAAAGGCACAGTCGTGGGAAAAAAAAAAAATTTAAACACCCCCTCCTAACTCCTCAACAAATTATCGTAGAAGAAAGTGACTGATACCAAATGATTGGAAATAAAGTCTACTTTTAAGTGATGCATGCTTAGGGGGCCATCTACATATTAAAACAAACCCAAACTTCATGTTTTTCCAATGGCAATACCCAATTTTAACAAGATATTTCAAATCTTCGGTTCAACTATGCCTAGACACAAAATTTCAAGTCATTTGAATGATAAGTCTTTGAATTATAAACATTCAAAATTTAGTGCTTCTAATGTTAATTACATTTTCACTAATATCTCCTGAAATTATACTCCTAATGTGCTAATTTTTTTGTGTAACAATAATACTAAAATACCCAAACATAAATACGTTGAATTTGCATTTTTTATGATTTTATAATATTACTTATGAAATTAATACTCAAAAAAATTATGAATTGCAACCAACAATTTTTTTGATAGATTTAGATTTATTAAATCCTGCTGTATGGAAATCCAAAATTTCACCTTTTTCTTCCAAGTAGTTTTCAAATTATGCTTAAAAAACGGCAAAATGATTGTTTAAGGGGCCTTCTATGATAGAAGTAACTAGATATTTTGAAATTTCTTACACTATCCTGTAATCTAGCAGTCTTGAATGATTCCTTGAGTGATGCTTAAAATGCCTTGATCAAGAAGGGGGCTCTCTCGGTCGACAATCGAGAACCGAATTTCAATTTGGATACAGCCCCAAAAAAAATCCCTGCTGGCTCGGGCCTACAGGCGGAGGAAGATTTTGATGTTAAGTACTAAATTCTCCAACAAAACTTAAATCAAGATTAGAGATAAAACCCAGTTTCTTCACAAAGAGCGAGCTGCAGGGAGCTAAACTTTTTGTGAAAATTGTAAAATACACGAATACACACACACATATATATATGGAATAAGTTTAAAAAATGGCTACAAAAAATTCAGAGAACCTTAAAGTGTTAAAATATGTTAATATTTCCATAGTCGGGTTTTTATCATGTTTTAATACGTTTCTTCAAACTTACATGGCGTTACATATTCACCTGCTGAGGTCCATTATATTTCCAATATGACGCAATACACATATTTTTTTAATTCGTCAAACTATTTATTTTGAGTTTTCATGCTGAAATCTTGCTCTAGGAAACTTATGACGTAATATTCAATTTGTTTTCAATTTGTCAAACTATTTAATTTTACACGTGAAAATTTTGCAAAAGAAAAGTAATTGTTGTGGTGAGAATTTTATTATTTGTTTTTTTTTTAATTGTTGGCAACTGCTATAACGAAAAACTTTTATTTTTTTCCTGCCATTGTTGTGTAAGAGCTGGTTTTATCAGAATCATGTTAAGACAGTATTCAAAATTTTGAACCCTCCCCATTTCCACCCTCTTGAGCCGATTTCGCACATTTTCAATCCCCGCCGAGATATTAGCCATCTCAAAGTTGTTGGCGAGTTTGAAGATGATTCGTGCATAATTGCGACTTTTATCGTGCGGACAAAATTTAGTACATACATACATACATACATAGATATATATATATATATATATATAAACTTTTTAGGTGGGGGTGGTTTTGGGTTCCTGGGGTCCTATAATGAAAAGTTATGAAGGAATTTTTCAAAAGTCGCACCATGGTAACGACTGCAATAGGTAGTATTTCTTACGAAATCTACCTAAAATACACTCGCTTTAAAATAATTTTTCGGAAACTTATTGCACGAATTGCAAAAAAAAAAAATGTTTTTAGGCTAATTGAAGGGTGTAGAGATCATTTATGCTGTCATTGAAAAAAACAAAGTTATGGTTCATTTAGGTAGATTTCGTAAGAAATACTACTTATTGCAGTCGTTACCATGGTGCGACTTTTGAAAAATTCCTTCATAACTTTTCATTATAGGGCCCCAGGAACCCAAAACCACCCCTACCTAAAAAGTTTATATATATATATATATGTACTAAATTTTGTCCGCACGATAAAAGTCGCAATTATGCACGGATCGTCTTCAAACTCGCCAACAACTTTAAGATGGTTAATATCTCAGCGGGGATTGAAAATGGGCAAAATCGGCCCAAGGGAATGGAAATGGGGAGGGCTCAAAATTTTGAATACCGTCTTAACATGATTCTGATAAAAGAAGCTCTTATACAACAATGACAGGAAAAAATAAATATATTTCGTTACAGTAGTTGTCAACAATTAAAAAAAAAAGCAGTAAAATTCTCACCACAACAATTGCTTTTCTATTGCAAGATTTCATGTGAAAAAATAAATTAAACAGTTTCACGAATTGAAAACAAATTGAATATTACGTCATAAGTTTTCTAGAGCAATATTTCCGCATGAAAACTCAAAATGAAATAAATAGTTTGACGAATTAAAAAAAAAAAAAAAATATTGCGTCATATTGGAAATATAATGGACGTGAATATGTAACGTCATGTGAGCTTGAAGAAACTTATTAAAACATGATAAAAACCCGACTATAGAAATATTAACATATTTTAACACTTTGAGGTTCTCTGAATTTACTTTAGCCATTTTTAAACCTATTCCATATACATGTGTGTGTCTATTCGTGTATATTAGAATTTTCACAAAATGTTTATTTCCCTTAGAACTCATTCTTAGTGAAGGAGCTGGGTTTATCTCTAATCTTGATTTAAGTTTTGTTGGTGAATTTAGTACTGAACTTCGAAATCTACCTCCGCCTGTAGGCCTGAGCCGGCAGGGATTTTTTAATATGTAGATGGCCCTCTAAGCAAATTTTATCTACACCATTTAAAAGTAGACTTTATTACCAATCGTGTGGTACCAGTAACTTTTTTCTACCATAATTTTTTGCAGAGTTAGTAAGGGGTGTTTTTTTTTTTTTTTTTTTTTTTTTTTTCCCACGACTGTACATGCACAAAAAAGATGGGGGGAAAAATATTAAATAATTACCCTGTTGTCTTTGAGCTTGTATGATTTCTGCCATGGTTGGTGGTAAAGTAATCCTCTCCTGCTTATGCTCCCGATGAGGGTTTGGTTTAACTTTCTTTTTAGCTGTACTCTGTGTGCTATAGACAAGCGGCCTTTTACGATTATCTATAAATAAAGGGCTAAAGAGCACAATACCATTAGAGTTAGTAGAATTTTTCTCATAATTTTGAAATATATTTATATCATGATTGTAATTTTTTGTCTTGAATTGATCAGTCTCTATTTTAATCTGATCACATTCAAAATTATTTATCTTGATTAGATCATCATCATCATCTAAATTATTCGTCGTCTTGTGATGACCATCTAAATTTGTTCTTCTTTTGTAATCTTCTATACTTAGTCGATGATAATCTAGAAAATAAAAATAAAATGAATTTTAATATATTTTATAATAAAAAACATATGGGTACAATAAAAAAACAACTTTCTACAGCAGCCTTGGTGTAATTTCCAGTTAACCCTCTGAACGATTTGGACATATTTTTCCGCTTCCCAAAAGCAACTTAAATCTGTTGTAGAAAAAAAAAAATTAAAGAGAATTGTATTTTAAAATGTAATATCAAATAAAGTGGCATGACGTGTATTTTAGAAACAAACAGGGAAAGAAAATTTACATTAAGATTATTTTTATAAGCATTTTTATGAAAATACAGGAAAGTCCTCAGGACGCTCGGAGGGTTAAAAAGTGAGATTGTTGCCAAATATTACAAACAAAAATGAATATTAAATTTACAAAGCATCATTGTTAACTTATATTAAACAGGGTCTTCAAAAAACGCTGAACACTTTAAAGTTTTTCAAATTATTAAAGTTATGAATTAAACTTAGAAACTGGCCACTGATGTTAACTCCAAAAATAACACTGGTCAACAAATTTGAACGTTTGCTCTGTCCTAAAACAGAAATTAGTTGTTTTTTATGCTGATTCTGAATCTAGTTTTAGATTTACTCCAGCACGTCAAGTTTAAGTGATATTTGCATATTTCAATTTATGCAAATTTAGTAAATTTTACACAATTATTTGGAAATTTAAGGTATAAAGCAATATCAGACAGGGTTTTTTTGTTTTATGTTATGATTACGTACTACCTAATTTACTTCACAAAAACGTTGTTTCTGAGATTATACTGACATGTGACTGTGAAATAGTGTATACCTAATTTGCATATTTTTCATGTTTTTCTAATAACGTTTCTTAATGTTCAAATATTTCTGCCGCACGAGTATGCTAATATGTTTCTAAACCAGTTTTTTGAGCTGATTTCAAATCTTGTATCTGTTTTCTTCTATCACGTTGAGTTTTTGAAAAAAGGGAAATTTTAGTTTTTGGTCAAAAAAGCCAGAAATAGCTTTTTATGATACTTTGTATGATAAACTTAAACTAGTTAGGATAGATTCTACTACTTATTATTTTTTTTTTTCAATTATATAAATTTTTGTTTATGTCTCTGATATGAATCTGGCCCTGTTCACCTTCTTGTCAATGAATGACGCACCCCTAAAAAGCATCTTATATCAAACCTGTGTTAATGCCGCACAAAAGTAGAAATTCATCTTACTCAAAAACTAGACATGACATAAGAAAACAGACTCCATATTTGAAATCAGCATAAAAATCTAGTCTAGAAAAACATTACATCAATTCTGTGGTAACTATTGTAAAGTTGATAGTGATGTAAACATGACACCATTGAAAAATATGCAAATTAGGCTTAATAACTGATAAATAAATGTTAAGAATATGCAAATCGTGACATTTATCTGGAGCAAATAGTCAAGTAGTCATTATCTAGAAAATGTAATTAGTTATGACATATATTGTATCTAAAATTTGCATAAATTAGCACAAAAAAGCTTAAATTTGCATAAATTTAAATATGCAAATTTCTTAAAACCTGGACCACCTAGAGATAAACGGAAAGCATATTCGGAATCAGCACCAAAAACTGATCTAGAATCAACTAATTTTAGTTATAGGACAAAACTACTGTTGTCCAGTGTAATTGAAGGAACACAAAAAGATTTGTTAGATATAACTGCTTCACAGTTGTCACTTTCAGATGATGAACAGTGAAATGCGGCGAATTTCTTCGATGACCCTGTATAGAACTTCCAAAATACAAATGAACTACTAATTTATAATGAGTATACTTACAATATAATATCTATGAAATCGAAAAAGGTTAGACAACTACAATTCTTTCACAGCATATTGTCTTAACCCTTAAATGCATGTTTATTCATTTTGTTTTGAAAAAATTATATATGATTCTCTGAAAGGTTTATTACACAGGAAAAATAATGAAAAAAATTCAGAGATACATTTTTCATATAATATGTTAATCTTTTCTTCTGTTGCACATCTGCAAAACTGCTGTTGTGTGGCTGTTTTATGCTAAAATATAGCAAATAAATAATTTAATATGTATGTCTCCAAATACCTTATTTTATATAATTATTTATTTTATAAAACTTAACCTTTAATTCCCATGATGGAATATGTTCTAGAAATTACATAGTTCAGATAATCTGACTTTACATCAGAAGGTTTCAATGGTTTGCTTTAATTTAGCTTTATTTAAATACGGAATGTCTTATTAATTAAAGCAAATATTGCTATTTTAATTTTCTGGCGTGAATTAAGCATATACAAATAAAAAAAAAAAATCTATTAAATTTAAAACACTGTTGTTTGTATGTATGCAAAGCTGTGCACTAAAGGGTTAAGGTTACGCCTAATAAATCTTTGAGGATTAGTGGGTACTTTGCAAAGGAAAATTGTTTCCTCAATTACTTTTAGTAGAGATGATTTTTTGAAATATGTCCAATCTTTTTCGATGAACCTGTATAACAAATTGATTCAGTATATCATCACCTCAGAGCAACAGTAAGACATCTAATAATAATAATAAATGAGATGTCTGACTTACTGCTATGAATAACTGCCGTTTGCATCTAGTGGAACTTCTGAACATACAACGTTTTGTTTAAAACTATATCTCAGATGTGTTTTATAAAAATTCCCTACTGTTCCACTAGATGCAGGCACCATAGAAGTAAGTCTGACATCTCATTTTTGATTATTACTAGTTGTCCTACTGTTGCTTTGAGGCGATGATATGTCAGGCATGAAAGCGAGAAAGAAAGAGAAAAAAAAAAATTGAAATATAACTTTACGATTGTTATTTTCTTTTTGTAACTTACAAAATAATATTAAAAAATATATAAATAAATAAACATAGGTTCACTGAAGAGAATAGAAAACAATGCTTAAGTTGTAATGTAAATTCAAATATATCTGAAAAATTTATGTGAAGTACAGTGATAAATTTAACAAAAATATTATTCTGTATAATTTGGCTGTTTAGGATTTATCTTCTCCTTTCTAAGGAAAAAATTTCTTTATGCTAAATAATATAGACTCATCCTTTTAAAGTCTATGCTCATAACATCAGTTAACCTTTGATTTGATAGATCTTCTGCACAACAGTTCGGAAACCTTGAGTAGACAACATGTCTAAAAAATTAGTCACCCCACCTGCCCCCTCCCCCTCAAGCTTCCAACATTTTCTTCGCATTTTTGCATCAATTTGAAGAATGAAGAATGTTCAAAATTGCTTCCAAAAAACTCTTTAATGCCTGATGTGTATATCAAATAAAATTTGTACTATTCCATTACAAAGATACTAATTGCAGTTTTGCAATAAATGTGGTGTACTATGAATTTGTTGTCAACAAGTGTAGTAACCCTATTATAGATAAAACATTACTCATAAAATTATTTTTTTCTTTTGATATTTTCTTTTATAAAAAAAAAAAAAAAAAAAAAAAAAAAAAAATAGGATTTGCACAATTTGGCAACCACCAAATGATGATTAAATTCTTCCAGGATAAAGGTATATAATTCATGTTACAACATTTGTTCATAAAAGTATTTGACAAAACAATGTATTCCAGATTTTGAAGCATCGAGAGAAGAGCTGTGATCAAAGAACAAAGATACACACAAACATGATTTCAAGATTTTTACATACCTTTAATAACTGTTCTTTAATATATTACTTCTGGCATACATCCACAAATTTGGGTCATATTGGGGTGCAGTTTATACCAAAAGACTCAATCAAATAGAATTTTTTTTTGGCAAAAAAAAAGAGAAAAAAAATCATGGTCCAATAAGATATTCACATTTCCAGGGGTGGGGAAATATATCATTTTACTCACTACTCACGAGTGTATTTTGTGACAGGGCGAGTGAATTTTTTTATTGTCTTTGAAAAATGGCATGCTACACAGATAAGCCAAAAGCTAATTTTTTACTGATTAGCTATATTTTGCAACATTCTAACTTTACTCAATGTAACCATAGTACTAGTAAGTTTTATCCTATACTAATTTTTCCTCTGTAGTATATATTTTTTAATTTTATAGAAAAAATTACGAAAATGTTGCTTTATACTAATAGTAATTATTTTTGCGGCTACATACATTTTGTCTTAACAATTTTCAACTGTATGCTGTACCTTGCTGGCTGGTAAGATTTTCTGAAAATTCCCCACCCCTTGCAGATTTCAATTATAAAATTTTAACAAATTGTCATATCAGAATGTGATTTTCACCATAAGACTCATTAGTGTAAGAAAGTTTGTAGCAATAAATTGTTACAAAAAACTTGAAACTTTACAGTGATGCCAGAGATGCACTAGATCAGGGTTGGCGAACCTTTTTATAGTCGCATGCCAATTTTTTTTTCAAAAAATATTTTACTTGACCTTGACGTGCCAAAAAAAAAAAAAAAAAAAAAAAAAAAAAAAAATTAGTGGATTGAACTAATAATCAATCAAAACTACTTGAAAATTACTTATTAGGACATTTTCTAAAATGAGTAACATACATGTAAGTATCACTCTGCAATAATTATAGAAACATATTTTAGAAATTAAAGACATAATGTAATTAATTGTTGTATCATGGATGAAAAATAAATTAATATGTTCATATTCAGTTAATTCCAACAGAAAATGAATTTATATGGCAACCATTCTTCATTTGATTTTTTATATTCTAAATTTGCGAAAATGATGAATTTGCGAAAATGACAAATATAAATAGTAGAAAATATTATTAAAATTGAAAAAAAAGTCAGTTTATTTAAATAGTTCTGAAATTAACTTCCCAAGTTACCATAATTTACCATCGGTAATAATCTTACCTTTTTGATAGTTTTCAACTATTTTCTTCGTTTGATAAATTTTCGTATAAGATTAAAATTCTTCGATTTGCAATTAATCGAATTTAGAATCTAATCGGATCATCGAAGTTCGTGTATTTTGTGTAAAATCGCTGTATCCTCATTTAGAGAAATAATCAACGCCGCACCGTGCCAGAATTATTCTTTTGCGTGCCGAAAGTGGCACGCGTGCCATAGGTTCGCCGACCCTGCACTAGATGTTTATTCGCATTTCAAATGTTATAAAAATGTAGCAAATTGTCATGTCATAATGTAATTTTCATCATAAGACTTATCAGAGGGTAACTATTTTTATGGCAATTAGTTGAAAGAAAATTGACCTATTTTTTGGCTTTGTCACAAAAAGTTTGACACTTTGCAATGATGCTAGGGATGCACAGTGCAGCATTTAAGCCAAAAATTTGGAGAAGGAATGGATAAAAAAATTGTTATGGGTCCTTCAGGATGCATAATTTTTCTGTTGAAAGTTTGCAAAGAAAGCATATTTTGTACTGAATAGATTGAATCTGTTGTTTTTCTAAAAGGAGGACCTAGTATTTTAGAAGTGTCTACGTCCCAAGGACACAGGATTTCCAGAGCTTAGACTGAAAGAGTTAGAGCTTTGGAACTTTTTAAAGAGTTAGAGCTTTCACAAGTCTTATAGTACAAATTGTACTTCAATACGATAGTTTATCAATTCTTTATGAATTTCTGAAATGTGAACAGATTTGTGGAACATACTGTAGATAGAAATACCCGCTTTTGTAAAAAAATAAATAAATAAAGGATTGAGTATTTTGGAAGGGTTTGCATCCCAAGGAGGCCAGGGTTTCTAGAGCTTAGACTAGAAGAGTTATAGCTTTTACTAGGCTTTTGCTTTAACTGCCTTGCAAGTCTTATATAAATTGATATTCATCATCAAGATGGGTGCATGCTATTTCAGGAGTATAGAATAAGTATAAGTATCATTTATAGCTCATTTATAAGGGCACATAAAGAGATTCCATTACATTATGATCTATGAGGAAAAATAGATGGCGGTGCATTTTAATGATATTATGATACTTCAAACATAACGAGATCACTAAAATGCAACTGTATGTTTTCATTATGTAATCATTAAAAAATGTCATTTTTAGAAAAGGATTCAAACATCAAATTACTAAAATAAAGAATTGAACAAACCTGTTATATGAGACTTTAAATATTGTGTTTTTACAAGTTTTCTACATATTTTAAGTTTGCACCTGACTAGTGTACATTCATCTATATAAGGACTAAGTTGAAAGAGTTGATCACGACCTGCGGAAAAGAAAAAGGATGTTCATAAGTTACATTACCAACATAGAAACTATGATTGTAATACTAGAAATATCAACTAATTCAAGAAAATTTAACATATGAAGTGGATAAAATTTAAATTAATTAAACAGCTTCTAGTATAGGGATCTTGCCTTTTTTTTAAAAGGTCTGCCGCAATTTGTTCTTCAGAAAGCGAGATTTGTTACCAAATGATATAAACAGTGATGAAAAAAAACATGAACTTATATGCTTGTTTATACATGTATGTGTGTATTATATATGTGGGAATAAAAGATAAGACTCAAGGGTTAAATGAACGTGATATCTCAAGCGAGACTTGTGGAGAGTGAAGTAGGAGGAGGAGAGCTAGATGTGTTGGTTCTATAGAGTTTTCAGCAATGGAGTTGGTTGGTGATATTTAACGCAAGGCTCAGGGAAGCTTTTGAAAGTTGTACGATGTTATTTTGAATGTTAAGCTGTAATGTTTGGTGATGCAGGCATGCAAGTGCAACAATGCTTCCAAAAAAGTGAGAAAAGTGACAAAAAGACCAAAATAAGTGACAAAAAAGTGACTAAAGCATGTCAAAAGTGACTAAAGCATGTCGAAAAAGTGACTAAAGCGTGTCGAAAAAGTGACTAAAGCGTAACAAAAAAAAGGGGGCTAAAGCACCAAAAAACAGTGACATGAATGGTACGTGACAATGATTTTTTTTTTCATTTGTAAGTTAAATTATGTATATAAAACACCTTTTTGCTTTTAAGATGAGAATCCTCTATCAAAATGACAGATAAGGTAAAACCTCAGTTTTATTTAATCATATAAAACAAAAAGTACAATGTTAGCATAATAAACTTTTAAAATTTAATTATAAATAGTAAGGTTGTTTGTCATAAAAAAAATGGCAGGGGTCCTACCTATCACCTTTTAATTACCAGTATTTCTAAAGAACAATCTTCATTTTATTTCTACAACATTTGTAATAAAAATCTATTGTTTGCAAATAGTGATATGATAATAGGTCACTGGTAAACCACTGGTCACCCTTGCAATATTTTCTGCGAGAAGTTCCAATTTTAACTGCAACTAACTATACAAAAAGAAACTAGATGTTTAAGAAAAAATGATGGAAATAAAGAAAAATTAAAATTCTATTGCTAAATTCACCCCGAGTAAATAAATTAAAACTCTTAGAAAAAGCGCAAATAAAACGTACCAAATTGTTTACAGTGCACACATCTATATCTATAAAAGAGTTTGTCCTGATTGACTAATAATCAACGCACAGCCCTAACTACTGAACCTAGAAGCATGAAAATTGGGGACAAAATACTTCTTATAACATAAGAACACACTAAGAAAGGATTTTTGAAAATTCCCTCCTAAGGGGGTCAAAAGTTTTATAACTTCTGGCCATATCTCAGCAGCTGTTTTAGGTAGGAGTGTGAAAAGCCATAAAATAAATCTATTAAAAAAATAATTAAACACATATTTCAACGATTTTATAAATTCCCCACTTAAGGGGGTTAAAAGGGGGAGCAGAAAATTTTAGAACATGTGGCCTATCTCAGCAGCAGTTTTAGGTAGGAGTGTGAAAAGCCAGAAAATAAATCTACTAAAAAATAATTAAACAAGTATTTCAGCAAATTTAGAAATTCAACCCCTAAAGGGGTTAAAGAGGGGGGGGGGGTCGAAAATTTTAGTACATCTGGGCATATCTCGGCATTCTTTTAGGTAGGGCCGTGAAATTCCAGAAAATAAATCTACTAAAAAATAATTAAACACATATTTTAGAAATTAATAGAAATTTCTCCCTAAGAGGGTTAAAGAATGGTCGAAAATTTCTTAAACATTTGGCCATATCACAGCATGTAGAAGCATGAAAGCCAAGAAAATAAATCTACTGAAAAAGTAATTAAACACGTATTTCAGCAATTTTAGAAATCCTCCACCGACCCCACCCCTTCTATGCGGGTTAAGGGGATAATCAAAATTTTTAGGCCATTTTGTTATATCTTAGCAACTGCTTTAGGTAGGGACATGAAATTGCAGAAAATAACTGTATTCAAAATTAATTAAACATGTACTGCAGTTATTTTTAGAAATTACCCCCTAAGGTGGTTAAAGGGGGGGGGGGGGGCAAAACTTTTAGAACATTTGGCCATATCTCAGCAGCCGTTTTAGGTAGCAGCGTGAATGCCCAGAAAATAACTGTACTAAAAAATATTTAGACAAGTATTTCAGAAATTTTTGAAATGCCCCCAATGGGGGTTAAAGGAAGGGTAAAAAATTTTAGAACATTTGGCAATATCTTAGCAGCTGTTTTAGGTAGGAAGATGAAATTCCAGAAAATAAATCTACTAAAAAAAAATAATTAAGCACGCATTTCAGCAATTTAAAAAAAAACCCCACCTAAGGCAGTTAAAAGGAGGTCCAAAATTTTATAACATCTGGCATATCTCAGCAGCCGTTTTAGGTAGGAGCGTAAAATTCCAGAAAATAAATGTACTAAAAAAATTATTAAACATGTATTACAGCGATTTTAGAAAATTCTCCACCTAAGGGGTTAAAGGTGGGGGCAAGAATTTTAGAACATTTGGCATAAATCATAATAAATAAAGATGGAATTGTGACTGGAACTGAAATTCAATGAAGAGTGTGCACGCTATGAATTTTACAGTCATATGACGAGATTCCTTTTTAATTCTACCCTACTTTTCGATGAAATTCAAATGCAACCGAATTATGTTTTGCTCCTATTAGCCGTGATCCTACTTTTGTAATTCATAATAAGCGAGGAAATCATAGTACAGTTTAAATGACAACTTTTCTTGATGTCCAAATTGCTTGTTTTAACCGTGCACTCAAATTAGCCGGTCTTGTTCGTATTAACCGAGTTCGAATGTATTTACACATGGCTTTTTGTGCAAAAATATCAATTATTGATGCTGAGGATATCGACAAATCTGAAAGATAAAAATGTCGATTTTAGTTACCCCCCCCCCTTTTTTTTTTAAATGTGAGCGAACCAGTTTCAGAGACTTCATCTCTTTTAGTCCAAAAAAGTGACTAAAAGTGACTTTTTTTAAAAATAGTGACTAAAAGTGACAAGTTTTAAAAAAAGTGACTAAAAGTGAGAAAAGTGACTAACTTGCATCCCTGTGATGTATTAAATCTTTTTATACCTATTCACAGTTTGAAGAGCATCAGTTTCAATTAAGCAATACAGCAATCACATTAAAACCCACATATATATTTATTTATTTATTATTGTTTTTATATAAAATTTACTTCTGTTTGAATATAAAAATAGATAAATGGCTTGTTTATATTAACTGAATTGTATAAATATTGAAACATGCATATGAAACAATGAATAGGTTACAAGAAAATGTGTAAAAAAATTTTCTTCTTGCACCATGCCCATTTTCATTATCTCACCAAGGCCCCTATACTAGAAAAGTACCAAATAAACAAATATTCATTGAAATGACAAGCGATACCTATGCTAGTTATATATTCCCTTTTGTTCAATTATATAATTTTTGCCAGTAAATGGTACAGTACACAAGGTGGTCACAAATACTTTACACCAAAACTTCCTGATTTTTCCTGTTAGTGTTAAAATTTTGCTGATATTGATATTTTTGTTGTAAGCGACATTATTCCGACACATCAAGTTATAATTTAAAGAGGATAAAAGAGCAAAAGAATACAAGCAATAATAAAAGAGCCTTTACAAGATAAACAGAATCATAAGAGTAATGATAGAATACAAATGATTTCTTTTCTGAAGCTTTAGAGTTAAAACTCTATATATATTATTTAATGGTTATATATATATACTAGGAGGCTTTGCCCCCTGCAAGCTACGCTAATCAGATCGGGTTTTAAAAGATTAGAAAAGATTGAATTATAATGAAAAAAACTTGTAGCGATCTCCATGTAAACGGGTTCCCATTCAATTCCCTTTGCTTGCGAAAATTTAAGGCCGAATCAGTTGCTGTTAAGACATCCAACGGTTATTTTCGTGTCTGATTAAAGAAGATCAGTTAAACATTTGAAAAGAAGCTAAAATAAAATGAATTAACAGAGTCTTTGCCTCCCGGTATTTCTAAACAGCGTTATAAAACGATTGAGATAATACAATTTACTATAATTACTACAATTTACTGCTTTAACCCCTTCAAGGGCGATGGTTCATTTTTGGACCACTTAATTTTAATTCGTAAATGTCACATTGGTACCAGAATATTAGAATGAAAATTTCCCTTCTATTAAGTAAGTCAACAAAAGCATTTTCGCACTTTAAAATAAATTTGTAAATTCTGGTGCCATTCACCGATTTCAACATTTTACGAATAGAAGTACTAGGTTGAGCAAAAAATTCTGGGAAATTTGTGAAAGTTGCGTTGTTATGTGCAAATTAACAACAAAAGCAACAAGGACTATTCTCAAAGTAAAGACCATCCTAGTCCACGACTTTATGCCATCGTTCTGCCAGATTCCGGGTTTGCTGGAAGTACCCTGGCGGCTCCTTCGAATAAAAAAACTCTTGACATGCTTCTTCAACTTCATTAAAGGATTCAAATCAATGGCCCTTGAAAAAGTGTTGCATTGATCGAAAGATGCCATAATCGAATTCCTCAACTCCTATTACAGATATATCAGTAGTACTCATATATACGATACAAATTCTGGTAACTATTAGATTAAAAATTTCCCAGGACTTTTTGCTCAACATAATAGCTTGCCCCTAAAAGGGTAAACGCATTAATATATTTATTATTTTAAAGTTTCCTTTCTCTTCTAATATTCACAGGTAAATACAATTTTCAAGACATAATTTTCAATATTTTCCTGCTTGTAATACATACTCATTTAATAGTAATTAAAGGGTTTTTTTCTGTTTTTAATAGTCACGTGTAAATTATTTTTTAATCGTAAGGAAATATTATTCTTTGTGCTGTTTTTAAAATTGAAAAAAATCTCTATAATAAAAGCCTAAGTCATGTGACTATCATCAACAGTTCCGGATGAATCGCTTCATTTTTTATATTCCAGCGGCCATTTTGGTACTTTAATGTTAGCCAGCCACAGGTGATAAGTGATCAAATATTATTCTATCGCCACCATTTCACCTATATTATAAGTCCAAGTCATGTAACTGTGCTGCCATAAACAATTACGGCCCTTCGCTTTTCTTATGAAAGGTTTCCATTTTGATTAAAGAATCAAAATTATTTTTTCGAATAAAACTACATAAAAGTTGCTATGATTGCAAAGAATTCTTGGTACTTATATGTTAGCCGGGTGCAAATCTCGCCAATAGCCACTTTTTAACTCGCCAGTTAGCATTTTTTTTCATTTTTTGAGTGGTAAATTGAAACGATACTACTTTGTTATCCCGTCGACCAAAAATCTATCGCCAAACTATAAGATTAAATGCCTATAATGGTTGATCGTAAATGTTGCATTCACTAGACTTTAAGGAAGTTACACGTGTTTATGTCATCAAGTGATTTTTATTTCAACGTTTTATTTGTATTTTTATTAATGTTATACTAATTTATTTGTTTCGTTATTTAAAATAAGAATTATGTCAATTTGTATAATTTGGCGAGTGTTTGGCGGTTTATATAATATCGCAAAATTGGTCGACGGGATAACTAAGTAGTACCATTAAAGCATTACTTTGAAGTTGAAATTAAATGTCATGATTTGTTGCATTATTTAATATTTGTTTGGCAAAAACCTTGTTTTCGTATACCAGTTACATATGTATTTTTAAATTATTTTCTATTATTTTAAAAATGAAATAATAATAAATAAATAAATGCTTAATAACTATAGAACAAAACAATTTATAACATTTTTCTTAAATAAAAAGAAAATAAAGTTAATAAATAAGAAACAATAGCTGGGTTACCATGCCAGGTAAAATAATGCCATTTTGGTGTCAAATAGGTACCCCGGTGCGTACATGACATCTGCGCCTAATATTTTTCTTTTCGTTTCATTTAAAAAAAAATTAAGAAGGAAGTGAAAGCCATTAATTTTAAATATTTCAGCTTTAAATGAAAGTTTTGTATTAAATAAAATAACTAAATAAATAATAATAAAAAAAAGAATTGTTCTTAGGAAACGCCAAACTGGTCACTAAATTAGTCTAAAATAATAACCTTTTCTGAAACATGAAAAAAAATATCTGTTATAATTAAAATTTGAGTTGCTGTTATTAGAAAAAAGTATTTAAAATTAGAAAAAAAATTAATATTTCGAAAACTACTTCGAATTTAAAAATTCTAGTGCCAGTTTTGAGATCTGCAGATCAATACGGAATTTTGGTGTTAATTTTATCGCAAAGGGAAGAGAAATTCCCGTGAAACCAGGGTTGGCTTTTTCCCGTCCAAAACTTGTTTTTCCCATCCCACCGGCAAAAACTGGTAAATACCAGGATAAAGTGGTAAATACCGGAAAAAACTTCCAAATGACAATATGTAAGAAATATTTTGGTTTTCTGAATCTGATGTGTAAAATGAAAGTTGGAAATACATAATTATTACAAATTTCCTTTAGGTTTAAAATTATTCTGTAAGAAAGGAATACAGTAGAAGATCTGTATAACGAAAACCTAAAAATGCAAGGTTGTGCATTATATGGGTCACATTTCGCACATCATTAAATTTACCTTATCCCTTTAAGACCGGGCAGCTTTTTGTGTTTTTTTGAAAACAATGATATAACTGAAATTTGTACCTGATAATTTACTATCTGTTGATAAAATTCATATAATATAGTTTCTGTTAAACAGCACAATCACCCAATTCTGGCATTTATGGAACAGATAACCCAGGAAGATAGAATTTTAATTATTGCCTAATCCGCACGATCGTGCGGGTCTGGTCTTAAAGGGTTAGAAATAAGGCGAAATATGTCTGAAACATATATGAAAATACATTAGAGTATCTTTATACTGCATTCCTTGTCCACAGGAGTTTTTCAGATTATGAACTTTTTAATAACATTGATTATTCCACATATTGTTAAATATACTTTATAAACATGGTCAACTATACCTGGACCAAATCATTCATTAAACATTTTTGAAAATGAGTAATATATTGTAATACCAATTTTCTTTTCATTAAAGTTCTAAATTAAGGGGATAAAGTTGAGCTAATGTAACAAATTCATAATAATAATTAACAATAAAGATCTTCTACTGTATAAATAAATAAGAATTATTGCATAAAATATCTTCAGGGATGTCCTACATCATCAGCATCTTTGGAGCGTTTTTTTTTTTTTCTAAATTTTCTTTCATCCGAAACAACATTAGAAATAGACTGGGTTTACAAAAAGTCTCTAAATTAGTATTTTGTTTTATGATGCTAAAATCCAATGTGGAAGACGAAGAATATGAATACGATTATGATTGATAAATGTTTGGGAATCTGTGTACTAGTGTGTGAATATTTAAATAAATGCACTCCATTGTCTGTTTTTGTAGATCTTCCTTTTCTTTTTCTTTTTATTTTTTTACTTTCAAGCTATTTTTTGGAACCCAATTTTGACATTTTTAAGGCTGTTTTGAATTTATATTTCTGTTTTTAATAATCAGTTTTTCCCATGTGGGAAAAACATAGTATTTCCCAGGACGGTAAATACCGGTTTTTACCATGGTATTTACCAGGGGTGTTAAAAACCTTGCCAACCCTGTGTGAAACATAATCAGTTGTTTAATCAGTCGTTTCAAAGAATTGTTTCATAAATTCGCTTCATTTCGGTCATTTCATAAATTTGTTTCATTAGGAGTTTATATATATAGGATAGATATATATAAAATATAGCTAAGCAAAGATTTCTTTTCTTCTTTTTTTTTTTTTGTGTGTGTGGGGGGGGGGGGGGGATCTCTAAAAGGACAGAGATCACATTGATTATTTTTAAGAGGTACAAACTTAAAAAAAATATTTAAATTTTGAGGAAATATAGCATATATGGATGAACGGACATGACCATGACAGAATTGAAATATAAATTTGAAAGTTGTGTGTCAAAACTTGCATGTTATGTTACAAAGATATAAGAAGATTATTTAACTTTGTTTAAAAAATTCTTGTGTATCTTTCTGATATTTAAATGCATCAAAATGAGCAATGTGTGTGGATGAAAAAGTATTGCTAAGACTCTATACATGCCTAGAGCACAATGGGCATTCTATGTTCAGAAATATAATAGCAACAAATATTTGAAAAAATGTTTACTGCATATAAAACTGCTTGTTTCTTTATGTCTAAAGTAGTTCAATAAAGAATCCTTTGAAACTTATTGATGAAGCACTGATTAGGCACCTAAGGATAAATTTGATTATTTTACTCTTTTAAGAGGTAATTTCTGGTGGTCAGACTCATTTACAATCTCTAATTTTGATTCAGTCATTATATGCTTGAGAAAGTTGTAATAGAATATTTTAAATAAATTTTAGATTTTTGCATATTAAATTCTTTCATTGACTTTTCTGGTATAGGTCACATTTTAGAATTGTTTATGCAATAAAGAATAAAATAGGCAAATATAACCATTTTAAGCACTTAAAAAGATTAAAAAGCCTTAAAACTGGCTTAGATATGTAGATTTGGAAACCTTTCATCATTATTCAAGAGAGGGGCATTGCCCCTCCATTGAATCCTCCAATGCCTTCTACCAAACATAAATCAAAGCAGCGAATTTTCCATGAGGGTTCAGTCACAAACTGAGGCGAGATTTTTAAGATACATATTAAAGATAAATATTAAGTGCTTATAAAGGTCTAAAAAAAAAACTATTTTTACTTTTATTATTTCATGTAAAGGTTTTTTAATGTTTTTGTTGCAGTTTTATAGAATCGACATAATTAAGGATTTGATTTTGTTGAAAGGCTTTAATTCTACAAAGAAAATCTTTTTTGCACCTACACTACATGTTATTTCAATGAGAAATTCGGGACAAAATGATGTACATTAGACTTCTAGGGTTAAGTTAGAAACAATTTCAGCTACAAAATAGAAAAAAAAAAAAAAAAAAAAATCATACAATTATAAAATATTCATTATAATTAAGATACTTGAAGTTCAGAATAACGCAATTTTTAACTAGAAAGAAATGCCAAACAATTTTGTAAAGATTCGAGAGAGTTGTCATTTCAGAGGTAGTAATTGTTTTTTAAATGCAAAAAATTAAAATAATTTTTGTTAGTTTGTTAGTCAGTTTGAAAACTTACCAATATAATTTTTCTTTTCTCACCATTAGCAGCTTTTATATTCTGTATGTGTGAATTATAACAATGTCTTGATGTTGAAATAAAATATTTCGGTTTAAATAATTCTCCTACATTTACATTCTCCTTTTTAAATAAAATGAATGAAAAGTTTATATTTTAAATGAAATGAACATAATATGAATGATAAGATTGGAGGAAATATTTGGCGATTTATCACCAGCCACAACACATGCATTTAAAAAAAAGATACTTTAAACACAAAAAACAAATAAAATCCCCATTTTCATCAATTTGAAATAATTTAATATCATTTAAAACAAAATTTCGTAAATTTAAATATTCAATGCAAACTTACTACTGTATTCTAATTCAGAACTGCTGTCAGAGCTAGGTGAAAAACCATTTTCTTCAACTGCTGAAATGTAAAAATACAAATTTAATAAATTAAATATTTTACAGCAATAGCAATGTGTACAGAAGCAAAAGTAACATTAGAAAGTAATTCAGTTTACTTATAATTAGCTATACCTTGATTGTTTTATTATTTTTTTTCAGGAAAATAAATTCCTTCTAGTAATGCTAATAATAAAAAAAACTAGAAATAAATGTGAAACTGACGCATTTCTTGCCAATTTATAGTTTAATTACTGCAAAAACTATAAAAAATTATTGCTATTGTTTCAGTACCGAAAAAAATACTTCAATTCAATAACAGCTGTTTTTCACATGATACAATCTGTGCTTTTTCCTCTTAAAAAACCTAAAATAATAATCAGTATGATATAATATATAATTTTTGATACTTTTCCATTAAATGAACACCAGTCGCGTTTTGCACCAAACATGGTAAATCGTTTACTTCTAGTTGACAAGTGTAGTGACCTGATTATAAAACATACATTATTTTCTTTCGTGATTTTTTAAAAAATATTTATTCCTTATGTAATTTTGTATTTGTCAAATGATGGGACAAGGGAAAAAAAATAATATTCATATTGATATTTGCTCATTAAAAATACATGATGAAATAATATATTTTTGATTCTGAAGCATCAAAATATAACTGTTGCTGAATGATAAAAATATACATACTTAAGGCTACTCTCAAATGCAAAGGAACTACCTTTCTGGAATTTATTTTTGTTCAGAAACACATGATATTATCAACAGGTGTTCTTATTTTCAAACTAATAAAATGGTGCATTTTTTTTTTCTTTTTTGTAAAGGCAGAAAATCTTGCAAAAATACTGTCAAAAGTCATGTTCTGTACCAAATGTCCAGATGCGACAGCACGAGAAATAGGGTACAGCCCACTGTTGTACATGACAACAATCACTTGTAACTCAATAATTTATCAAAAAATGAAAAACACCATTTGTTTTCCAAATTTCTTCAATAGTCAGGTATGCCAATTTTATGCCTTTACATTTAAATATGAGTCAGAAAATAGGTCAAAGTTTTGCATCGTTGAACATGAACAGAATTTGAGAATTGCCTTAAACCTTTCACGATTTCCTTTTAAACTGCTGTTCAATTTGTATACTTTCTAGTGTACTTTTTTTTATTTTTATGAATATTCTGCAAATCATAATTTATTGAATTTAAATGGTCCCCCCTCTGGCATAGAAGAAAACTGATATCGTAGGCACCAGGGTTCGTCGATATATATCAATGGATATATATCATGATAGTATATATCTTGATATATATCCGATATTTATTTTTAAAATATCAAGATTTTTTGATATTTTCGATATTTTCAAATTCTTGATATTTATTTCCAAAATATCAAGATGTTTGATATTTTGTATATTTATTTACAAAATATCACCATTGTAGGTAATTTTGATATTTTCTACAGTCAAAGCAAGTGTAAATGAAATTTCCACCTGTTATTGACTGTGTCATTCTGTAGATAATGAACTTTTGCCTCTGGCAGTGACTTTTTTAGGAAAAGAAGAAAACAAATCTTTTCCAAGCTTTATGTTTGAAACTCTTATTTTTAAATGTAGAACTAATAATTATGTGAGACAGTTAATTCAGAATAGCCATTGAAAGATAAATGTAATTTAGATAATCATTTATATACAGCCCGGGTTCGTTGATATGTATCAATGGATATATATCCAGTATTTATTTTCAAATTATCAAGATTTTTGATATTTTCATATAGTTGATATTTATTTTCAATATATCAATATGTTTCATATTTTCTGCATTTGATATTTATTTTCAAAATATGAATGTGCGCAAGATATTTTTGATATTTTCAGTCATACTTTGTAATATTTCAGTGTAAATTAAATAAATTTTCAACTGTTATTGACTGTGTGAATCTGTAGGTAAAGAACTTTTGTCTCTTCTAGATGTGACTTAAGTCAAAAAAGAAAACAAGTATATTTTTCAAGCTCTATATTTGAAACTTTTATTTTTAAATGTTGAGCTAATAATTATGTGGGACATAATTCAGAACAACCATTGAAAGATAAACTGACAAATTTAAATAACCAGTTATATACAGCTTCTTTAGAAAAGAATCTTTTCTCGAGCTTTGGTTCAGTTGAGTTTAAACTATACAACATGTTAGGAAATACGAAATAAAACATTTTATACTTACATTTATGTTAAAATTTTTCAATTAAAAAACTTTTTTGTATTTACAATTTTGTTTTAAAAAATCTGACTTTTTTTTTTTAATACTTGATCTTGATACTGAACGCTATAGTTAATTTTTCTTTATAAGTGTATAAAGCAAATTGTTATTGTTTACGATTTTTTCATCTGCAATTTTGTTCTAAGTGGGAAAAAAAAAAAAGAAAAATGCATTTTTAGAATATTGTTTGATTAAGTTTTCATGTTAAGTGCAATATATTTTAGTTTCTGATCTATATTATGCTCAAAAATATTTATTATTAGCAGTAAGCTGGCTGCTTTGAAAATATCGGATATATATCAAAAATATCGGATATATATCAAAAATATCGGATATATATCAAAATATCGGATATTTTCGAAAATATCATGATATTTACGAACCCTGGTAGGCACCCTCAAAATCTGGAAACCCTAAAATCTACAGATACCTAAAAAACATCATTGAAACTATCATTGAAAACGTAAACATAGTGCAACTTTCAGTTAAAATGTAAGAGAACAATTCAAGATTTACAGTATGGTACCATTTATCCAGAAACCAGTTATCCGGAATGATATTTCTGATAGACTGATTTCAGAATATTTGCAGAAAAAGGTGTCATACACTGCCAGTTTGACATAGGCTTTGCTTGAAACAATAGTATAATTTGATGATAACATCTAGTATTTGAAAAGAAAACATATTTAGTTGTATTTTAGATGTTTTAATTTTTATGCAGAGGAAACAGGAGAATTTTTGTTCCTAAGGGATTCCCATAAATTACCTTCTTTTAAACTCTGGTTAACTTTTGATCTTTCTTGCAGTGATTTTTAATCCAAGTAATCTAATACTAATTTAAAATCAGAAATAATGTCACAACCACACATATTCCACAAAACTTATCAAATGGATGCTGCTTTAATGCACAACCAGTTAACCAGAAAAACCAGTTATCCAGAATACATATGACCCCAAGCATTCCGGATAAATGGTTCTGTACTGTATTTAGTTTTAAATCATTTTATACACAGTTTAATATGTAATTCTGGTTAATATGACTGAACTCATGTTTGATCATGAAGGAAGTACAAATTTATTTCCAGAAAAATTCAAGATAATACTAATTTCAGTGGCGATCCCAATCTTTCTACCAAATGCATTTATGTATTAATCTTTTTTAGTTATTAAGCCTGGCTGAACATGAAATAAAAATTCCTTATTTTACAATTTAATGTAAATTATTAGTGTACTTTTATGGGTGGAGTTTCACTGAATATTTGAAGAAAAATTAATCTAGTTATGTGTATTTAGTTATGCATTATTAATTATTTACTTGATATTTACTTTTAATATTTTAACCGTTTAATAATTTTTTTATTTTTATAATTTCATTCAAATGCTTCATTACATTCAAATTACTGCTTAAAAAATTTTAAAAGCAGTGACCAGAAATGCACAAAATTCTAAATCTTGCACAATCTCTGGTCCCAAGCTATGCCAATTTGAAGAAGTCTATTGTACTTAAAAATTTTTCAGAAAATATTAGACATTAAAGGGCAAAACTGGGAAATTTCATTAGTAACCAGTAGTAGCAATTTTATAAGCGGCCAGTTTCTTTAAAGTTAGTGGCCACTTTTTTTTATTTCAAAGCACTAAACAGTAAACTTTTGTTAAAATTTCTATTAGTACAGTAGACTCCATCCAAAGGTGTCGTGATGGGGGGTTATGGGGGGGGGGGGGAGCCTCCCCCTCCAATATATGTGAACTTGGGAAATTTGAGCTTAGAGAGTTGGGAATTCAAGATTTTTGAAACACTTTCTTTTTGCTGACTACCTTTCTGAGTTCTGTTACAGTAAACTAGATAAATTTTCAACAGAAATACAAAAAGCAGTCTGACTCAATTTGTCATTTTGTTTTTCTGTGCTACGAAAATATACTACTTTTGTACATCATCAGTGTCTTTAATCTATTTCCTCCAAAAATTTGTTATTTTCTCAAAATATCATGAGGCTATTTTCATATGAAGTACGATTATGACTCGTACACAACAGAAGACAAAAACTTTCATTAAATGAACCAATAGTTATAATTTTTATGTTTTTAGTTTCAGTATTTTTCTTTGGAAAGAATTTTTTTTCTTAAGTATTATTATTATTAAATACACATTGCACATATCATTTTAGTTGGAAAATAGAGCAATTTGTTTCAAGTTGGGAAATTTTTTAATCATAAGTTGGGAAATTTTTGGATTCTTCCCCGAAAAAATATTTGTAGCTACTACGCCTCTGACTCCATCAAATCTGCATACAGTGTTGAATTCAGACACTTTTTTCCGGGAGGGATTTTTGTGGCTACTAGGATAGCTACTAGGATTATTAAACTGGCCACCTGGTCAGGTTTATTCTAATGTATCATTTAAAAATGGGTAAACTGACTTCAATATAAGCAGTATCTACAGAAATTGAGGACGCCTGATTACCTTAATTTGCATTAAATAATCCAAAACTCATACCATGTGCATATTTTTTAAAATATTAGGAAAGAGTTAATCAGCATGTGAAAAAAATATAGTATATAAAATAGACGAATCAGTCTCGTTGGCAAGGTGAAAACGCAAATATTTTCGCATATAGACAAATTTCCCTGATTTTCCAGTATTTTTACAAAGTTCCCTGACTTTTCCAGATTGATAAACCTCCCTGATTTTTCCATGATTCCCTGATTTCCAGATTCTGTAGACACCCTGTTATTTTATATACTGTAAAATATCGTCACAAAGAATCTCTGGGGTGCACGGATTAAATTAGCTTTATTGAAAAATTTGTTTAAAGTGAATTTTTTTTATAACGAAATAGGATAATAAGAATTGGTACTACTTAGTTATCCCGTCGACCGATTTCGCCAAATTATATAAATTACCAAACCACTCGCCAAATTATACAAATTGACATAATTTTTATTTTAAATAACAAAAGAACAAATAAATTAGTATAACACTAATAAAAATACAAATAAAACGTCGAAATAAAAATAACTTTATGACGTAAACACGTTTAACTTGCTTAAAGTCAAGTGAATGTGACATTTGCGATCAACCATTATTGGCATTTAATCTTATAGTTTGTAGATAGATTTTTGGTCGACGGGATAACTAAGTAGTACCAAAGAATTTTTTTAACAATCCAAATAATAATCGTTAGAATGAAAAATTCGTTAAAGTGACATTCGTTGTAATGAGATTCTACTGTATATAAAAAAAAATCCGAAAATTTTACTACAAAAATGTATTACAATTAATACACATTAGTAATAAACTATTAATACGAAAGAGCAGTTGAAAACAGTCGTATTTTAGAATCTGAAATGGAATTTAATACATTTGGCTTTAAATCTACTCTATAAACACAAAATACTTTAATTTCAAAATAAACAAATTACAAATTAAAAATTGCAAGTGAAATTAAATTATGATTAAGGGTTAATTTTTTATTATTCTATTTTGTTTTTTAACTATGAAGTGCAATATTAGTTTTTACATGTGATGAATATTAGATATTGAAATACATGTAAGGTAGTTATGGTCTTTTTGAAAAATATTTACAATAATATTTAATTTCTTTAACAAATTGTTTTTCAAAAACCTATAATGTCTGTAAAATAATAAAAATACATTACAATTTAATCTGTAATTAGCGAGTTTTTAAATTGAAAATTTTCCATTGTATATCTGTCCACAACAGTATCCATTATTTTTTATTGTGCTAAATATGATAAAGCAAAGTATTTTGTTTGAAAAATAAAATCTGTTGTCAGATATGTTTTAAAAAACTTCTGTGAAATTTCATTTAATGCTTGAGCATGGGATAATCCATGTTACTGTTATTGTAAGTTAAATATTTTGAATTTTAATTCAAATATAGACTGTTTTACTTCTTTTTAGTTATGTGTTCAACTTTTATGAGAAGTATTTTGATAGATACAGACTGAATTTTAATATATAAGATTGTTGGATAACTTGTTAAAAAACTGTAAAAAATCCTTCTATATGTGTGATAGATAGGAATACATATATACAGCAAACTCCCTCAAATCCGCACAGTTTGGGACCAGAAGTTGTGCGGATTTTAGAATTTTGCGGATTTCTGGTCATTGACTTGTTTACATTTTTGAAACATTAATTTGATAGGTAGTTAAGCAAGGGAAATTATAACGAATGATTACAATAAAGTAAAACAAAATAAGTAAAATATTAAAATAATTTATTAGTTTAAACGTAAGTAATTATTAAAATAATTATGTAAGATAAAAATTTAGAAAGATATTAAATTATAACCAATGAAATCGATTCAATTCGATTTGATTCCAAAACTCCTATTCTTCCATCTAGTGGTAAAGCAATCGTAAGATTGATACGTCATCATATAGATATGCTAATTTATATCAAAATCAAAAGTAATGTAAATTTATTTAGTAATAAATCAGCTGTAATAACCAAAAGAGAATGATTAACAAAAAATTTAGTAAAAAAAAAAACATTGCGGTAGTCGCTGATTTCGGCACCATCTTGAATTTTGTTCCTGCAACTTAACTGTAAATTTCATTGTTTACATCAGAAAAAAATACGCAGATTTTAGGCGATCGCAGATTTTAGGGTTGTGGATTTAAGGGAGTCTACTGTATAAATATAATATAGTATATACATAATTATATGCATACATATAAAATATATTTATTTACATATAATTTATAAGCATATGATGTTTATATTTATGCGTAATAAATACTACATATGCATACATATAAATATTTTAAAAAAATAAAATAGTAGTACCTTATTAGTTAAATTTAAAGCTTAAGAAATATTGTTCAGGATGGGATAATCCATGTAACTGTTATTGTAAGTTAAATGTTTTGAATTTTAATTCAAATATAGACTTTTTAACTTTTATGAGAAGTATTTTGGGAAACAGACTGAATTTAAATATATAACATTGATACCTGTTAAAAAAACAGTGAAAAGTCCTTTTTATATAGTAATAGGAATATAAATATAATATAGTATATAATGTATACATAATTATATGTATATATATGAAATATATTTATTTACACATAATTTATAAACATATGTTTGTGTAATAACTTATTTAAATAAAATGTTTCTGCAGCCTTTATGTATAATAAAATATAATAGAATATATATAAATACGATAGTATAATATTTGTATAATGTATATACATAATTATAATTACACATCAGGGCAGGATGGCGGGATTCGCGCCCAAAATTTTGAAATCCCGTCCAAAAGAATATTGTGGGTGGGAGGCTCCCGTCCAAAAAATTTCACCATTTTCCGAAATTTTTTATCATTTTGAAATTACGATAACGCCTTGCGATTTTCGTGATATTTTCGCGCGACCGATTAACACATTTTCAGAGTTTTTTACCGTGAAAGATTGTTGAAAATAACGAATTTTTCACGTAACCGACAGACAAATTTCAATTTTTTCTGCGATTGGTTGACAAGTTTCGCTTTATTTTCTGCGACCGATTGGCAAATTCAGAGGTGATTCTGTTCAGAATTTTCTGAAAATTTAAGGCATTCGGTTCCAAAAACGAGGAAAAATCGGGCACCAATTCGGACATAAAAAATAAAAATATAACACAAAAATATTGCGAATTTAGACAAATGATAGCCGAAAAAATCAATTTTGTCAATCGTTCGCAGAAAATATTGCCAATTTTATCAAGGGATCGTGAATAAAGTGCAAATTTCATCAAAGAATTGCAGGGAAAAAAACCGTGAATTTCATCAGATCGCGAAATTCATCAAAGGATCGCTAAAAAACGCGAAATTCATCAAAGGATCGGAAAAAATGCAAATTTCGGTAAAGGAACACGGAAAAACACTAGTTTCGGCAAAGGATCAATAAAAAAAGGTAATTTCATCAGAGGATCGCGGAAAAAACAAATTTAGTCAGCCACTGAAGAAAACGTGAATTTCAGGATCATGAGAAATGAGAATTTTATCAAAGGATCACAAAAAACTGCACATTTCGTCAAATGATCGTGGAAAAAATGTGCATTTCGTCAAAATATCATGGGAAAATGCAAATTTCGACAAAGGATCGAGGAAAAAAAAACACGAATTTTGTCAAAGGATTGTGAAAAAATGCGAATTTCATCAAAAGCTCATGAAAGAAATGCAATTTTCATCAAAAGATCGCGAAAAAATGCACATTCCATCAAAATATCGCAGGATAACACAAATTTCGACAAAGGATCGTGAAAAAAAACTATGAATTTTGTCAAAGGATCGCGAAAAAAACTACGAATTTTGTCAAAGGATCGCAAAAAAAGTGAATTTTGTCAAAGGATCGCGAAAAAAAAGAGAGAGTTTCATCAAAGGATTGCGGAAAAACACGAATTTCGTCAAAGGATCGTGAAAGAACACTAATTTCACCCAAAAGATCGCGAAAAAAAAATGAGAACTTTGGCAAGGGATTACAAAAAACGCGATCCCAAAAATGTTGTCTAGAAATGGATATTGATGATTCCATCACCGACTTGCATTGTTCATGCAAGTAGTTAAAAATGAAGGCATATCAGATATTGCAAAGTTTTCTGAAACAATTTTAAGAGAGCATAACCATACATGTCCGATAATTTCCAAAGTTATAAATGTTGTGCTTGTGCTGTCTGTCACAAATTTACCTTGTGAAACAGGATTCAGGGCTCAAAGTCGAATAAATTCTAATTTCAGAAATTCATTTAACACCCCTATTGTTAAGGACCCATGACATTTAGTTGAAAGTTGAAAAATAAACTGTATAAAAGCTTAACTTTCTTCTTTTTTAAAATAAAAAAACGTTTTGCATAATTATTCTGAGTTGTTAATTTAAATTGCTTCAATGGTATTTTGTCATGTCTATATTATTAATGTAATTCTTTAAATAGCACGTAAAATAACAGAGGGTTTTAGATTTTTTTTTTCTTTCTCCCAAATAGCTCAAATCCCCTCCATTTATAAATGTTGGTAGGGAGACTCCCCTCCTTGGAAAAATTGAATTTCAAGCCCTGTATATGCAAACTGCAAACATATTTATTTACATACCATTTATAAACATATACTTATATGTGTAATAAATATATGTTTATAAAATGTTTCTGCAGTCTTATGTGCAGGGTTGGCAAGTTTTTGAACAGTGTGACGGTTTTTCTGTTATTTAAAATTAAATTTTGATTCATATTGGTAAATGAGACTATAAGAATGGTTAAATATTGTTGATAGGTTAATATAATATTGAAAAAAATATATAACTATTACTAAAAAAATAATTTTAAAAGAAATTCTTTAAGGGTGTCCATTACTGGCACATCTACCCTATGCATTTCTCATAAAAGTTGAATACATAACTAAAAAGAAGTAGAAAAGTCTATATTTGAATTAAAATTCAAAATATTTAACTTACAGTAATAGTAATATGGATTATCGCATGCTGAATATTAATTTAAGCATTTAAATTTAACTAATGTGGTACTACTACTATTTTATATTTTAAAATATTATATGTATGCATATACAATTATGTATAAACTATACCATCATATTTACATATATATATTTTTATTATACATAACATTTTATACAAATATTACGCATAAATATAAACATATGTTTATAAATTATATGTAAATAAATATATTTTATATAGCATATAATTATGTGTAATAGGAATATATATATATATAGGGTAGATGTGCCAGTAATGGACACCCTTAAGGAATTTCTTTAAAAATTATTTTTTTATTAATAGTTATAATTATTATATTCCAGTTTTTTCAATATTATATTAATCTATCAACAATATTTAACCATTCTTATAGCCTCATTTCCCCATATGAATAGAAATTTAATTTTAATTAACAGAAATATATCAAAACACCCAAAGCCCAGTAATGGACACCCTCTGTTCCAGTAATGGACACCCCATAAAAAGTAATAAATATAATTGTTTTTATGACTGTATTTAGAACCAGAATTTAATGAATACATACTAATGAAACAAAGTAGTTATTTTAAATAAATTTAACAATTAGGATATCAGTAATTAATAAAATATTTATGATAATCATTTACTGTTTGCATCAATTATTGTAATTATCAGAAGATCGATGTTTTAATTATTTTAGATGGATAATTTAAAATACTAAATATCAGACAATTACAGCTATCAAATTATTGAAACAGTGGTGGATTTAAAAAGGTAATAATAATAATAATAAAAAAGTTTTGGAATATTAATGTTTAGTTTTGTGCCACTATTTTTAATAATCTTCCAGAGATTACTTGATATATCATTTATAATAATCAATATTACAAATATGAAAGAAATGATATTGTGAGTTGAATATTTTAAATACTAAATAAAATAATTCCAAAATAAAACTGTAGAACTGATGCTTGAGGCCACTGATCTGCAGATTTACTAGTTTCATGAATATTACCTATAACTTTCATTAATAGTATTGCTTTTTTTTTTTTTTAACAAGGAAACATTTAAGACAGAAAATGGATTTTTAATAGCTTCTGTAACTTAATTGTTTTTATTTAAACGGAGAGGGATTAAGCCCTATGAGACCCTCTCTGACTGTGCTCTTAAACTGTATTTTTCTGCTTCCTGGCTGGTTTGATTGCCAGATTATAAAATATGTGAGGTATGTACTACATGAAAAAAAAAAAAAAAAAAAAAAAAAAAAAAAAAAAAAAATTGAAATTTTATTAATCACATAAAATAACTTAAAAGCAGCTATTTATAAAAGTTTTGGTGTTATTACATTTTGGTAAGTATAATTTAAAAATTAAATTTGATTATTTAGGTTTGCAGTTAAGCCAAAGTATTTTATGCACTATAAACATTACTAAAATTGCATTTTTAGCAATGTCTACATGGGGTGTCCATTACTGGAAAATGACTAATTAACCATCCCAGTAATGGACACCCCCTCTTAAAACCTTAAAAATAAATGAAATTTAGTAAATGGCCGTTAGTATATAATATTCTAAGTTTCCTATTGCTACTCAAACAAAAACATTCAAATTTTGCAAGAAAATAAATAATATATAAATTAATTAAACGAAGCCAACTCTTAGCCTCTTCATTAAGATTTTCACAGAAAAACAGTGAAACTGTGAAACATTATTTTCTGCTTCTTGATTGGTTTGATTAAAAGTGTAAACAATAACCCAGTTTTATAAAACATGCAAGGCGGTATTATAAAAAAATAATTAAAGCTACATATTTATTAGTTATTTTTTTATGAACCAAAAACATCAAGGGGTGTCCATTACTGGCACATCTACCCTATATATATATATAGAGAGAGAGAGAGTATATAATGTATACATAATTATGTGCATAAATATGAAATATATATATTTACACATAATTTATAAACATATGTTTGTGTAATAACTATTTATATAAAATGTTTCCGCAGCCTTTATGTATAATAAAATATAACAGGATATATATAAATGCGATAGTATAATATATGTATAATGTATATATATGCAAAGTGCAAACATATTTATTTACATGTCATTTATAAACATATACTTATGTGTAATAAATGTATGTTTATAAAATGTTTCTACAGTCTTATGTATAACAAAAATATGCATATAAAATATATATACTTCTCATAAAAATTGAACACATAACTAAAAAGAATTAGAAAAGTCTATATTTGAATTAAAATTCAAAATATTTAACTTACAGTAACAGTAACATGGATTATCACATGCTAAACAATATTAATTTAAGCATTAAATTTAACTAATGCGGTACTACTACTATTTTTTTTTTAAATATTTTATATGTATGCATATATAATTACGTATAAACTATACCATCATAGGAACAGATCATCAACGGGGCATATTCACATACATATTTTTTTAGTATACATAACATTTTATACAAACATTACGCATAATTATAAGCTTATGTTCATAAATTATATGTAAATAAATATAAAGCATATAATTATAAGTAATAGGAATATACATAATTAAATGTATCTATATGAAATATATTTATTTACACATAATTTATAAACATATGTTTGTGTAATAACTATTTATATTAAAATGTTTCTGTTTCTGCAGACTTCATGTATAATAAAATATAATAGGATATATAGAAATACTATAGTAATAATGTATATTATATACATAATTATATATGCAAACTGCAAACATATTTATTTACACCATTTATAAATATATACTTGTGTAATAAATATGTGTTTATAAAATGTTTCTGCAGTCTTATGTGCATTATATATGTGTATGCATATAAAATGTATGTACTTCTCATTTGAACACATAACTAAAAAGTAGAAAAGTCTATATTTGAATAAAAATTCAAAATACTTAACTTACAGTAATAGTAACATGGATTATCACATGCTAAACAATATTAATTTAAGCATTAAATTTAACTAATGCGATAATACTACTATTTTTTTTAAAAATATTTTATATGTATGCATATATAATTATGTATAAACTATACCATCATAGGAACAGATCATCAACGGGGCATATTCACATACATATTTTTTTATTATGCATATCATTTTATACAAACATTACGCATAATTATAAACTTATGTTCATAAATTATATGTACATAAATATAAAGCATATAATTATAAGTAATAGGAATATACATAATTAAATGTATCTATATGAAATATATTTATTTACACATAATTTATAAACATATGTTTGTGTAATAACTATTTATATTAAAATGTTTCTGTTGACTTCATGTATAATAAAATATAATAGGATATATAGAAATACTATAGTAATAATGTATATTATATACATAATTATACATGCAAACTGCAAACATTTATTTACACCATTTATAAACATATACTTGTGTAATAAATATGTGTTTATAAAAAGTTTCTGCAGTCTTATGTGCATTATATATGTGTATGCATATAAAATGTATGTACTTCTCATTTGAACACATAACTAAAAAGTAGAAAAGTCTATATTTGAATAAAAATTCGAAATACTTAATTTACAGTAATAGTAACAGGATTATCACATGCTAAACAATATTAATTTAAGCATTAAATTTAACTAATGCGATACTACTACTATTTTTTTTAAATATTTTATATGTATGCATATATAATTATGTATAAACTATACCATCATAGGAACAGATCATCAACGGGGCATATTCACATACATATTTTTTTATTATACATATCATTTTATACAAACATTACGCATAATTATAAACTTATGTTCATAAATTATATGTACATAAATATAAAGCATATAATTATAAGTAATAGGAATATACATAATTAAATGTATCTATATGAAATATATTTATTTACACATAATTTATAAACATATGTTTGTGTAATAACTATTTATATTAAAATGTTTCTGTTTCTGCAGACTTCATGTATAATAAAATATAATAGGATATATAGAAATACTATAGTAATAATGTATATACATAATTATATATGCAAACTGCAAACATATTTATTTACACCATTTATAAATATATACTTGTGTAATAAATATGTGTTTATAAAATGTTTCTGCAGTCTTATGTGCATTATATATGTGTATGCATATAAAATGTATGTACTTCTCAGTTGAACACATAACTAAAAAGTAGAAAAGTCTATATTTCAATAAAAATTCAAAATATTTAACTTACAATAATAGTAACATGGATTATCACATGCTGAACAATATTAATTTAAGCATTAAATTTAACTAATGTGGTACTACTACTATTTTATTTTTAAAAATATTTTATATGTACACATATATAATTATGTATATAAACTACACCATCATATTTTTTTATTATACATCACATTTTATACAAATGTTACGCATAAATATAAACATGTTTATAAATTATGTGTAAATACATATATTTTATATGCAAGCTTATAATTATGTATACATTATATTTTACATACTATATTATAATATATTCAGGTGTGGAGAAATACATCACTTTACTCGCCACTGGCGAGTTGTTAGGTAGTCTTCAAAACCAAATGTACGTTGCATTTTGCTGGTTGGCAAAATAAATCCTTGGCTGGTAAGATTTTCTAGAAATTTCCCACCCCTGAATATATTTATATATTCATATTACACATATAAAAAGACTTTTCACAGTGTTTTAGCAGGTAGGTATATATCCGACTATCTTATACATTTAAATTCAGTCTGTATCTCTCAAAATACTAAACATAAAAGTTGGATACATAACTAAAATGAAGTAGAAAAGTCTATATTTGAATTAAAATTCAAAATATTTAACTTACAATAGTGGTAATATGCATTATTTCATGCTGAACAGTTAAACATTAAATTCAACTAAATGAGGTAATACTATTATTTTAAACATTTCTCATTTAAAGGCCACTAGTAAAAAGTTAGACAAGTAAAGTAAAACAGGTTTGTTTATACTTCATATGCAATCATGAATGCACTGCTATCAAACAAGTAAACAAAAAAAGTTTTTATAATAAAAACATTAACCATACTAAATTCTGAATTATATGGTAAACAAGATAAATCTTTTCTCAATTATAATGCTTTTTTGGATGCTAATTGTATGTTAAATTACTAATAAGTATCACTGATAATTGAAATTCAACAATAACTTAGTATATACTAACTAGTACTCTGCTTATGAATTATTCATGAATTATGTAACAAAAAAAATGCAATAAAAAATATTTTAAAAAAAAGTAATGCAAACATATAATATTAAAAAGTTTATTACTAATATATATAAAATTACAAGCTACTTTAAAAATAGTAAACTGCATTAATATAGTACATGTTTACAATTATGTCATCGATGTAGTTATCTCGTTATGCATCAGATAATACAATATAAATACAATATAACAATGGCAGAAAGTACCGGATAATGTAAAATTAAGTTTTCTGATTAGCTACGCAATTCTATAAGGAAAAAATGTGTTATTACATTTCAATGAATAAAAAAATAACAAAAGTTTATACGCCTGCAACGGCAGTAAATAACCGTGTTTACAATGAGGTGGAACAACACCCACGAATACTGTAAATGCATGGAAATATTTTTAATGTTTAAACTTACTATTTAAGTCGAATTCGTCGGAAAATTGAGCTCCCCAAGTGCATTTTAAAAGGTTTTTTGTACATTCAAAGTCATGATTTGACGCCATCTTTAAGAGAGCTTCGTAGTCGTTTAACTAGCTCTGCCACAGGCCTCTCAGGCTTACACACGGTCTCCTTAAATCACACACTGAACCATACGCATGTCATCCAATCAAAACACGTTAACTTAAACACATCTCCAATTTTTATAGTTTTCCTCTTTTCTCCTGTAAAACATGACTAATTTATTTTCAGACCCTCGAGTGTTAGATCCCTTTTATTTACTTATTGAAATGAAAAAAAGAAAAAATAATGTTGACCAGTTTCAGTTTACCGAAGGAACGTGCAAGGAGCGCAAACGTGCTCGATATCTCTAATAAACGTTTCCTAAACTCAACAACAGAGGACGCTGTTAAACCAAGAAACTCATCTACTAAAGCGAAAAATGGTTAGTTGATCGCTTGATCGCATGGTCTATGTCTATTCCATGGTTGGTTGACTTGCTAAAAATGCAGAGGACGCTCTTATCTACCGATAACTAGAGAAGATAAGTTATGCATATTTTAAAAATGATTAAATAAATAATTTGATAAACTAGTCCTATGCTTTTATCTAATTCTAAGAAAACTGTGAACTATATTACGCTTCAGCTTTTGAGATAAAATTCCAGGTACACATACATCTGTCAAATCAAAGGTCATAGCAAGCCATTGACCTCGACGGCAGTCAATGTCTGAAAATTGCACAAAGACAAAAATGTGTTTCAACTTTGAGTAACAAATAAAATATTTCAAACTATTACCTTATAAAGGACAATCCAAAATTAATTTAAATACTAATGCAATAATCCAATGGTTATTGGCAAAAATAGTATATTTTTGTTAATGCTGTTAACATTTTCGTTGTTAAAGTATTGAAGAGGCAATAAAGGGGGGATTTAGGGGTTAGAAGCCCTCTTAAACCTCTTAAAAACTAACAAAACATATTGAATTAAGATGAATACATGTTGTACCAAAACAAGCAAAAGAAAATCCATAAGCACCCAAAATATTTTTAGCGTAATCCTCCAAGTTTCATAATCAGGAGTGTAGTTACCATGGGGCAGTTGGAGCACATTGCTGCAAGCGACAGAATCATAAAGACGAAAAAGTTACAAAGAGACAAAATAAATATTTGTATAATATTTGTGGAAGTACTTTTTTAATTTGCCATAGTTTCTTTTATATGAAATATATAGCAAATGTAATAACAAGTAATTAAGGAGATACGATGGGTTTCTCTCTGAAGAGATTAATATTTCTAAGATTCCCCTTTAAGATCTTCAGAGGGATGAGATAATAATTTCATGGACATTCTGTGACTTTGTTATTCAGGTTTAGGTACAGGACTTGTTAATGCATCCGCTATCATGTACTTTGATGGAAGGTATTTCAACTCGATTATTTCATCTTCTTTGAGTTGTTTGAAGACATGGAAGTGGCTATCAACATGCTTTGTTCTCTTTGATTTTTTTTTATTTTCTATCATTTTGATACAGCCTTGATTGTCCTCATATAAAGTGATTGGCTTTTTCTGAGGTATACCTAAATCTTCTTGTAGTATTAATAGCCAAATCACTTCTAAGCCTGCGCTTGCGGCTGACACATATTCAGTTTCAGCCGACGAAAATGCAATACAAGATTGACGTTTTGTAGTCCATTGAATTGGACAATTTCCTAACATGAATAGATTGCCTCTTGTTTTTTTTTTTTTTTTTTTTTTTTTTTTTTTTTTTCTTGTTTGCCTGCCCAATCAGCATCCGCGTAAACAAACTTCAAGAATAGGTTCATTTTAGTCCTTATGATTAAATGTAGTTCTTTTGTGTATTTTAAATATCGGATTACTCTTTTGGCTGCGTTCCAGACCTTTTCTCGCAGTGTTTCATTCCTTCTGGTTAAAATGTTTACAGCAGCAGAGATGTCAGACCTTGTGACAGTGGCAATGTTAAGAGTAAAGAGCCTAGTAAGAGTTAAGAGTAAAGAGTAAATGTAAAGAGCCTATCGCTTGTCTAAACTTAGTGTTGTTGGGTAGTAGTAACTAGTAAGTTGTCATTATCTTCTAATCGATTAAAACTGGGTTTCATGGGTATATTAGTTGACGTTGGAAGACTTCTAAATTGATTTTTTAGGTAGATTTCGTATGAAATACCACCTACTACATTCTCCCCTATGTTCGAATTTCTGAAAAAAAATTACAGATCTACACCGATCATGACCTCTAAAACCCAAAACCACCCTCAGTAAAAAAACTTTATATACAGTAAACTCCCGACTATCCGGCCCTCCGTACTATCCAGCCTGGTAAAATGTTGAAAGTACTACTAGCACTTGTAAGTGCAATAGCTGAGAATTCGAAATATAGTAATTGCAATATAATTGGACCATAATGGAGGACATAAACCCGTGTGGAAAACTTAAGTGGAAGATGAGAACCACAAACTTCTTTCGTTGCTGAAAAATATGCCGGGCTCTGACGATGTCAATCAAAGCCGCCTCAAGACTACAAGCCAAACACAAGGTTTCATGACGTCACGACGCGGGGCTTAGATCAGCCGTGGAGAGCACATACGTTATTTAAAACATTAATTCTTTCCTCCATATTTCAACTTATTATCACAGCATATGGGGAAAAAAATAAAAACTTATAGTTTAAAGACGCTAATTAAGTGCCTTTTAATCAATTTCGATCACTCGAAACAATAATAACGATAACACAAAAACAATATTTATGAAACAATATCACTGTGTCAATAAAAATGTGCATCAGAATTAAAGATACATTAAAGAAAATTCGTTCGTTAATGAAAAAAAAAAATCCCAAGTATTAAATTTATTTTAGTAGACAGTTTTTATTATTTATTCTACTTTGAAATTTAGAAACAATATCAATTATCTATTTGGTATATATTCAAAAACAAGACATTATACATTATTATATATATATATACATACATATATATATATATATATATATATATATATATATATATATATATAAATTTGCAGTTTAAACACATAAATTGAATTATTTTGCTTTCAATTATTTAAAAATAAATAAATAACAATAAGTGTGCCAATCAAAACCCACATTTAAAAATTAAATTAAAGTGGAAGAAAAGTGAATGTTAAATGAAAACAAATTCAAGTTGTGTTCTATTTTTATTTTTAATTGGGCTTGAAATTATACGGTAAATATCCTATTAAATATTAAGTGATTTGAAACCTGCATATAATAAATAGTAAAATTAAAGTATACATGAAATTAAGTATTCTTATAAATAAATTTTCGTACTGTAAACTTTACTTATCAGAAATGGGTAATTTTCACATAAAATCCATTAAATTAAAAAACATAAAACTGTCATAATACTAAAACAACACAAGTTCATGAAACAGAAAATTATTATTTAGTTTTGTATTCGTTTGATATATTATGCAAGGTACAAGCAATAGATTTTTTTAAAAATGTATTGACATATGAAGGGAAAAATAAAAGAAAGAAAGAAAAGACGTTCGTCAATTGGAATTAAAATATTCCTAATTTATGTTCATTTTCCTCGAATGTTTAGGTAATAGCTGATAAAAAAAAACATCGAAAAACACAAAAACCTTCCACGAAAATATTTCATTTCCAAAATAATGTTGTGTGGGTTCTTAAATGTTTGTTCACATCTTTTAAGTTTAAAATAATCATTTTTTATGAGATGAAAAGTATTTCCTGACTAGATCTAAAAGTAAATTTATAATTATAGAATAATAATTTTATTTATTGTTATTTTTAATTAAACATTAAAATGTATATGAAAACACATAGGATTTTTGCGAAGAAGGTGTGTGTGTGTGTGTGGGGGGGGGGGGGGGACTACTGTTTTGCATAAGGGTACTAACAACCCTTCCTCTAGTCTTGTAAATAAATTGTTTACAGTTGTGGCAAAAATAGAGAGATTCAAAAACATTATCCCCATAGCTCTATTTACACAGTACATAAGCATTTATAATTTAACAAAAAATTATAAGAAGAATTTTTATTAAGATAGCAAACGTTTAAGATTAAAAAACAACAATAAATTCATACAAGTATATCGATCGGGGTTTGCTTTAAAAGAAGTAAACAAGATAAAAATGCTATGTATTCACAGCGACTTTTATGAAAATTTCTAGAATATTTAAATTTTTAAGTATGAATATATATATATATATATATATAAATACATAAATTTGTTGTCAAATTAAAGTCCAACTAATTCTGTATACAAAATAACCCGAGTTACTATTCACACGACAAGTGTCTTTTAATAAATGGACGTTAATTAAAGGTCACTCTAATGAATTAGAGAAAACAGAACAAATTATAAAGAGAGAATGGTGTGACAAGATACAAATTAAATGATATAAGTCTTGACACGATTTAGGGATGTTTGCCATTTTAAATTATTGCTCTATGTGGAAAGAAACAGAACTACAATAATATCGTTTCGTTTTGAGATGCGGTATTATTGATAGAATCGCACTAGGATTTGCTAGTTAATTTATTTCAAAGAAATTAAAAATAAAAGATTTTGAACACAAGAAATAAAACTTGTGCTGATAGCATATAAATGTGATTTGAAAACTTACCTTGAAAAAAATATGTTATTAGGCTAAGTAAAACACACGTGCACGTAAAATAGGAAGATACAAAATTCAAATGTTCGGGGCTGGCGCGTTGGCAGTTAGCCAGCCCCGGGCTGTGACGTCAGATGTGGGGGGATGAAGGGCGTGTCTGGCTTGTAGTCTTGAGGCGGCTTTGTGTCAATGCAGAGGACATTACAGAGTGGATGGTACGCGATGAAGTTAATGAATTAACTGACAACGATATTGTAGAAATGGTGTCAGAGGGAGAAGTAACAGAAGAAAAAACAGGAGGAGGATTACAGGAAAAATCTCATTCCACACTCGGAAGTGTTCAAGACGATTGAGGCAGCACTGCAGTAGATTAGTCAGCAGGAGGAAGCGACACCAACTGATATCATCTGCTTGCGTAAATGAAGGGACATTGCTTCACGGAAGAGGGCTAACAGAGAGAAGCAAAATACACCAAAAGCTTTAAAAAAAACTAAAAACAGTAAATTTTGATTCTTTTATCTTATACATAAATTTGCATATTTGTGCAATCATTTATTAATAAACACTAAAGTAAGATTTACTCATAGTTTGAGAATTAATTTTACGTTAATGTTTTGCTTATTCTAAAACTTTATGTACTGTATAACAGAAATTTATCTTAAAATGTGTGTAACATGTATTTCTAATGTCATGGCGAAGGGAGGGAGGAAAGAAGTAAACATTTATAGAACTCCGGACTATCCGGCTTTTTCGTTTTCCGGCCTACCCCTCCGCCACATTAGGCCGGATAGTCGGGAGTTTACTGTACATATATATATATCTCTTTTTATGGACACGATAACTTCCATAATTCTGCACAAATCTCTTCCAAACTGATACATAAAATCAAGGGCATAAAATCTCGGTCAAGTTCGTTAATGGGCAAAATCGGACCAAGGGGATGGAAATAGGGAGGGGTTTTGTGAAAACCGAAAAAAACCCACAACTTCTTAATTGTTATACATATCAAATCAGTTTAAGTTTTTATAACTTCTAAAGAAAGGGCCAAAAATTTATGTATCACAGAATCTTGATAAAATTAAAAATGGGCTCAAGTGACGCAAAAAATAGAGTTTTAGGGAGAAAAAAATTCATAACTTCGTCAATTATCAAGATATCAAATCCAATTAAATTTATTATAAATCTTCTTAATATTATCTACAACTTTTATATTGACAAGTTTTTGATAGGACCCATTCGTACCGCAAAAAAAAAAAAAAAAAAAATTAAAAACGAAAACAAAAAGGGGGTTGAAGAAGAAAAAAAAATCCATAACTTCGCCAATTCAGAAAATATAAAATCCGCATGAATTTATTATATATCTTCTTAATATTATCTACAACATTTACATTGACAAGTTTTTGATAGGGCCCATTCTTACAGCAAAAACAAATTAAAAATACATAGCGGTTGAAGAAAAAATTATCGTGTTAAGGGTGTATTAAAATCCAAACTAAACTGCTTATTTTCAGACTCATTTTTAAATTCATTTTTGCTCTCAAACGCATCCAATTGGTAGATTCTCTTATTCAGAAACTATATAATGTACCATAATAGTCGATTTTTTTTTTATAGAGACAGAATATATTTCAAAAAATGACCAAAGTGGGCATTTTGAACCGAATTTCCCTAAGCGATTGTGTTGAAAACGAAAAATATTGTCCTACTGAGAAAATATTTTTTATAAATCAAGTTTCAATTAATTGAACGAAAAATAAAAACACAGGTCGCTTCTTCCAAAATCACGTCAGCAAGCTTCATATTTTTCTTTTAAAAAGGAATCTGAAAATGTGCCAGAAAATTTCGAGTTGTTGAGCATGGAAAAGTACTTTTTTAAATACCGCCTTAACACGATTCTGATGAAACCAGCTCTTATATAAAAAAGAAAAAAAAACTCGTCCAAAGCCGCCAGATAAAACTGTTAAAGTGGGTTTATCTCTAATCATGATTTAGTTTTTGTTGTTGAAATTAGCACTTAACTTCGAAATCTACCTGCGCCTGTAGGCCGAACCGGCAGGGATTTTTTTAACTAATTCAATTTTTGATTTAGTGTATAACCTTCTTTTGTTTTGTTGATTTGGGCAGTGGTGTAGTGGAGGGTATACGCCGTATGCTTTCTGTTTTTTTTTAAAGAAGCTCCGTGTACTCTCTTTTTCTCAAATAAAGCTATAGCGTATACTCTAGCCATGAACTTTCCGGACTAAGTATAAGTATACTCTCTGCCTATAGCGTATGCCCTTTGGGTTTTTTACGACTATAACTCTGGACTTGGGTTTTTAAATATTTGCTTACTTCACCTAGATTTTGGAATTTTCAAATCATATTCATTACTTAGACATATTTTAATTTATTTAATTATCTCGTTTTTACTGGCAATCAGTATGTCATCGACATAAACACTGATGTAGAGAGAATTTTCTTTTTCCTTGAGAGCGAAGAAACGTGAGCCGGCAGTACTTTGTAGAAAATTCATTTTCTTTTACGATTCGGCTATTTTTATGTGCCAAGCTCTGGCGGCCTGCTTAAGGCCATATATAGCTTTATTTAGTTTGCACTTTTTGATTTCTAAATTTTGTTCTATATATCCTTCGGGTTGTTTCATGTATATCTACTTCTTCCTCCAATTCAGCGTAAAGAAATGCTGTGTTTACATCAATATGGTATACACTTAAGTTATGATGTGCGGCTGCTGCTAGGAATGCACGAACGGTGGTGCGCGAAACAGCAGGTGCGAAGATTTCGTCACAGTCTTCTCCAAATTTTTGGCTAAAACCTTTAGCAACATGTCTCGCTTTCTAGGTTTGTATGTTTCCCGAGTTGTCTATTTTTTACTTTCTTCTATCTTTACAAGAAGAAAATATTGGATTCGCGAAAATTTTCGACTTCCTGATTTCGACGGATTTACACGTTTTAGGGGTCAGAGATTCCAAAAAACATGTTTTTACAAAATGTCTGTCTGTGAGTCTGTCTGTCTGTCTGATGCATGGAATTTAATGAAAATTTATATTCAGGTAGTCCCTGATATAAATTGAAGCTAATTAGTTTTTGGTGTAAATCGCCCAACAGGTGGCGCTGCTATGCTGCATTTTGCAGGATTTCCGCAGTAGCTCGATCTCAAGAAATAATGCACGGATTTTTATAAAACTTCAGATTCAGTTAGTCCTTGATATGAGTTGGTGCTGTTTATGTTTTGGTGTAAATCGCCCAACAGGAGGCGCTGCTATGCTGCATTTTGCAGAATTTACTCGATTTCCGTAGTAAGAACTAATTCACACATTTTCATCGAACTTCATATTCTGATAGTCCTTGACATGAAATGATGCTGTCTACGTGTTGGTGTAAATCGCCCAATAGGGAGCGCTGCTATGCTGCATTTTGCACGATTTCTTCAATAGCTCTATCTCGAGAACTAAATGCACCAATTTTCATCAAACTTCAGATTCAAGTATATTTTGATTAATATTGCTGCTGATTATGTGTTGGTGTAAATCTCCCAATAGGTGGCGCTGCTGTGCTGCATTTTTCACGATTTCCGCAATAGTTCTATCTCAAGAACTGATTCTTGGATTTTCAAAAGAACTTCAGATTCGGGTATACCTTGATATCAATGAGTGCTGTTTATATTTTGGTGTAAATCGCTCAACAGGTGGAGCTGCTATGCTACATTTTTCATAATTTCCGCTATATCTCTATCTTAAGAACTAATGCACGAATTTTCCTCAAACTTCAAATTCAGAAATACTTTGATATGAATGGGTGCTAAATTGATGTAATTTCTTGTATTATTTAAATGATTTAATTGACTTGATTTATATGGAAGAAAGTTTTGTGATGGCCACAACATACTAGTTTTTCTTTAGGTTATTTGTGCTGTTCTCTATAAATTTTACCGTCCTTGCAATTATAATTTGTTTATCTTTAGTGTAAATACGATAACTTTTGACCGATTGTCATATCCGTGTCATCATCTAGATTTCCTCTGTGATGTTTATTTGCATATACGAACAAAGACTCATAGATAATGTAAATTTGTATTACATTTGAACAGGGTAAGATGTTTTGCTGGTTGCTTTGGTTGGTAACTAATTTTGCAGGTGGTTGGCGGTGTTTATTGCTTCTCCCCAGAATCTATGTGGCAAACCAGCTTCAGAAAGCATACTTCGGGTCATTCCTAACAAAGATCTGTTTTTTCATTCAGCAACGCCATTCTGGCTCGGGTAATAGGGCTCAGTGAGCTTATGTAAAATTCCTTTCCCCCCCTCAAAAAATCTTCTGTTCCCTTATTTAATTATTCACCCCTGTTATCTGACCTAATTTCCTTTGGATACCTACCGAATTGATTCTGGAACATAACCACGTAATCTTTTAAATTTTCGGATACTTCGTACTTATGTGACAACAATTATATTATAGTAAATCTCGAGTAATCATCAACGAATGTTAAAAATAATTTTTTCCACCTCTTGTGGGTGTTCTTATCGGTCCACAGACATCTGTGTGTACCAGATCGAGTACCATGCTTGTTTTATTGTCAGACGACTTTGAATATGGTTTTTCGGTTGTTTTAGCTTGTATGCAAGTTTCGCAAAGTGTTTCGTGATAACAATTGTTTATTTTTATGCCTTTGGCTAAGTTGTTTTTCACTATCTCTTTTATTGATTCGTAGTTACGATGTCCAAGACGTTTGTGCCAAAGTTCTAGGCATTCTTTGCAGGGCCCGACTAAGAGTATGGGGGCCCCGGGGCAAGCATCATTCTGGGAGCCCCCTTGCATATATCTACAGAATTCTTTTGAAATAATGTGGAAGTGGCTAGTACTAAACTTCATACGTATTGTATGTATGCATAAGTTTTGTACCAGGTACTTGCTCCCATCTGTAAACAGGGTATCACAAAATAATTGTCACAACTTTAAGAAAAAATACTAGTAGGATAATAGTAGAAAAACTGATAGAATGGTTGACACGAGTATTTTCTTTTGGCAAACTTTTACTTTGCTTATCTATGTACGTTAAAGGATGTCTAAAAGAAAATGCCCCAAATTGATCATAATGAATGGTTTTAACTTGCCACATTGCGAGGAAAACGTTAATAAAGAATTTCTTTTGAAACAATAGAATACTAAGTTGTCATAATAAAATTTTAATCATTAGTTTTTTAATCATATAGTTTTTTTGCATGGGTGCAGGGGGTACTGGAAGTAGGGAGGGGAAGGGGGGACCGCACTTCTTCCTAAATGTTTGAAAATATAGGAATTTGGGTCACTTTTAGCTAATTTTAATCATTTGGCACCTTTTAAGGAAAATCCTGATTGCTCTTATGGGGGGGGGGGCTGAGAAGGGGGGCCCGGGGCAGCTGCCCCGCATGCCCCTGCATAAGTCGGGCCCTGATTCTTTGTTCTTACAATCGTAAGTGAGGTTTGCATTGTTTGTTGTGGCGTTTTCTAACAACTCTGCTTTATACAAATTATTTTTCTTTTTTGCTTCTAGATAAGTTTTCCCGTTACGAGATAGTATGCACTTTTCATTTTCAAAAAATTAACTTATAACCATTTTGGGTTGCTTTGCTAACCGATATAAGATTAGATTTTAGATTCGGAACATATTGAACATCCAAAAGATTCAACCCGGGTTTACAGAATATAGGTGAAAACCATTTTTTAATTATAAACCCCAATAATTTTTTTTCATTTAACTAGGGGGGGGGGGGCTCTGCCCCACCCCTGCTCGCTACGCTCACCAACCCTCCTGCGTAATCGCTTCGCGATTCCGTTCGGTATCGCGAAGCAATCCCTATTTTCTAGCCAACCTCAGACGCAATTGTTTCGCGTTTCCATTCTGGATCGCTTCGAGATCCCTTATTTTCTATGCATTCAATTTTTAGATTCCAAACACAGATGACCTCCCCCCCCCCGTTTCTTATTAGTTAATGGAAATTATCTTCTTTCTGTAAAAAACCACTTTTGCCATAGACCCATAAAAAAACAGAAGTCTATCGAAATGCAGAAGATTCTTCCTTTTTCCTACCCATGCTCTGCCCCCTGCTCGTTAAGGCTCGTTTACACGGAGATAGTTTACTAGCTACAAGCCGGCGAGAAAAGTAGCGAGCGAGTCAGCTAGCGAGATAGTGATCGTTTACACACGAACTTGTTTGCTCGCTCAGTAGCCAACTCGCTATTGCGTCACTTGCTGCGTTCTAAAGCTTTCTTTTATGTTTTTTTCTGAAAACAGTGTTTGTTTTTATATTAAGTGCCGAGTTTTCCCTGTCTGTTTTTTTTTTTTTTATGTGTGTGTGTGTCCTTGGAAAATTGAAGTGGAACGCAAATGATATTGCCGAGTTTTTAAATGTATACCAAGAGTGTTATAAAAAATAAAACACACAGATTACTTCAATACGAAATTAAAAGATGAAATTTGAATTTTATATTCTAATGATCATTTATAAAATTTCATTAATTTTTAAGGTTTTAAAACCCGTGTCCATTATTTTAACGTTTAATTAGTCTATTTTCAGTAATGGACACCCCATGTAATCGTTGCTAAAACTGCAATTTCACTGATGTTTAATAGGAACACCAAAATGTTATAAATAGTGCTGCTTTTAATTAATTTGTGGTTAATAAAATTTTCAATATTTTAATCACATAATTTTTTTTATAACTCTGCCCTGTTTACTTTATCTGCCAATCAATGAAACAAACCAGGAAGTAAAGCATATTGTTTAAGGGCATATGGAAAAGAGAGGCTCATAGGGCTCAGCCCCTCCCCATTTAAATAAAAACTAAATCGCGTAATTTCGCGTCCATCTGCCGCACTTCGGATAACTCAATTTTCTTTCAGAGTTTATTTTAAATAAAATGTGACTTGGAACAATGGAACAATGTGAACAGCTGATTGGATTGCCTAGTTGCGTTGCAACTTTACATCCAGTGGATAGGTGATCGTGTTGCAAGGGCATTAGGGAGCCTTAAAAAAAATAATATTTACGCGTGGCTGGTAGCCACAAAATTAAATTTACTTTAAGAAAAAAGAAAAGACTAACAAAAATAAAGACAAAGTACATAAGTACTAGTATAACATGTTGATAAGTAAAAAAAAAACAAAGAAAAGAAAAAAAAATAACTAAAAAAGAAAGAAAAATTCCATTAGTTCCTAAAAATAAAGCAGGAAAAGACGAAAAAGCTACCGGGGAGTGCCCTGTTGAGAATGCCAACTTGGCGATGCTTGCCATTTTCTGTTAGTCGGCACTGTGGCAACCCCCTTTTTATTGTTTTCCGATTTTCTTTTCAGTGTAGATGTAACTTTTGATTTGAACCGGTGTATCGGTAAAAACAGAACTCTCAAATGAGAGTAATAATAATATTTAATATTGTTTTGTAAATAAAATGTACATAGTTGTTTTTTAAGAAAGAAGTTTAATTTGAACTGTAGAGTGTGTTTACTTATTCAAGTTACGAATTTTATATATATTAGAACTAAGTTATGAAGACGTTTTTATTCTTCGATGCACTATGAAATAATTTGAATTTACCGAACCTGCAATCTCAATGACGACGTATCATTTTTCTGGCGTCAAAGCTCCAGGATGTCTGGATTTCATCATCGATTGAGGTAAGTACCTCAAATTAAATTATATTGAATAAATAGAATTGTGAATATATTTATTAACTGAACTGTATCGAATAAATTGAATTCTTTATTTTATGATGGATTACGAAACTTTGAAAAAAAAAAAAGAGCTACGATTCGTAGTCAAACTACGAAAATATTTGATAAAATAAGGGATTTATTAGATAATACACAAGAATTAGAGCTCGAGAATAGAAAATCACAGCTGGATCTTTTTAAACAGCAATTGAATGACAAAATGAAAACTTTAAAATCATTAAATTCTGAAATTGAACCACTGGTTCCAAGTACTGAATTTGAAAAAGAAATCGAGAAATCGGAATCTTATAATGAGAATATTATTGAATGGAAATATAAAATTTCCAAATTTTTAAATGATAACACAGTTACTCCTGAAACTAAACAAGATTCTTCAGACATTGAAAGTGATAGTAGTAGCAACAATAGTTCTCTACTAAAAAGTCAGAAAATTCTCAATCAAAATTTGATTAAACTTCCTAAACTTAATATATCTAAATATTATGGTGATTCGTGTTTATGGCTCGAATTTTGGAGTCAGTTTTCGAATGCGATTGACAATAATGAACATTTAACTCTGATTGATAAATTTTCCTACTTAAAGTCACTTTTGGGCGGAAGTGCTGCAAATACTATAGCAGGCTTTTCGCTGACTAAGGAAAATTATGCTCATGCTATAGAATTATTGAAAAATCGTTTTGGTCGTAATGACCTGGTAATAAATAGTCACATGACTAAACTGCTAAATTTGAAACCAGTACGAAATTCTAGTAACATTAAGGCTTTTAGAGATTTGTATGATGAATGCGAAATTCAAATAAGAAATCTTAATTCTTTAGGTGTTGCCTCAGGTTCATATGGGCACTTGTTATGTCCGATTCTTTTGAAACTTATTCCATCAGATATTGCACTAGAATTTAATAGAAAACGAATTAAAAACACTGACTGGGATGTTAATGAGCTGATAAATTTCATTAAAGATGAAATTGAATCTCGCGAGAACACTGTCCAATTAAACCATTTTGAAAAAATCCCTGAGAAGCAGGAAAATTATAAGAAAAATTATAAAAAATTCATTCCATCAGCTTCTGCCTTAACCACAAATATTAAAAATAACTGCATATTTTGTAATCAAACTGATCACGATACTGAAAAGTGTAAGTCTTTCACCATTCCGGAAATGCGAGAAAAATTAAAAAGGGAAGGAAGGTGCTTCAAATGCTTCCGTAAATTTCACATCGCGAATTTTTGTAAAATTTCGAATGAAAATTGCAAAGTGTGTGGTAAAACATATCATCATACTATACTTTGTAATTCTAATAAAAAAACTGAAGAATCAAAAAGTTCAGGTAGTATTATTTCCTCCGTATCTCATTGCAAAGGCAATATAAATAATATCAGTAGAGAAGTAATATTGCAAACAATTCATGTAAAAGTGGAAGCGGGTGAAAATTCAGAAACTGCTCTTTGTTTATTTGACTCTGCTAGTCATCGAACTTTTATTACAGAAAATTTAGTTTCAAAATTAAAACCTGAGGTCATTAGAAAGGAAAAATTAATTGTCTATACTTTCGGTTCGAGAAAATCTGAAGAACGATGTTATGATGTCGTTAAGCTAAAGCTAATTCACTTGACGAATAGAAAACGTAGTATAATAATTGAAGCATTAGTCACACCGCTAATAACTAATTCTTTGATACAAATTCCTCCTCTTCCAATCAAAATTAAGAGAAAACTTTCCAAATTTCGTCTTGACACGTGGGAACATTTGGAAAATAGTGATGTTGATATATTAATAGGAGCTGATTATTTATATCAAATTAATGACAAAACATACCCCATAAATAAATCATTGTTCGTCTGTGAAAATTTATTTGGGCATTCCCTCTGCGGGACAATTGACGTAAATAAAAATAGTGAGAGTAAGCAAGCTGGGGTCTTGTCCACTCAGGTTATGAAACCTATTCAAAATGATTTGAAAACATTGTGGGAGTTAGAAACTTTAGGGATGAACACTAAAGAAAATATTTCTGAATTAGATAAAGAGATAATCGAAAAATTCGAAAACAATTTGCATTTTCTTGAGCACCAATACGAAGCTAAATTGTTATGGAAAGATGATAGAAGAGATTTAGGAAATAATTATAACAATGCTAGAAACCGATTTATTAACTTAAATCGAAAATTGCTTAAAGATAAGGAATTATTGCAGAAATATAAAGAAATTGTGATTGAACAGGAATTAAATAACATAGTGGAAGCATGTTCTAATAAAACTGTAAATAGCGGTTATTTTATGCCCCACCGACCTGTCTTGGGAGATGATAAACCCACAACTAAAGTTAGAATGGTATTTGATGCTTCCTCAAAAGAAAATAGCAAATCATTAAATGATTGTTTGTACGGCGGCCCAAATTTGAACCCCGATTTATTAGAAATTATTATTAATTTCAGAAAATTCAATACTGCGTTTTGTGCAGATATTGAAAAGGCCTTTCTTCAAATTTCTGTAGCTGAAGAAGACCGAGATTACCTTAAATTTCTTTGGTTCGATAATGACGCAAACAACTTTTTCAAAATTTTAAGATTTAGACGTGTACCATTTGGCGTTACATGCTCACCATTTATTTTGGCTGCCACAATTAAACATCATATAAAGAAATATCGAGATGGACATCCAAATGTTGTATATATGTTAGATAATTCCCTCTATGTCGATGATTTAATTTCCGGATCGGATTTAGATAACGAAGCTTATTATTTATCAGTTACAGCTTCTGAAATTCTTAAAGAAGCTGGGATGAATTTGAGGAAATTAAAAACAAATTCTATTAAACTTAGGGAAATGTGGGAATCTGGTAACTTAGGTATAAGTGAGGAAAACACAGGTAGTATCTTAAAAGTGCTTGGAATGATATGGAATACTGAATCTGATATTTTGATGTTAGATGCGCAGCCCTTTGAAAAATATTACATCGATGATCCCACGAAGCGAACAGTTCTTAAAATGTTACTGAAAATTTATGATCCATTAGGATTTGTGAATCCATTTGTAATACGTATTAAAGCCTTGTTGCAAGAAACATGGCAAAGAGGTTTAGAGTGGGACAATAAATTACCTGAAGATTTGAAATGCGAGTGGAACACTTGGTGTTCAGAAGTTGTACATTTACGCACATTTGAAATAACCCGAAAATATTTTCCTAATATGATAAACATTTCTGAAAATTCACAAATTCACATATTCTGTGATGCTAGTCCCAAAGGGTATGGAGCAGTTGCTTATTTGCGTTCCATTTCATTAACTGGCGAAATTCAAACAAGTTTTGTTTGGAGTAAATGTAGAATAGCCCCCCTCAAGAAGTTAACTATTCCACGGCTGGAATTGATCAGTGCAGTAGTTGCCGCTAGAATGTGGAAATATTTAAAACAAAAATTACATATTTCGAATTTAAATATAAAGTTATGGTCGGACTCAGAAATAACTATTTGTTGGATTAGGGGTTCTACTACAAACTGGAAACCCTTTATTTCCAATCGTGTAACCGAAATTCAGTCATTGACAGATCCAAAGGACTGGAATTATTGTCCCGGAAAAGAAAACCCTGCAGATCTGCTTACGCGAGGGGAAAACTTATCGAAGTTAATGGGTAATAATGTATGGTGGTGCGGCCCACCTTGGTTATCACTATCAGAAGATATGTGGCCTTCAAAAAGGGCTATAGAAATGGTTCCCGAAGCTTTTAATGAAATGAAAGCAAAACCAAATTTAACATTATTGTGTAACGAATCAAACTCTATTCCTAAGCCAGTATTTGATATGGCAAAGTTCAGTAAATTTAAATCGCGTGTATAATATTACTGCTTGGATAATGCGTTTTATTCATAATGCCAATTCGAAAAACCCTAAAATTTTAGGACCTTTAACTACCTCAGAAATAGAAATAGCAGAAAAATACTGGATTAAACAAACTCAGGAAACTTCATTTAAAGTTGAAATAGAAGCACTTAAACAAAAAAAACCACTTAATAAAGATTCTTCTTTGTACAACCTTAATCCACAATTCGATGAAAATGACTTACTTGTTTTATCCGGAAGACTTCAGCTTTCTGAAGTTACAGAGCAGGAAAAACATCCGTGGATACTTCCTAATAAATCTTATTTTGTAAAATTACTAATTAAGGATGCTCATGAAAGAATGTACCATTTTGGTGTAGCTGTCACTTTAGCTCACCTTCGTGAAAGGTATTTTATATTAAAGGGAAGAAGATTTGTAAAATCCGTCTTAAGATCGTGTATGATATGTCGAAAACTTAATGCTATTCCTGGAAAGGTGGAAATAGCACCTTTACCGAAAGATAGAATCATCAAAACACCAGTTTTTGAAACCTCTGGTGTCGATTTTGCCGGTCCGATTTATTATAAAACTTCTGAAGGCACTGGGAAGGCTTATATTGTCGTATTCACATGTGCTGTAACCAGAGCGATTCATCTAGAGTTAGTCACCAATCTAAGTACTGAAACCTTTATCTTAGCACTACGAAGATTTTTCTCTAGGAGAGGTTTCTGCAAAATAATGTACAGTGACAATGCAAAGACATTTTCTAAGGCTGATTTGGTGTTAAAAGATGCTTGGGAAAGAATTTCTAAGCAAGAAATTTTTGATTACTTGAGAAAGAATAAAATAATATGGAAGTTTATAATTCCCAGGGCTTCCTGGTGGGGCGGCTTCTGGGAAAAGATGGTCAGATCAGTTAAAACACCTTTAAAAAAGGTTCTAGGAAAAACTTGTCTCCGTTATGAAGAGCTAGAAACAATACTTACAGAAATTGAAGCGGTGATTAATTCACGTCCCTTATGTTATCTCTACGAAGAAAATGCTGAACCATCACCTTTAACGCCATCTCATTTTTTAGTTGGTAAACGATTAATGTCCTTACCTTCTTATGGATTACCAGTCTGTACGCAAGAGAAATCCAATAAGATTTTGTTGACGAGAAAATATAAATATAAGCAACAAATTACTGACCACTTTTGGAAAAGGTGGAGAAACGAATATTTGTTAGAACTTAGATCTGCTTTTCAAGTGAAAAACATAAATTCATCGCCTCAGTTCAAAGTTAACGATATAGTGATAATTCATGATGAAAAGCTCCCAAAACATATGTGGAAGTGTGGTCGTGTTAAAGAACTCATATTTGGTCGTGACTCTAAAATCAGATCATGTGTATTACAGACTGCAAAAGGCGATCTTAAACGACCTGTGCAATTGCTATATAATCTTGAATTGGACTTAGTGGACGAAAAGACACTAAAACTCTTACACTAAAAATCAGAACTATTATCGAACATTTAATTTGTTTTGTTACTCATATTTACCCTTATTATTGTTTAATTTTCATACAATTCATGTGTTTTATTTTCTTTCGTAGATTGCAGCATTGTTATTATTTTTGCTTTTATATCTGTAGCTGTATGTAAGTATGTATCTGAAAATTTGTCATGTATGTAAGTATATTCTTATGTTTATTAAATTGTTTAATATAGATGCTGAACTAAGTGTTCAGCCCGGGGCAGGATGTTGAGAATGCCAACTTGGCGATGCTTGCCATTTTCTGTTAGTCGGCACTGTGGCAACCCCCTTTTTATTGTTTTCCGATTTTCTTTTCAGTGTAGATGTAACTTTTGATTTGAACCGGTATATCGGTAAAAACAGAACTCTCAAATGAGAGTAATAATAATATTTAATATTGTTTTGTAAATAAAATGTACATAGTTGTTTTTTAAGAAAGAAGTTTAATTTGAACTGTAGAGTGTGTTTACTTATTCAAGTTACGAATTTGATATATATTAGAACTAAGTTATGAAGACGTTTTTATTCTTCGATGCACTATGAAATAATTTGAATTTACCGAACCTGCAATCTCAATGACGACGTATCATGCCCCATAAAAAAAAAGACTCTTTTCAGAGACCATACATTAGTTTAAATATGAAATGCTAAAAAATTAGCAGAAAAACTTTTTTTTTTTTTTTTTTTTTTTTTTTTTTTTTTTACTATATCTGTGACTTGCTTCTGCTTTTCACTTATTTGACTTCTTTTTTTCAATAAAATTTCCGGTCTGAAAAGACTTAACGAAGCCGTAGCGGATACGCGGGAAATTACGGTAAACTATTATATTGAATATTTCCAACTGAGCGAAAAAATGCCCAGGCCAGAAATCGAACACAGATCCTTGGCTTGCGGATATGCTCACCGGTTGTCGGCCCAGTTGGCTTAAACGGTAGAGCATTAGCCCTGTAAGCCAATGATCTGTGTTCGATTCCTGGCCTGGGCATTTTTTCGCTCAGTTAGAAATATTAAATTAAAAAAAAAAAAATTAAGTTACTGAAGTTGTTAAAAATCTATTACTATCTGTCGTAAACATTTTTACTTATTCATCTCTCACAAAAAATGATTGTAATATTAATAAAATCTATGGTAATAACTGAACTAGTAAATCTGCAGATCAGTAGCCTCAAACTCGATCATAGTTCTGCAGTTTTATTTTGAAATTATTTTATTTAGTATTTAAAACATTCAACCCTCAGTATCATTCCTATCATATTTGTAATACTAATTACTAAAAGTACTTTCAGGTAGTTTAACTGAGAAAAATAGTGGAAAATATACGAATCTATTCACTAATACGCCAAAACTTTTTTTTTTTTTTTTTTTATTTTTTTTTTTTTCAATTATTGCCCTCTAAACCCCGTACAGTCTCAATAATTTGATAACTGCAATTTCCCGACATTAGTATTTTCAACTATCTATCTAAAATAATTAAAATATTCACCTTGTGATAATTACGGTAGTTATTTCAAATAGTAAATAATTTTCAAAAATATTTTAATTATTGGTATCCTAATTGTTAAGTTTATTCGAAAGATATATTTTGTTCATTCACGCCGACACGAACTGCTTCAGTCGACATTGTTTACATTTACAGAACCCCGAACCACCGAATACTCGCAGCGATTTCATTAGCAACAACTTTTACACACAGCGAGTTTACTAGCCAGATAGCTGACACGCCAGCGAGTAGCGAGAAAAGTAGCCGAGCTTTCAACTTTTTTGGCACTCGCTGAGCTGCCAGATAGTTCGCTAGCCAACGTGTTTACACGGGGCGAGTTTATTAGCAGCTAGTGAATTCGCCGGCTTGTAGCTAGTAAACTCGCTCCGTGTAAACGACGCTTTACGCTCACCAACCCCCTGCGTAATCACTTCGCGATTCGTTCGGTATCACGAAGCAATCCATATTTTCTAGCCAACCCCAGACGTAATTGTTTCGCGTTTCTATTCTGGATCGCTTCGCGATCCCTTATTTTCTCTGCATTCAATTTTTAGATTCCAAACGCAGATGATTCCCCCCCCCCCCATTTCTTATTAGTTAATGGAATGGAAATTATCTTCTTTCTGTAAAAATCACTTTTGCCATCGATCCCGGAAAAAAAAAAAAAACAGAAGTCTAGTTCCCCGTTCATCATATTTAAATTCTCTATTTTCATGGGTTTTGCCTTTACCACGCACAATTTCCGCTAAAAAAAGACAGAAAGCTCTGACCAATCAGATGCGTTTCGCGGTATCTACGCAGATTTTCATGGGTCCATTTCCAAATCTTTTGGCCCGTTTCCAAATCTAACGATTTTTATCGATTTCGAACGAACTTTTTTTTTTTTATATATGGAAGGATATATATTTTTTGATTGCCCACTAACAATACCAAAAATCATTTTTGTATTGTTATGAAAAATAGCAATTATGTATTCAAATAAAATTTCGAAATTTATTAAAAGCGTTACGTTCATATTGGCTTTGAGGCAAGTGTTAACAGCCGAAGAAATCGGCCAAGATCACTATTATTTTGATTCTAATAATTTCAGTGGTTTAAGCACGTGATTCGATTACATGTCTTAAATTTGTATTTTATTTATTAATGAAGTTTTAATTTCGTTATGGAATATAAACCGGAAACAAATGTTGAACTATTTATATTAATTTAAATACAAACGGATTTATCTTTCGTAATCGTTTGCACGCCACAGAGATAGATTAAAAAAATAAATCGTGCTTGAAAATTATTTTTAAAACCCTAAAAATGAATAAATTGCGATACAGTTTTCAAACAAATTGCATTTAAAAGTATATTTCATTCCTCATTCGACCGTGTAAAAATGTGGGATATTTAGAAGTTTAAAAAAATTGCAGAAAAGTCAAATTTAATCGTCTGCTGTTGCCACCGTCAAAATGACGTCATCGTTACGGATGGACACGTTTGTCCTTTATAATATAGATACGTTATAATTTAATTTTGTTTTACTTCGTTCAGTTAATTTTGGAGTTCTTTTCAACTGTTGATATTCGAAATTGGATTTTAGCACGCACATTTTAATTTAATTTTTGCCCGACTAAAAAGAAGGGTTATGTGTTTCACGCGTATCTGTGCGTGTGGATTTCTTTATACCCTCGAAACATCCCAACGGCTGGATGAATTTTAATGAAGGAGGTCTCTATCAATTCGTCTTAATCGTCCGATTGTTATAGGATAGACTTGGTTTTTATAAATTCAAAATGGCGGCCGTAAAATACAAAATGGCGGTAGAGACGAAAAACAATTTTTACGCACCCTATTGAGTGGCCTATCATTGGATAGGGCTTTCAAAATGAAGACGATGCTTCATTGACCATTTTGCAGTCAGAAGCTCCGTTTAAATAGGACACAACCTGGAAGTTGTGTACTTTGGATCTCTAGCTTTACAGCAACTCTAACCTTCCTAGACATCTATAGGCCTCATCAAAACAGTGTTTGTAGATAGGAACTAATAATTAGACACAACTTAAAAGTCATCAATACATGTAAATAAAAAAAGGTAAGTAATATAAAAAAAATAGTTTCATATTGATGAGGAAATAATTAATTAGTTCGCTTTTTACGCAGTCGGGTTTTTTTGATTTTTAGGTAGCTTTCTTTACAAAAAGCTACCTATTGCAGCCGTTCGGAGGAAAGCGATTTCAAAAAATTTTGGTATATTTTCATCGATCATGACCCCCAGACCCCGAAACCACCCTCCGTTCAAAATTGATATATATATATATATATATATATATATATATATATATATATATATATATCAATATATATATATATATATATATATATATCAATATATATATATATATATATATATATCTGACATATGTCACACTGTAACTCTCGTATTTATGAACCGATTTGTATGTAATTCGGTGTGTACATAGTACATGCCAATGTCTCGACCGAGTTCGTTGGCCAGCTTCATCCGCCATTTTGTTTCAAAATGGCGGCCATTTAAAAATTTAAAAAAAATTTAAAATTTAAAATGTGGTACCAAAAAATTAAAAATGGAAAAATATTTTTTTCTTATGTATTTGACCTTTATACAAAGACTCCGTAGCAGTTTTTGTTTTGTCTATATCTTAAAAAATGGCTGAGTTATAGCATTTTGAATTTCTAGCGAAGCTGACATTTTGAAACGTCCTGAATTTTGTCACGCGATAAAAGGCGTATTTATGAACCGATTTGGATGTAACTTCGTTTATACATAGTACAGACCAATGTCTCAACCGAGTTCGTTGGCCAGCTTCATCCGCCATTTTGTTTAAAAATAAAGGCCATTTAAAATTTTAAGAAAAATTTAAATTTGAAATGTGGTACCAAAAAATTGAAAATTGAAAAAATATTTTTTTCTTATGTGTTTGACCTTGATAAAAAGATTCGGGAGCAGTTTTTGTTTCGTCTATATCTTAAAAAATGGCTGAGTTATAGCATTTTGAATTTCTAGCGTGGCTGACATTTTGAAACGCCTTGATTTTTGTCACGCGATAACAGGCGTATTTATGAACCGATTTGAATGTAACTTGGTCTGTACATAGTACATACCAATGTTTCGACCGAGTTTGTTGGCCAGCTTCATTTGTCATCTTGTTTCAAAAGGGTTGCCATTTTTTTTTAAAAATGTAATTTAAAATTTAAAATAAGGTATTAAAAAATTGGAAAATGAAAAAGATTTTTTTTATGTGTTTGGCCTTGATACAAAGATTCTGGAGCAGTTTTTGTTTCTGAAAATTTGTTCTTTTGTTTATATCTTAAAAAGTGGTTGAATTATTGCACTTTGAATTTCTATCAGGGCTAACACTTTGAAACGATCTTGTATTTGTCTCGCGATACCACACGTATTCGCCTATTTCGATGGAAGAAGTGGATAGTATACATCAATATCTCGACCAAGTTCGCTGGCCAGCTTCATCAGCCATCTTGTTTCAAAATGGCGGCCATTAAATTAAAAATACATATATTTAAAGTGAGGTGAAAAAAAAATAGAAATTGAAAAAGGTTTCTTTCTTAAGTATTTGACCTTGATATAAGGATTCAGGAGCATTTTTTGTTTGTCTTTATTTTAAAAAATGGCTCATATATAGCAGTTTCAATTTCTGACGTGGGTGACATTTTGAAAAATCTGATTTTTTGCCTACGACAGCACTCATATGTATCAACCGATTCCGATGTGAGTGAGCATGTGCACAGCAATTACTAAGGTCTCGACCAAGTTCACTGGTTAGCCTCATCCACCATGTTGTCTTAAAATGCCAGGTACTTTAAGAAATCGCCGAATTTGGCAGCGAAATATAAGTTACTTTAAATAAAAGCAGCTTGGATAAAGCTGACTAATTTTGCGAAATTCTCATTCATAATGATTTAGTATTGATAAAAATTAGTATTGAATCTCCTACATTCGGTTTCCACTTAATTGAGCTTCGTGTGTTTGAATAATATAAGTGGGCTTTTTAAAAATAAGGAATATGAAAGCTACCTCTTCCTCCCGGCACTGGCCGGAAGGACTTTTTTAAATTTAATATATTATTATTTAATTCAGTTAGTTTTGGATAAGGACCTACCGAAGCAAGTTTTTAAGACCGAAACCGAATTTCGGTAATCTTCCTATTTTCGACCGAAAACGAAAACGAAAATGTACGATTTTTTTTTTTTTCTAGTAATTAATACATATATAAATATACGTGTAACTATACGTGTGGCCCAAGTTGGCTCTCCGTGCCTCTGACCAAAACTTTTTATTTTAATATAAAATAAAATGTAATTACTTCATCTACGGCACAGAATGATTTTATAATTATACGAATTTCACCGCATTAAAAAATGTTTTAGGTATACATGTGATACTTCTGGATATCAACGTAAAGTATGATGACGAACCAAGTGGCGCATCCAGGATTACGCTTTGGAGGGGGCTAGCATATTTTAGAGGTCTACGTGTGCCCAGATCTGGCCCTTGTGGTTGCTCTCTGTCTAATTTTCTTTCATTTGACTCGATGGGACGTGTCGGATCGAGTCCTGACTTACATTTTTTTCTGCTGACTTGAGTAGATTCGTGACTAGTCAGAGAAGCCAGGGGAAGCTCTGGAAAGTTTTGGTGGGGCTAATTCTGAATGCTTTTAACATGTTTAATAAGGAAATACTGTACCAAAATATATCTTAGTTTTTGCGATTTTTTAGTGTTTTTCTGTATTTGGATAATTTTAAAGTGTGTTTGCAATCAAACGATTTAAAGATTTATTATTAAATTATCAAAATATTATGAAAGTTAAATAGATCAAGAGGTTGCACGGGGTCTTAAAATTGTAATTAGTAAATTTTAAACATGCTAATATTTCGAATTTCATAATAAAATTTATAAAAAAGAAAAAAAATTGTGTGGCAAAATCAATATTTTTTCAAAAATTCTGATTTTTTAAGGACATAAAAAAGAATAACATTCTTTCATAATTTTTTAAAATTTTAAATATGTAGTCATATGTTTAAATATGTAATATGTAGTAAAAAACTTGGCGAAATTTGGGGCTATTTTTATAAAAACCTTAATTTCTCTACGAGTATACATGCTATCCTCATAAAAATGAACACAGTATATTACAATAAGCCCTTTATTGTTAATCTCGTGTTTGAACGCTTTTGCTACATTAGTTTTTACAGGGTTATCCAAAAGATATTCATTCTTTTCAATTTGTTGACGGTCCCCTATGGGATTTCAGGAAAAAATCTTCTCGGAAATATAGGACCTATACTATACTGTGTACACATCTACAGTTTCAGGTAAATTCCTCATGTATTTTTTCTAGATATTTAACAAAACGTATAAAATTGCAAGCGATCGGTCACCTTTGGCCATATACAGGGCTCCCAAATGGTCCACCAACTGAATACCAATAAATTTTAACAGAAAATTTTATGGCAGGTTTGCGCTAGAATTAACTTTCAAAGGTGATTCCGGGGTGGTTTGTAAGAAAAATCTAAAAAGAAAATTTTTCTAAAATAATATTGGTATTCAGTTGGCGGACCATTTGGGAGTCCTGCATATAGTGTATGTGTGTGGTGTATTTTTTTTTTTCAATTTATAATGCATTTAATAATTTATTTTAAAAAGCTGTGAAAAGGAGAATAGGATACTGAGTCAGGATTAACATTGACTATAATCATATCTTATTTACATGCACTATGCACATACAATAATATTAATACTAATATATTAAAATGTCTGCGTAACATAAGGAGACTAATAAAGAACGAATATAAATAAAAATAATACTTTAAATGTTATCAAAAGAACACTTATTGAGAGAATTTATTGTTGCATCAATGATAATACATTTCGGAAAGTTTAATGTCCATCGTTAATTCCCATGGTTAAAATTGATCTTTGTGTGATGTTAAGACACAGTAAATTTTATCTATACAATGGAAAAGGTATTATAATAGTGATTTTTAAAAAAATATATAAAATCGAACAGATATTAAAAATAAAATCTCAGAGAAAAGAATATATAAAAACCATTATCAATCATCAATCCATGCAGAAATTGTGACCTCTTTAGGGCTTCATCAAAATGTTCCATTTAATAAAACACATATCTTCACAAAAATAATCTTAATAAAGCAAATCCCTTCACAAAATATAATCCCATAAAAAATAAACTCTTCATTAATTATTGATAGGATGAAAATATATAAGGGAGGGTAATACACAGTGAGACGAAAATTATTATTACTTAACAAATGACAACGATTTTTATTCTTTTGAAAATTTTTTTGCTACATCTTTAAGTTACACAAATGCGCTACACATTAATGTATAAATGATTTAAAAAAAAGTTATTTATAAAAGCACAGAAGCAGCATAATGGAATATCGGAAATTGTCTCACTGTGTACCACAAGTAGTACACAGTGAGACAATGTATATATTTTCATAAATCATGCATTTTTACACTCTATCAATAATTTTCTTCAGTTTATGATTTCTAATTAATATTCCTAGATTTTCAAAATATTAAAAATATGAGCCTCGGGTGGACAAAGGCAGACCATGGGCTACCTTCATGCAAATTTTCAGTCTCTTACGTTTAGTAAATTTCCCTAGCCATCGCACGCCCACACACACACACAGAGAGAGAGAGAGAAAAACCTTATTTTATTAATAAATTAGCAAACCCCGCGGCTTTGCTCGCGTAATAGTTGAAATATGCCAAGTGATATTTATATGTCTAATTTTTATTAAAAGAAATTATACTTTTAGAAATAATTCAAAAATTACTATTTAAAACACAGTTTGACTAAACTTCATTATTGCACTACATTAGGCAGAAATTAGACTTAAATTAATAAAAAGAATAGAAAGTATTTTGAAACTTTTATGCTCAATTAATACGCTTATTTCAGTATTCATTTGAAGTTCTGAATTTTTTAGAAACCATCTTCTTACATCTTAAAATTAACCACCATGTCAAATTCCAAGTCCTAATACCTCTCTCAACATAAAGGACTATGTTGAAATAAGAACTGCCACCATTAATTTGTCAACATTAATTTTGAAATCGGTTTGTTATTTCCTTATAATTCCACAGAAGCGTAATTTAGAAAGCTTTTAAAGGCCTTTTTTAGAACGTTTGTTGTTCCTGTGAACCCCAGGTGGTAGAATCATCCGCTTAAAATATAGCCTGTGTAGGATCAGAGATTGTTACTATTGATTCGCTATTATTACTTTTATAATCGGTTTATATTCCCTGAAATTGCAAAGAAATCGTAATTTAAGAGTTTTTTAGAACGCTTTTCGCACCTCCCCTTCGCTTCACCCCTTTTTAATTCGAATTTATTTTCGACAGTCTTTCGAGGGCATTTATATTTTATAAGTAACTACCATGCCATATTTAAAGTTTCTAGTCTCTTCAATAACACAGAAATCGCAATTTAGAAAGTTTTTTGCTCCTGCAACCCTCTGGTGGTAGTGGTACAGACATAAAATATAGCTTATGTTAGAGCAGGTCACCAACAATTTGTCACGATTATTTTTTTAATCGGTTTGGTATTTCATAAGATTGCATAAAAATTGCAATTTAGAACGTTTTTAGAACGCTTTTTGCCCACTTCATCCATTTAAATTTGGAATTTTCTTTCGACTGTTCTTAGAAAGCAGTTGCATCTTGTAAGTAAATACCATGCCATATTTCAAAATGTTATACCCCTCAGTTATGGAAAAAACGCAAATTAGAACATGTTTTGCTCTTGCACCCCCACGTGCTAGTGACAGCAACATAAAATATAGAATATGTTGGAGAAGAGACTGTTACCATCAATTTGCAACCATTACTTTTGAAATAGGTTTGGTATTTCCTGAGATTGCGTAGAAATCACAATTTAGAACGTTTTTAGAACGCTTTTCGCGCATTCCCCCCCCCTTTTAAATTTCCAATTTTTTCGAAACTGTTCTTAAAGATCATATATATCTAATAAATATGTACCTTGCCTAATTTCAAGTTGCTATACCCTACCGATCACAAAAATCGAAATTTTGAACGTTTTTTGTTCCTGCAACCTCCAGGTGATAGTGACGCTTACATGAAATAGCGTCTATGTTAGAGCAGAGGCTATCAGCATCAATTTGCCTATAATTACTTTTGAAATCAGTTTGATTCTTCCTGAGATTGCTCACAAATTGGCATTTTGAACGTTTTTAGAACGCTTTTCGCGCATTTTCACCCCCTTTAAATTTTAATTTTTTTAAGAAATGTTCTTAGAGATCATTTATATCTAATAAATATATTCCATGCAAAATTTCATGAATCTAGGTCCTTCCATAATTCAAAAATCGCATTTTTCGAACATTTTTAGTTTCTGCATCTCTTCTGGGGTAGTGGAAACAGATATAAAATATAGCCTATCTTGGAGCAAGAGCTGTAACCATCATTTTTACACCATTATATTTGAATCGGTTCAATACTTCCTGACATTGCATAAATCGCAATTTAGAATGTTTTTTACAACGCTTTTCGCGCATTTTCACCCTTTTTAAATTTCGATTTTTTTTAGGAAATGTTCTTGCAGATCATTGATATCTTATAACAACCATTCAAAATTTCATGGTTCTAGACCCTTCCATAACATAAATCCGCAATTTAGAACGTTTTTTTCTCCTGCAACCCCAAGGTGGTAGTGAAATAAAAATAAAACAGAGCCGTGTCAGAGCAAGGTTTGTCACCATCAATTTACAACCATTGCTTTTGAAATCGATTTGATACTTCCCAAAATTGAGTAGAAATCACTATTTAGAATGTTTTTTAGAACCCTCTTCGCGCGTTATCACCCTTTTAACTTTGGAATTTTTTAAGAACTGTTCTTAGAAATCATTTATATCTAATAAGTAACTAATATTTCAAATCTCATATTTCTAGGCCCTTCCGTAACGCAAAAATTGCATTTTTAGAACGTTTCTTGCTCCTGCACCCCCTTTGGGGTAGTGGCACCGACATAAAATACAGCCTATCTTGGAGCAAGGGTTTGTCACCATCATTTTGACACCATTATTTTTAAAATCGGTTTGGTATTTCCTGAGACTGTGTAAAACCACAATTTAGAACGTTTTTTAGAACGCTTTTTGTGCATTTTCAACCCTTTTAAATTTCGGATTTTTTAAGAACTGTTCTTGGAAATACTTTATGCCTAATAAGTAACTAATATTTCAAATTTCATATTTCTACGTCCTTCAGTAACGCAAAAACCGTAATGTAGAAAGTTTTTTGCTCCTGCACCCCCTTTGGGGTAGTGGCACCGACATAAAATATAGCCTATTTTGGAGCAAGGGTTGTCACCATCATTTTGACACCATTATTTTTTAAATCGGTTTGGTGTTTCCTGAGATTGTGCAGAAACCGCCATTTAGAATGTTTTCTAGAACGCTTTTTGTGCATTTTCACCTCTTTTAAATTTCGAATTGTTTAGAAAATGTTCTTACATATCATTTATATCTTATAAGTAATTACCATTCCAAATTTCATGATTCTAGGCTTTTCTATAACACAAAAATTGCATTTTTAGAACGTTTTTTGCTCCTGCACCCCCTTTGGGGTAGTGGCACCGACATAAAATATAGCCTATATTCTAAGTTGGGCTAATACCATCATTTTGATACCTTAACTTTTGAAATCGGTTCGGTAGCTCCAGAGATTACCTCTAACATACAAACAATTTTTACTTCTTTATAATATTAGTATAGATAACTTTTTTAACATCAGAACCACATAGTAGGTACACAATAAGACACGTCTCACTGTGTACTTTCGTTAAGTTGTAACAAAATGGATGCCACATCTGTTGCATCAATTTCATCGCTTTAAAAAGTTTACGTCGTTTTGCCGAAATAGTCTATTATTAGATATAGCTAGGTTTGGTTAAGTAAATATATGTCATATTGAAGGAAATAAACTCTAAAATAGACGTTTATGGAACTTTAACCACTATAAAATAAGGAACTATTTACTATTATGTCGGACGAGTAACTGAAGTGGCGAAACTACATTCATGTGTTGCATAAGATGAAGTCGTTATGTGTGTGTGCCAGCTTGAAGAAAAAGTTACAACTATATGTCAAAGTGGCTGCTGTCTCACTGTGTACTCCCCTACCCTAATTTGCAAACAAAATAAGTTCACCAGAAGGAAGCACATTAGTAGGCGGACTTAAAAAATATCTATTAAATACTGTTTTAGAGATGATTTGGTTACTAGGTTTGATCTTTCATTACTAAATTTTATTTTTAATGAAAATAAAATACATTTTACAAAAATAACTTTTTATTCACAAAATGGGAACCTAAGATTAAAAAAAAAAAACAACATATGATGTGCAACAACATATGATGTTGCACACATATGATGTGTAACTGCACAGACAAATATGGTGAAAACGTAACCTAATAATGGCTAACGTTCCAGGAAAGTGTGGTGAAAGCTTACTCCTACTGATGTGTAACTTTACACACAATACCCTTGAAAGCTTACAGGCAATTGGGGTGTAACCTTACACAGAAATTTGTGATATGTTTCTCAATATTATGGTGCAACCTTACACAAGAGCTGTGTAATGTTACACCAGTTATATAAGTTAAGTAGTTACTGTAAGATATGCTGCCTCCAGTTTTATGGAGTAACGTTTACACTAAATGTTTTACATTGTGTGGAGACACGAAAAGTTTTTGGTTTCCGTCTGTCTGTTAGTCTGTCTCGGGATAACTGCCATAACAAAACATCCGATTAGCTTATAATTAAGTAAGTATGTTGGTGAGGTTACAGGATTTAGCTGTTTAGTTTTTGGTCATATTTGATTCATTCTTTCGGAAAATATTGAGTATTTTATTTTACGCCTAATGCTTTTCTGTGGGATTACAGACGATTTTCAAATTTTCATTTGTTGAAAGAAAATGGCTCATTTGATTAAAGGATTTAAAAAGTAAATTATGGATGCTGAAATTTCCAATTAAGGGTCTTAAATTATTCCTATTAGTTCGAAATTTTGACAATGCATTCATCAAATTTTTAAGTAGATTTCGTAAGAAATACTACCTATTACGTTCTCCCCTATGTTGGAATTTCTGAAAAATTTTTGCAGATCTACGCCGATCATGACGCCTAGAACCCAAAACCACTCCCAGTTCAAAACTTTATCCCTCTCTCTCTCTCTTTCTCTCTCTCTCTCTCTCTCTCTCTATATATATATATATATATATGTATATATGTGTGTGTGTGTGTGTAATGTGTTTTGCCTGCAAACTTATGGAACAGAAACATGGACGCTAACAAAACGGATCGTACAAAGATTACAAAGAATACAGAGAAATATTGAAAGATTTATGCTAGGCATAACTAGAAGAGACAGAAAGAGAATCACTTGGATAAGAAGTCAGACGAAAGTTTTTGACATCATTGAAAGAATTAAACGGCTAAAATGGAAATGGGCTGGGCACATTGCAAGAAGACAAGGCAATAGATGGAGCACAAATACTCTACAGTGGTATCCTAGAGATGTAAAACGACCAAGAAGACGACCTCAAGTAAGATGGAGTGACGAAATCTGAAAAGTGGCCAGTGTTAATTGGATGACTAAAGCACTAGACAGGAAACATTGGAAAAATCTGGTGGAGACGTACATCCAGCAGTGGATTGAAAACGGTTGTTGTTGATGATGATGATATACAGTCGACGCTCGTTTTTACGAACTCGTAGGGAACACCCAAATAGTTCGTAAAATAGAAAGTTCGTAAAATAGAAAATCCCCAAAAATGATATGAATGCGTATATTATTTATGTTTATTTTTATAAAACTGCCCCCTCTTCATAGATGAAGCAGTATTTCGAGATTATTTATTATTTAATAAATTTATACCTGTATGTTTAAATATACAAGAAATAAATTCAAATTTATGCACTAAAAATAATTTTAGTAAACATACGTTACTATGCTTTGAAAATATTAAATATGAAAACACAGACGGTATTATACTTAGTAAATGAAAATACATAGATGAAAACATAGATTAAAAAAAAATAGGAATGAAAATACAGTAGCCTCCCGCTTAACCGGCCTAAACGGGACCGAGGGTTAGCCGGTTAAGAGAAAAACCGGTTAAAGCGGAGAGTAAAAAAAAATTAAATAAGTATCTGCGTAATTTAATTAATTAAACCCGTCCGATGCATTTAGTTTTTTCAATTTGTGTAGTTTAAAAAAAGTAATTTTCTATAATTTGTGAAATGAATACTAGTTTAAATTAACTGAATTGAAAGAAAAATCATCACTGATAACAAATAATGGAAAATATTTAGCACAAATTAAATTGTTGAAAATCGTGTCACAGATCAGACATTATAGAGTTCCGAAGGGGGGTTGCACTTTTGACCATTAAAAACACAAAATCTCAAATCTTCCGGGGGGTCATCTCGTTCTTCCTAGGGGGGAATGTCCTCCCTCCGGACCACACTCTGAATTCAACACTGATGATTTTGCATCTTTCCCCTCGAAATTGCACTTCAACTCGAAAACGTAAGCTGAGTTTCCGAGGCCTCATCCCTGAATTTTGCCTAATGTTGGGAAAAAAACCGACCGGTTAAAGCGGAGTTGCGGTTAAGAGAAGGCCCGTTAAGAGGGAGGCTACTGTAATCCGTATCTTTTTTTTAAAAAATCACATTTTGAAAAATATATGTTTCCAATTTATCTATGGAAACCTTTACTACGTTTACCTTTCACAGTTATTGTTCCCTTCAAAAAATGCCTTAGTCCTGAAAACTACTACTGGAAATTGTTGCTAGACCCCCCTCCCTCCGAAATAGTTTGGGGAAATCAGCACATTCTTGGAATGCACCTGATGTCTCATTGTACCTGTATAGAGTTTAACTAACGTTGGCGCTGCATTCCGATTACTTTTTTTAAAAAATTTCAGAAGTACGAAAACTGAGTTCGCAAAAAAGAGATTTTCATAATCTGTAGTTCGTAAATGGGAGCGAAAAATTACATTGCTTCTATGGGAGCGTATTCGGGACCACTCTATAGTTCGTAAAATCGCAAGTGTTCGTGAAAAAGAGGTTCGTAAAAACGAGAGTCTACTGTATATACATACATACACACACATATATATATATCACTTTTTATGGACGCGATAACTTCCATAATTCTGTACAAATCTCTTCCAAACTGACACATAAAATCAAGAGGCAGAAAATCTCGGTCAAGTTCATTAATGGTCAAAATCGGACCAAGGGGGTGGAAAAAGGGAGCGGTTTTGTGAAAATCGAAAAAAAACCATAACTTCTTAATCATAATGCATATCATATCTGTTTAAAGTTATTATTACTTCTAGGAAAAGGGACGAACATTTATATATCACAGATTTTTGATAAAATTATAAATGGGCTCAAAAGGCGAAAAAAAATAGGGTTTTAGGGAGATAATAATTCACTAGCAGCAATGACCGAGCTGAACTCGGTCAAAATTAGCTTTCTGTTTATCTCGATATATTTTTCCCACTGAATCATTCTTGCCGTTTTAGATGCAATTAGCTAGACCGTGAAACATAGTGACCCAAAATGACCAACTAATTGAATTTTTTCGAACATGCGACCTATCACAATGCTCTTCTCGAACATGAAAACGATGGAATACAAATTTAGTGAAAATCGTTAGTCGTTTTCTAGGTAAAATAAGCTTGATCCACGTTGATTCAAAAAACCACTAACCGAAATTCATCGACAGATGTGAGCTATTTCAATGGTCTTTTTGTACTGTGAAACGGTATCTCTCTATTCTAAAAAAAAGTAACTACCACTGTCACCGCCGCCGCCGCCGCCGGTTTTGATTTTTTTGTGACCGGAGGCCTTTCTTCGTTAATATTAACAAAAATAATGCATACAAAAATATGAAAATCGGTGGTTTTATACAGAAATGTTTGATAAACACACTGATGCAGACAGTTTTCAAATCGAAGAATTATTTTAAGAGTTATTTAATGCTAAAGTTGGACAAAATTGTTCCACTAAAAAAGTTTTATAGCAGCAAAAACTATACATGGCAGTGTAATCATTTTTAGATCATTTTATGCGTTAGAATTTGCCGGAGTGCAGATTGCATTAATTTTTTTATTTTGACTCATTTTTTCAGGTTTTATTTCTATTTTAAATTCAAATTTTCAGCATTTCTAGAGATATTTTTTATAGATTTCAGAAAATTGTACTAATTTAAACTGTTGCCAACTGTATAAAAAGCGCAAGCAATAATGTTTGCTTCAAATTAAAAATTTATTTACACGTGACTATTATAAACAGGAAAAAAACTTTCAAATTAGAATTAAATAATAACGTATAAAAAGCAGGAACTTATTAAAAATTACGTCATAAAAAGTATACACGTGAATTTTAAAAGAGAAAGGATATTGTAAAATAATAAATTCATTAACATGCATTAGAAGTCTTAGGAGAAATTACGTCATATTTACGTCACATTATAGTTATTACATAAAATGAACACAAAGTAATATTGCAAAAAAGTTTAAATTTAGAAATTGCGCTAGACATTTATTTGATATTTTGAGAATTAATTTAAAATGTCTCATTTAAAAGAACTTTCTTTTCGCTTTGTTAAAAAATACCAGGAGACAAAGACTCTCTTTACTTAATTCCTTTTATATTAGCTTATTTTGAAATGTTGTTACGTCATCAAGTTATTTTTATTTCGACGTTTTATTTGTGTTTTTATTAATGTTGTACGAATTTATTTGTTCTTTCGTTATTTAAAATAAAAATTATATAAATTTGTATAATTTGGCGAGTGGTTTGGCGATTTATATAATTTGGCGAAATTGGTCGACAGGATAATCAAGTAGTACCGCAGCGGATTTGGCGTTAAAATTCCCCAATCAAAGAGAAATGAATAGAAATTCGTTTATAGGGAGATCGCCACTGTTTTTTAAATTATAATTCAATCTTTCGAAATCTGTTTAAAGCCGATCAAATTAGCGTGCATTTAGTGTCTGCGGTGTCTGGACGGGGGTTGGCGAGCGTAGCTCGTAGGGGGCCGAGCCCCCTAGTAACCAAAAAAATTGCCAAAATTGTTTGAACCTTTTTGAGATGCCGTTAGCGTGACCCCGACCCATTATCACCAAAATTACCCACTAATAGAATTTTCTTGAGCATGCGACCCAGCCCAATGGTTTTATCTTGTCAGAAATGGTGTAGTACAAAGTTTTGTCAAAATCTTTTGAGCGGTTTTTTAGACACAGTTAGCTTAATCCTGATCCATTAGGACCCAAAATGACCCATTTATTGAATTTTCTTAAACGTGCGACCCTGCCCAATGCTCTTATCATGCCCGGAAACGGTATTATACTAAATTATGTCAAAATGTTTTGAAACGCTTTTTAAATACAATTAGCTTGACCCTGATCCATTGTGATCCAAAATGACCCCCTAGTCGAATTTCCTTGAACATGCGACCTAGCCCAATGGTCTTCTCGTGCCCGAAAACGATAGAATACAAAATTTAGTCAAAATCGTTTAAGCCGTTTTTTAAATACAATTAGCTGAACCCTGACCTATTGTGACCCAAAATGACCCACTAATCGAATTTTCTCGAACTTGTGACTTAGCCCAATTCTCTTCTCATCCCCAGAAACGGTATACGTAATATAAAATTTGGTCAAAATGTTTTGAGCATGTTTTTAGATTCAATTAGCTTGACCCTGGCCCATTGTGACCCAAAATAACACACTAATTGAATTTTCTCGAACATGTGACTTAGCCCAATGGTCCTCTCATGACCAGAAACGGCCGTATATTAAAAAAAAATTGTCAAAATGTCTTGAGCTGTTTTTTAGATATAATTAGCTTGACCCTGACCCATAATGACCCACTAATCGAATTTTCTCGAACACGTAACCCATCCCAATGGTCTTTTCGTGCCCGAAAACTATAGATTACAGAATTTCGTCAAATCGTAATGCCGTTATCTAGATAAACTTAGCTGGACCACGGTGACCCAAAAATGACCACTAATCGAATTTACTCAAACACGAGACCCATCCCAATGGTCTTTCAGTGCCCGAAAATGGTTAGATACAAAATTTAATAAAAATCGATAGAGCCGTTCTCTAGATATATTTAACTTGAACCTGACCCATTATGACCCAAAATGACCCACTAACTGAATTTTCTCGAACACGAGACCCATTCCAATGGTCTTTTCGTGCCCGAAAACAGCAGGGTGCAAAATTTCGTCAAAATCGTTAAAGAAGTTATCTAGATAAACTTAGCTTGACCCACGGTGACCCAAAAATGACCCACTAATCGAATTTTCTCGAACATGTGACTTAGCCTAATAGTTTTCTCGTAATTCAAAACTGTAGAATATAGAGTTTAGTGAAAATGGTTAGAGCCGTTTTTTAGATAAAATTGGCTTGACCCATAGTGACTCGAAAATGACCCACTAATCGAAGTTTCTCGAACATGTGACCTAGCCCAATAGTTTCTTCGTGTCGAAAAACGGTTGGATGTGAAATTTGGTCAAAATCGATTGAACTGTTTTTTAGATATAAATAGCTTGGCCTTGACCCATTACGACCCAAAATGACCCACTAATCGAATTTTCTCGAACACGTGACCTAGCCCAATGGTCTTATCATGCCCGAAAATGGTAAAATACAAAATTTCGTCAAAATCGATTGAGCCGTTCTCTAGATATAATTAGCTTGATCTTGACCCATTACGACCCAAAATGGCCCACTAATCGAATTTTCTCGAACACGTGACCTAGCCCAATGGTCTTATCATGCCCGAAAATGGTAAAATACAAAATTTCGCCAAAATCGTTAAAGCCGTTTTTAAGATAAAATTTACATACAAACACATACACACACACATACATACACACACAAATTTTGCTCGCATTATAGTATAAGATAACATCGTCCATTCTCGAGATATCAAATTCACTTAAACTTATTATAAATCTTCTTAATACTATCTACAACTTTTATCTTGACAAGTTTTTGAATTCCAATTCTTACCGCAAAAAAAGAAAAAAAAATTAAAAACGAAAAAAGAAGATGAAGAAGAAAAAAATTTATAACTTCGTCAATTCACTAGATATCCAATACGCTTAAATTTATTATACATCTGCTTAAGATTATCTACAACTTTCATACTGACAAGTTTTTGATAGAACCAACTCTTACAAAAAAAAAAAAAAAAAAAAAAAAAAAAAACAATTTAAGCAAAAGCAGGGGGTTGACGAAAAAATTATCGTATTAGGGATGTACTCAAATCTAAACTGCTTATCTTCTGACTCTTTTTTAAATTCATTTTTCCTCTCAAACTGTTGATCGAAAATGGTCGTACTGAGAAAATAATTGTTTGTAAATTAAGTACTAATTAATTGAACAAAAAATAAGAATATAGGTCGCTTATAAATCTCTTCAAAAAAAAAAAAAAAAAAAAAAAAAAAATCACGTCAGCAAGTTTTATGCTTTTACTTTTAAACAAGTAATATAAAAATTTTATTTTTAAAGTCAATTCCTACTTAGGCCATCAAAGAAAAATTTAATATAATCTCTTAAGCTAATATTAGTTTTTGTTGCATTAAAATATCTCAATTTGTTGATTTTCTATAAGCAAGTAGGTTTACAATGGAACTCTACGGGAATTTGGCGAAATATTAGAGATATCGCCAAGTTGGTGTCACTTTTGGCGACTCATTTTGGTCGCCAAATTTGGAGCTGTATCGCCAAGTTGACAACAAACTTGGCGGTATTTGGCGACAGAACAGGGTCCCCCCCCCCCCCTATGGTAAACCCTTATTGAAAATACTTTCATTGATCTTCAATAACCAATGGCCGCCATTTTGTTTCCCATGCAAAACTAAAATTAGTTAATTAAAATTTAATTAATTAATTAATATTTGAAAAAACTGTATTAACATCAATTGTCATCCAGTACAAGTTTAAAAAAAATATTTCAACTTGATAGGATGAATAATGAGTATTTTATTAACGATTGAAAATTTGAACAAGATAAATATATAAATAAATAAATAAATATAGGGACAGTGTGAGCTAATAGTAGGAATTGAAAAATGAGTCTGAAATGTGTCAGAAAATTTCGAGTTGTGGAGAGTCTAAAAATATATTTTTTAATACCCTGCTCTTAAAACCAGCTCTTACAGAAAAAGGAAATAAAAAATTCGTCAAAAGTGACCAGATAAAATTGCTAAACTGGATTAATCTATAATCTTGATTTAGTATTTGTTGGTGAAATTAGTACATAACTTCGAGTTCTACTTTTGCCTGTAGGCCGATCCGCATGGATTTTTTAAATTAGATTTATAAATTTTGGTGGAATTTTATTCCAATAACAAAACATTTTGCTTTATAATTTTACTTATTCGAATTGTACATATTTAATTTTTTTCTTATTCTTTTATTGGTTACCTAGAAACTGCATTTCCTCCTAATAATCCTAATAATATTATAAATGGGAAAGGGTGTGTCAATGTTTGAGACAAGTCAGCGTCCAAACTGATGAATTAATGACTTTGTATATCTTTGTATATAGATGTATTTTAACCCAAAAGGCCATGTTTTTTTTTATTTATTTATTCAAATATTTTTCTTAGTAATTAAAAATGTCTTTGTTTTCCTAGAGAATCAATTGACATTTTCCCTATAAAATTTATAAAACTAGGGGGCTCGGCCCCCTACGAGCTACGCTCGCCAACCCCCGTCCAGACACCGTAGACTCTAAATGCACGCTAATTTGATCGGCTTTAAAAGGATTTCGAAAGATTGAATTATAATTTAAAAAACAGTGGCGATTTCTCTATAAACGGATTACTATTCATTAGTGCTGTAAAAGTAACGACTAAATGAATACCCGTATGATGTCGTTACTTTCGAACTCGCTACCCGTTAGAAAGTATTCGTTACTCGTTACTTTCGTTAGTGTTCAAAAACCGGGTATTAACAATCATGGTATGTACTACAAACCTGCAGCAATATCAAATCTAATTATATACCGCACATGACTCTTTTGAAGAATTCGTTACTATTTTAACGTAAAATATGTGCTGCCATCTGTACGTTAAAAATACATTTAATTTTCTACGTTTTAATGAAGAAAGGCAAACAAAATTAAAATACGATGCATAATTGAATATAACATGTCTAAATTGTATAATTTCTTACTTATGAAATAAGGAATAATCGGAGAAAGCAATTTAGGAAGAGTAAAAGTTCAACAAATTTATACGAAAACTATGATAAATATAATTACACAGGCAAAATATTTTACAAACAAATTTACTTATTAATTTTACACTAAAAGTAATTATGTATTATGAAAATTTAATTTCTGGAATAATATGAAAATATTTAAATATATATATATTTAATTTCTTACGTGATTATCCTATCAAATGACACTGTACTTCAGTCACATTATTATTTCTGAAATTATTGATTTATATTTAAAAATACTCTTTTTCAAATATGAAATTTAAAAACATAGCAACAAAAATATTTGGCACAGAGATGGATACAGAAGTATCCATCTCTGTTGCAAGTAAAGGGAAAATACAGATTACTGTATAGACCCATCAGGAAACGAATAAAATGCGGATTCAACCAATAAAAAGCTTCAGATATGTTTTTGATTTCCTACCCTGACAGAGGACAATAACCATTTTTCCAAATGGTTAAAAAAAAATTAGAAAACAGTAATTCTGCTTTTTCAGAATTTAGTGTCACCCCCGATGAAAAAAAAAAATATATATGTACATAAATATAGATAGTTCAGTTATAAGACTTAAAACACACGCGTTTATTTTATATAAAATGACGTGATCCGCATCCGCTGAAGAATTTCTTTCGTTATTTAAGAAATTCGACAAAAAAAAAAAATGGCTATCTCATGATTCATATGCTTTCATTTGTTTGTAATTTTAATGTAGATACTTAAAATTAAATTCAGTTTATAAAAACTTCATGTTTTATCAGAAGTTATTAACTTATATTTTTTCGAAACAGCAGGTATTTTAATTACCTTTTTTTTTTCCAGTTTTTATGAGAAAATGGCAACAAAAAGATATAATTGGTACTTTCCAACTATTTTTCCTGTACTTTTACTTTCTACAGAAATGGAGTACTTGAGTTACAAAAATTAAACAAATGACATTTAAAACTACAAAAAAATAAATAAATAAATAAATTAAATAAATAAATTAATTAATTAATATCTCAAAAATAAATCAAGATGCCGTTTTCAAACAAATTGCATTTAAAAGTACTTTTTTCCTTAATACGACGGTATAAAAATTGGAAATGTGCGATGCTTAGAAGTTAAAAAAAAATGCGATAGAGATTATTCCGTACAATGATACCTCTGGTTTGTTTTACGGATGGCTTATACAACGGGGCGTGTTTTTTTTTTTTTTTTTTTTTTTTTTTTTTTGGAGACGACACTTTATTAGCTTAGCTGGAAGAAAGAAATAGCATACCGGAGGTTAAAAAAATTAAATGTTATCATAAAAACATTTTTACAAGCAATCTAAAAACTCGTCTTTATCAGAAAAATATATATATTTTTTTTTAATTTAAAACATAAATACACGTACAAAGATATTTTTATAGGATAAAGAATGCACTGAAAGCAAACCTGTAAATTTTAGAACAGAATTTCTTGAAAATTTTTAGAATATTTAAAAGAAATGTGTTTTATTTTAGACTTTATCATCTTATCAACCAACAGTTTACGTCAATCGCATTATTATTTTAGAAATATTTGATTTATGTTTTAAAATAATATTTTTTCCATTCTTTTTGGTTTTAATGAAGCACGCCTTTCAGATAATATATAGCCTGATTTTGAAAAAAAAATTCTTTCAGATGGTACTGCAAGCTCAGGGTATAAAATAGCTATGCTTCTTTTTCTTTCCATAATGAAGGAACCAACAAACCCCTACGAAATCAAAATCGTTTGAGATTTGAGAATAAATGATACTAACAGAATGATACGCATACACTGATACGTAAACAACTAACGCCGAAATATCAGAGTCTGAATACAAATTCGCATCTTTTACCGCATCCGGCTATCTGCTCCATTCATGAATTATACAAACGCAAGCAGCGTTTGAAGTTAGTTTCATTTTGTTCGGCTACGTATTGACGCAGTAACGACTAACGAGTCGTATTTCGAAGTACCGATTCGGTATTTCGTATCTTAGAGAATACCCGTTACTTAGTAACGAATATGTGCGGTTTGCTACAGCTCTACTATTCATTTCTCTTTGATTGGGGAATTTTAACGCCAAATCCGTTACGGTACTACTTGATTATCCCATCGACCATCGACCAATTTCGCCAAATTATATAAATCGCCAAACCACTCGCCAAATTATACAAATTGACATAATTTTTATTTTAAATAACGAAAAAGCAAATAAATTAGTACAACATTAATAAAAATACAAATAAAACGTCGAAATAAAAATAACTTGATGACGTAGACACGTGTAACAACATTTCAAAATAAGCTAATATAAAAGGAATTAAGTAAACAGAGTCTTTATCTCCTGGTATTTTTTAACAAAGTGAAAAGAAAGTTCTTTTAAATGAGACATTTTGAATTAATGGTTTTTAATCTGACGTAATTTTGACCAAACTATTCTTTCTTTTTTTAATATTCACGTGAATGTACTTGTGTTAGAAATGAAATATTATTTGCGCTTTCCTAACAAAAATAGTTGAAAAGTATCCTCTTAAAATATCAAATAAATGTCTAGCGCAATTTCTAAATTTAAACCGTTTTGCAATATTATTTTGTGCTCATTTTATGTAATAACTGTAATGTGACGTAAATATGACGTAATTTCTCCTATTTAAGACTTCTAACGCATGTTAATAAATTTATTGTTTTACAAATTCCTTTCTCTCTTAAAATTCACGTGTAATTATAGTTTTTATTGTGGTGTCTGAATAGTGACATTTACTCCATGGTTTCTATTTGTTAAATTTAATTCCCCAGATGTTCTTCGGCAACTGCTAAAAGTGATTAAAAAAAAAAGAAAAGAAAGAACTTGGTTACTAAACACAGATCATTTTAACAAGCCAATTTACGAACTACTTCTTTTTACTTCCGCATTTGATAATGAGTGCTATTACAGACCACTTGAGTAACTCTCTAAAGCATATGTTCTAATAACTAAGATTTCATCACTAATATGTAACTAAAAGGAACATCTGAACATTTTGACTTTTGCCAGACACCTTTAATTATTATATATTTTTTCTACGCTGCGAATATGTTTTTTAGCAGCTTTATGTATACTCACTCTTAATCATGTAGCCTCTCTGTTAAGACGGAGTTTCTTATACTCCAGTAATATGTTTAATTATAAGTATTTAAAGCTAAAAGTTGAATCTTTCTTTATCGTAAAAACACACAATACTAATTCATATTACATTATATCTTCCCATGGATTTAGCGATTCATATTAAGCTCTCAAAGGATACTTCAAAGGATAAATAATGCTTCACAAAATAAAATAAAATAATTTCTTCAAGAAGCTTTTGGATAAATCCCTGGCCACGCCACACCGATGAAGTTATACGTCATCGCGATATTGATGAATCCCAGGTAAGAGCATTTTACCTATTTCCATTTCAAAAGCAGCATAGCCACAAGAGATTTTTTCTAATTGTTTAAATATGAGACAGCGAATTCCTGCTATCGAGAATGGAGTGCTTTTGGCTTGATAGGCCACTTAAACTCCAACAAAAAGATTAATGAGACAGATAAAGTGCTCATGTTTAGCGAAAAAGAAGAAAAATTTTATATAGTGGCTTAGATTATAAATATTAAAAGTATTCATGTTCTGAATAAAAAAAAAATAAAAAGATGCTGCATTGAATAAAATAATGAATGTTATTGTACCAGAAATATTAAGGTGAATGAAAAAGAAACATTTATATATTTATGTTTTATGTAATGAACATTTAAATAATTAGTGAATGAACAATTTGTTGGTTGTGAGTAATAATAATAATAAAAAAAAGAAATCGTTCATTTTACAGTAACTAAATAAATAAAAAGGAAATAGGTTCGTCGCATATATAAATAAGAGTAAACATGGCAGGGATAAAAGACGTCCAAATTGTCGAAAAATTAAATTCGCATAATTACTCAAATTGGAAATTTCGCGCAGAAATGATTTTAATAAAAGAAGAATTGTTTGATGTAATAACACAAAATCCCCCAGATCCAATTACCACGGACTGGACGAAGAGGGACCGTAAAGCACGTGCAATTATCAACTTGAGTATTGAAGACTCACAGATCGTGCATGTAAAGCACTTAAACACTGCCAGAGAAACCTGGCAAGCTTTAAAAACAATTCATGAAAGGGCTAATCTCTCAAGCAAGTTATATTTGCTGAGAAAATTATACGGAGCAAAACTCCCAGAAAACGGCAATCTAATAAAACACATTACACATATTTTAGAACTTGTTGATAAACTTTCAGCCATAGGCGAAACTATTAATGACTCGCACATTTCAGCTCTGTTACTTTGTTCATTACCACCTAGCTACAACACCTTAATTATAGCCCTCGAGGCCCGTCCAGAAAATGAACTTAATTCAGAGTTTATAAAAGGAAAACTCACTGATGAATATACAAGACGTTTAGAAAACACAGATCAGAGCGAGAATTCCTCAAAAGCGTTTAAAACGCATAAAAGGTTTCCGGCTGAACACTATAATAAAAAGGACAAACAGTGTACAAACTGTAAATTAAAAAACCATACATACAGAGAGTGCTGGCATCTTAAGAACAGAAACACTTACTCACCGTCACAAAAACAACAGCCGCACAAATCCAAGTATTACACATCATCGTTATGTTATGAAGACGCAAACAATTATAGAGAAAACAAAAACCGTGAAACAGAACCAATTCGGATTAACAAAACACAGGGCAATTCAGGAAAACGCAGCGACGCAGCTTTTTTAGTCCAGAAACCAGGAAAACAAACCTGGATAATCGACTCAGGTTCATCGACACACATTCTAAACAGTAAAGATGCATTCACTAAGTTTAACGACACTGAAAAGACGACAGTCATCATTGCCAATGGCAAAACGCTGAATTCACACGGTACAGGTGAAACGACATTTAAAACAAAAACATCCGATGGAGGGATAAACACAATCACATTAAAAGAAGTATTATACGTACCAGAATTAGAATCAAACCTCATATCGGTAAGCAAAGCAACACAGAATGGCTATAAATTAATTTTCGATAAAGAAAAATGCACGTTATCCCGAAACGGGAATATTTATCTTGAAGCAAGAATGAAAAATAATTTATATCAAGTCGAATTATTAGAAAGCGCTGAAACTAATAAAGTAAACATTGCACATGAATGTAAAAATAAAAATTGCATAGAAGTTTGGCACAAACGACTTGGCCATCGTAACTATAATGCGATAAAAGAATTAATAAATAAAAACTTAGCAGACGGTATAAAAATAAATAACTGTAATCATAATGCATTGTGTGAAATATGTATCCAAACAAAAATAAGTGATGCCCCATATCCGAAATCAACAAACTGTCCCAAAACAAGCAAAGTGCTCGATCTGATACACACGGACGTGTGCACATCTATCGGTACACCTACTATCGGGGGAAAAACAATGTTCGTCACTTTTATAGACGACTATTCAAGGTTCACAGTAATTTACTTACTTTCGCATAAAAATGAAGTTCACGAAAAGTTAAAAGATTATGTAGCCATGGTGAAAACCCAATTCGGCAGATTCCCTAAAGCTATTAGATCCGATAATGGAGGGGAATATTTAGGTAAACAAACGGAAGAATACCTAAGGGCAAGAGGTATCCAACACCAGTTTACGGTACCATTTTGTCCGAGCCAAAACGGCGTAGCGGAAAGAAAGAATAGGTCATTATTAGATATGACTAGGAGTCTACTCTCCGAAGCAGGCTTACCTCAAAAATTCTGGGGAGAAGCCATAAATACCGCCAATCACCTGCAGAATAGGCTACCAACCAAAATAACAAACAAAACACCGTTCGAAATTTGGTTCAACCGAAAACCCACCTTACACTACCTGCGTACATTCGGCTGTAAAGCTTATGCCTATATACAAAAACATCAGCGAAACAAATTAGATGATAGAGCGCAGGAAGGAATACTTGTGGGGTATGACAACAAATCAAAAGGTTACCGTATATTCACAAAAGAAAACAAAATAATAATAGCGAGAACAGTTAAATTTATAGAAAATAGTGAAAACAACTTAAAAGAAAGCGAAGAGGTAGAAAACTCAGACAATGACAACAACTACATTCAAACAGAGTTAAGTAATTCGGACGAAGAACCAACCGCGTCCAAACAACCCGACGTAGAACCGAGAAGGTCTCAGAGGTCAAATAGAGGGGTACCACCCGACAGATACGTATGTCACGTAAAAACAAATGACACATTCGAACCAACCGATTTTTATGACATAGCAAACATGAACAACCCAGTAGAAAAAGAAAATTGGCTCAAAGCCGCTCAACAAGAAATCCACTCATTAAAGAAAAATAAAACTTGGGACTTAGTGGATCCCCCACCAAATAAGAAAATTATTGGTTGTAAGTGGATTTTTAAGAGAAAGTTAGATAATTTAGGAAATGTACAAAAATACAAGGCCCGTTTAGTAGCGAAAGGATATAATCAGAAGTACGGCGAAGATTATGATGAAACCTTCGCACCCGTAGTTTCACACACAACAATCCGCACATTTTTAGCCTCAGCGGCATACAAAAATCTTTCTGTTCAACACATTGACATCGACACTGCATTTCTTCACGGCGAAATAGAAGAAGAAATTTTCATGAAACAACCAGAGGGTTTTATAGAAAAAAAATTGTGAAAACAAAGTGTGTAAACTGAATAAAACAATCTACGGCTTAAAGCAGGCAGCTAGAGCCTGGCACAAAAAGATCGCAGAATCATTAAAAAACATGAATTTTGTGCAAAGCACTGCTGACTCATGTTTGTTTACTAGAAAAGAAAAGGAAAATTTCACTTATATCATCGTCTACGTTGACGATATTTTAATCGCGAGTAAAAGTGAAATAATTAAAGATGTAATAAAACAATTGCAAAATGAGTACGGAGTAAAAGACTTAGGCGAAATAAGTCAGTACCTAGGAACCAACATAATCAAAACGAATGATGGTTACAAATTAAACCAAAAGTCAAAAATAGAAGATTTGGTTAGAAAGTTAAATTTAACAGATGCAAGACCTATTGGTACACCGATGGAAGTAGGTTTCTATAAATTAGAAGATAGCGACAATTTACTTCCGAACAATACAAAGTTTAGGCAAGCGATCGGTTCGCTCTTGTATATTGCCACAGTCACTCGACCCGACATTATGGCACCAGTAAATATACTTAGTAGGAGAAGTGCAACGCCACGCGAGAAGGATTGGAAAGCGGCAAAAAGAATTATTATTTACCTCAATTGCACAAAAAACCTATGCCTAACAATAAGTAAAAATAAACCACCAATACTCATCGCGTATGCTGATGCTGATTGGGCTGGGGACACTAAAAATAGAAAATCAACCACCGGCAATATTTTTTTTCTGGGTGATAATCCCATTCAATGGACTACAAAATTACAGTCAAGCATTGCATATTCTTCCGCTGAAGCGGAATATGTGGCTGCAGCAACGGCAGGACAAGAAATTTTATGGCTATTAAAACTGCTAGAAGATCTTAACTTGTATCAAGTAAAACCTATTTTACTTTACCATGACAACCAAAGCAGTATAAAGATGATAGAAAATGAAAAATTTTCGAAGCGGACAAAACATATTGATATCCGCTTTCACGCCATAAGACAATTAAAGGAGGATAAAATTATCGAATTAAAATATTGTCCCACGCAATACATGATTGCTGACTGCTTGACAAAGCCCACACCCAAACCTCAACTTTTGTGTGACATCAAGACTATGAACTTGTTACCTTATCCATCTGAGGAGATTAAGGAGGGGTGTTAAATTTAATTCCCCAGATGTTCTTCGGCAACTGCTAAAAGTGATTAAAAAAAAAAGAAAAGAAAGAACTTGGTTACTAAACACAGATCATTTTAACAAGCCAATTTACGAACTACTTCTTTTTACTTCCGCATTTGATAATGAGTGCTATTACAGACCACTTGAGTAACTCTCTAAAGCATATGTTCTAATAACTAAGATTTCATCACTAATATGTAACTAAAAGGAACATCTGAACATTTTGACTTTTGCCAGACACCTTTAATTATTATATATTTTTTCTACGCTGCGAATATGTTTTTTAGCAGCTTTATGTATACTCACTCTTAATCATGTAGCCTCTCTGTTAAGACGGTGTTTCTTATACTCCAGTAATATGTTTAATTATAAGTATTTAAAGCTAAAAGTTGAATCTTTCTTTATCGTAAAAACACACAATACTAATTCATATTACATTATATCTTCCCATGGATTTAGCGATTCATATTAAGCTCTCAAAGGATACTTCAAAGGATAAATAATGCTTCACAAAATAAAATAAAATAATTTCTTCAAGAAGCTTTTGGATAAATCCCTGGCCACGCCACACCGATGAAGTTATACGTCATCGCGATATTGATGAATCCCAGGTAAGAGCATTTTACCTATTTCCATTTCAAAAGCAGCATAGCCACAAGAGATTTTTTCTAATTGTTTAAATATGAGACAGCGAATTCCTGCTATCGAGAATGGAGTGCTTTTGGCTTGATAGGCCACTTAAACTCCAACACTATTAACTGACTGAACGAGTTAAATTATGAATATACTGTGAACGAGATTATGGAATAAGTATTGTAAATAAATGGCTATGTTTAGGTGGTATGCGGATTGAGCATACAGTGAAATATGTTATATTTATTCGTGTAATTTATGTCCGTGTTGTCTTAGTAAAGTGATGTGCATCCGTGTTAAAACCTAGTCTTCATTTCTAAGTAGATTAATACCCACGCAAACAAGATAGGACAGCTGGCGACGATAAATAAAAAATAGATCTGTAAGAAGACGGCTAAAGGTAAAAGTTTCATTTTCATCTTTTAATTAAATTGAATTATGGAACAACAAATACAAGAATTGTTGAAACAGAATCGGGAATTGATTCTTGCTCTTCAAAATAAAGTGAGCGTTTCTCATAAAGTAACTGTTCAATTTGAAAAATTTAATGAAGAATATGAAAATTTCGATAGTTTTTTCGAAAGATTTCTCACATACTTAGATGTTCAAAAAGTCCCGGAAGACGTTAGGGCTAAAGTGTTTATTTCTTCTCTAAGTCCTAAATTGTATCAGTTACTAAAAAATTTGTTGTCTCCAGAAATTCCTTCTGCGCAAAGCTTAGATAAATTGAAAGATATTTTGAAAAAGCATTTGACCCCAAAGCCATTGATTATACCTTCCCGACATAAGTTTCTGAATCGTAAACAGCATGAAGGGGAGAGTATTAATAATTATGTAGCGGAACTCCGAGCACTAGCAATTAATTGCGATTATGAAAGTAATATGTTAAATATCATGTTACGTGATGTTTTTGTTAGTGGATTACGCGATAAAATAATTCTAGATAGATTATTTGAAGAAGATAATATAGATCTGGATAAAACTTTGCAAATAGCTTTAGCTATGGAAAAGGCATTTAAGGGGGCAAATGATATTATGGGCCGTGAAATAAATGTAGTTCATGCAGTAAAGAAACAATGGTATAGAAAAACAAACTTTGCGGAAAAGCAGCGGAAATCTTTATTTTGCACGCGATGTACAGGCACGGATCATGTCAAAGAAAAATGTAGATTTATTTCGAGTAAGTGCAACTTTTGTTCAAAAATTGGGCGCATAAAAAAAGCGTGTTTCGCAGCAAAAAAGGCGAATGCTAGACCAGTTAAACAAAAACAAGTAAATTTAAAGGAAAATAATGTCCAGGTTCCGTTATTTGGTTTAAATACCATTGATTGTACATTACGCGAGGAAGAACCGAAACGACCTCCGATAATGATTACTCTGAAACTTGACGGAAAGATTTGCTCTATGGAATTAGATACTGGTGGAGCAGTCAGTGTTATGAGTATAAATAATTTTAGAAAAATTTCAAAGAAACAGATTCAACCCACTGATATAGTTTTTAAAACTTATAATGGTGAATCATTAGTACCTATGGGGTATGTTACAGTTAGAGTTTTATATAAAAACCAGATTTCGGATTTGAACTTATACATTGTTAAGGAGAACTTGGATACCATATTTGGCCGTGAATGGCTTCACAAAATTAGTCTAGACTGGAATGCTATTAAGGCATTAAGAGCTACGACTAAACTGAACTTAAAAGATCTGTTGGAACAATATAAAGATATTTTTGATGATAAACTGGGTGAAATAAATAATTATGAAGCTAAGCTCGAACTTAAACCGGATGTTAAACCCATATTTTGCAGAGTTAGAACAGTTCCATTTGCATTAAAGAGCAGAGTTGAAGATGAAATAGATAGATTAGAAAAAGAAGGTATTTTAGAAAGGGTTGAAAGCTCTGAATGGGCAACACCAGTAGTACCAGTCGTAAAATTGGATGGCAGTATACGATTATGTGCCGATTATTCCGTAACCTTAAATCCTAATTTAATTGTACCACAACACCCTTTGCCACGATTAGAGGAGATATTCGCAAGTTTGAATGGGGGAAAACAATTCTCAAAATTAGATTTCAAACATGCATATTTGCAAATGAAGGTAGATCCAGAAAGTCAGAAACTGTTAACAATAAATACCCATAAAGGATTGTATATTTGCAAGAGACTAATGTTTGGGTTAAATGGAGCGCCTGCAATTTGGCAGCGGTACGTAGATGGCTTGTTCCAAGGTATGGAATGGGTTAAAGTATTCATGGATGATGCTAGAATAACAGGAAATGACGAAATGTCACATCTTAAAGCTTTAGAGCTGTTTTTCAAAAAATGTAAAGAGCATGGTCTAAAACTTAATCTAAGTAAGAGTCAGTTCTTTCAAAATGAAATAAAATTTCTAGGTCATAAAATAGATGCAAATGGGATACATAAAACCGATGAGAAGGTTTCAGCAATCTTAAAAGCTCCTGTACCGAAAAATGTACAAGAAGTGAAGAGTTTCCTTGGATTAGTAACGTTTTATGGAAAATTCTGTGAAAATTTGGCAACTATAGCAAATCCTCTTAATAATTTGACAAGAAAAGATGTGAAATTTAAATGGTCAAAGAGTTGTCAAGTTGCCTTTGAGCAAATAAAAAAGGAAATCTGTTCAGAACACTATGATCCGAAACTTCCCTTAACGTTGGCAAGTGATGCATCTCCAGTAGGTGTTGGTTGTGTCTTGTCTTATCGATATCCAGATGGGTCTGAACGGCCAATAGCTTTTGCATCCAAAACCTTAACGAGGACTGAACAGAAATATTCTCAAATCGACAAAGAGGCCTTAGCAATTGTATGGGCAGTAAAAAAGTTTTACCTGTATCTAAAAGGAAGAAGGTTTACGTTAATAACTGACCACAAACCTCTAGTAGCAATTTTTGGATCGAAACGAGGATTACCCGTATTAACAGCTACCAGATTACTACATTATGCATTAATTTTGCAATCCTTCCAATTTGACATAGTTTTCCGAAAAACTAATGATTATGGAAATGCAGACTTTTTGTCAAGATTGCCTAAAACTTCGGAAGAACTGGAAGTGAAAGATGACATTACCATATTCCAGATGTCACAAATTGAAACGCTACCAGTTACTTCAAAGGAATTACGAGAAGAAACGTGGAGAGATGAAGAATTGGGTCCACTTTTACAAGCCTTACGGAAAGGTCAGAATTTGCAGGGAAGAGAAGCACAATATACCATTGAAGATGGATGTATCATGTACGGACAAAGAGTGTGTGTTCCGAAGAAATATCAAAAGCGTGTTCTGGAAGAACTGCATCAAGGACACTTAGGCATTGTTAAAATGAAAGCAATCGCAAGATCATTCGTCTATTGGAAAGGGATTGACAACGATATAGAAGAAGCAGCTAGAAATTGCGCTGATTGTGCCAGACACAAGACTGATCCAACAAAGGCCAAAGTTCATTACTGGGAGTATCCCAGTATGCCATGGGAACGTATACATGTTGATTTTGCCGGTCCTTTATTTGAGCACATGTTTTTGGTGATAGTTGATGCTCACTCTAAGTGGTTAGAAGTATATCCGATGAAGATTACCACGGCGAAGAAAACAATTGAATGTCTACGAGACAGTTTTGCGAGATTTGGATTGCCATTAGTTCTTGTCAGTGACAACGGACCACAATTCTCGTCTGATGAATTTCAGAGATTCATGCGAAGGAATGGTATCAAGCACAAAACTTCCGCACCATTTAAACCATCAAGTAATGGCCAAGCTGAACGCTATGTCCATATGGTAAAACAGTCGCTGCGAGCCATGCAGAGTTATGAAGGAAGTATACAACAAAAATTGAGTACATTTTTGCTTCAATACAGAAAAGCACCAAATGCAACAACAAATCACAGCCCAGCTATGTTATTTTTAAAAAGAGATATCCGAAGTAGGATTGATTTACTATTACCTCAACTACAATCGAGGATTCAAGAAAAAGTACGAAAAGGAGTATATGAATTTAGAGATAGAAATTTTGACATCGGTGATTCTGTAGCAGTACGAGATTATAAATCGGCAAATTCAAAATGGAAATTTGGAAGAATAATTAATAAAGATGGTGTCCTTCATTATACAATCGATGTTCAAGGTACACTCGTAAGACGCCATGTTGACCAAATCCGTCCAGTAGGTGAACAAGTGCAGAAGAATTATTCTACATCGAATGAATATCGAAGATCTCCATCGACAAAGTTTAAAGAGATTTCTTCAGAACCGGAACATCTGAATACTGAAAGTATTATTGTTCCGATCTCCAGTGACAAACCTGTAGCGTCACCTTCAACTGCTGATGTCCCGAGTAAGGATCTGACTTCCCCAACCCATCAGTCCAATAGTTCATCACCAGTACCTGCTACGACAGATGCTCCACCGATTCAAGCAAGCCCGACTATAATACCCCGACGTTCTCAGAGAGTTCGCAGACCACCCAAGAAGCTTGACCTATAAAGGGGGAGGAGATGTGGTGTCTGAATAGTGACATTTACTCCATGGTTTCTATTAACTGACTGAACGAGTTAAATTATGAATATACTGTGAACGAGATTATGGAATAAGTATTGTAAATAAATGGCTATGTTTAGGTGGTATGCGGATTGAGCATACAGTGAAATATGTTATATTTATTCGTGTAATTTATGTCCGTGTTGTCTTAGTAAAGTGATGTGCATCCGTGTTAAAACCTAGTCTTCATTTCTAAGTAGATTAATACCCACGCAAACAAGATAGGACATTTATGACGTAATTTTTAATAAGTTCCTGCTTTTTGTACATAATTATTTAATTTTAATTCCAAATGTTTTTTTCTGTTTATAATGTAATGTATTTAATAGGTTTGCACCTGATGGCAGCACATACTATGTACTAGTACTACTACTTTAACTTGGTGGTCTCGTGGTGTTCTGATAAAATGGCTAACTAAGATATATCATGGTGTCAGAAGTATAGTGACCCATGTATTTTTGTTAAATATTACAAAAGAAATTGAAGCAATATGGCAGGAAGTTTACCTAATATTGCAGCATTTGAACTGGGATCAAATCCATCCGAGTCATGGCGGTATTGGAGGCAAGATTTTGAAGATTACATAGAAGCTTTGAAATATGCAGGTGAATCCGAAAAAACAAAAACAGCGCTCTTCCGGCATGTTGGCGGTGATGAGTTAAAAAAGCAATTTCGTGCATTTGATCTGAAGCCAGAAGGAGGAGCCAGTGAAATAACATTGAAGCAAATTTTCGACGAATTTGATAAATATTTTCAGGACTATGTGAATGAGATATATGCTTCATTTAAATTTTTAGAAATCAAGCAAGAAAGTGAAGAAAAATTTGCGGACTATTATTCACGTTTACGTAGAGCTGTTATTGAATGCAATTACGGCAACCTTGCGGATCGGATGCTTCGTGATAAAATCATTCAAGGGTTGGCTGATAAATCGCTACAAGAGCGATTAATTCGCGAAACTAGTAGAAAGAAGAAGACGTTGCAAGAAATTGTTGCTGAATGTAAAACGGCCGAGTATAGTAAAGTGCAGGCCGCGGAAATGTGCGATAAAATCAGCCGATTGAATGTCGATGCAATGAAGTGGAAGGATGGCCGGGCACGATATCATAAAAGAGAAATATTTTGTAAATACTGTGGCAGATCTCACGAACCAAAGAAATGTCCAGCCTTCGGTACAAAATGCAGAAACTGTGAAGGAAAAAACCATTGGTCGAAAGTATGTCGGAATAAAGTAAACAACAGTCAACAGGTGCGTCGACTAAATGCAGTGGAACGGAATAATGACAGTGATACAGAGTTTGTTTATTTGGGTGAACTGAAATATATAAATCAACTTGAAAGTAAAAAATCAAATTCTGTATGGCTACAAAAATTAAAAGTAAATGGAAATGATGTTATATTTAAGCTAGATACAGGTTCTCAAGTCAATGTTATTCCAAAGAGTCAAATATTAAAATGGAGTGAAAAGCCAATGGTGAGAAAATGCAAACAACCTATACTGGATTACTGTGACAACGTTGTACCAATTCTAGGTGAGTGTTTTCTTAATTGCAAAACTTTAAAGAAAGATATGACATGTAAATTTTTAGTAACCTCTTTAAATGCTAGTCCAATATTAGGGCTCGAAGCCTGTGAGAAATTAGAACTTATCCAAAGACTTAATAATGTTATAAAGCCCATGTATAATTTTTTCCATCAAACACCGGAAGATATTGTCCAGCAGTTTTCTGATGTATTTACAGGAATTGGTCGCTTGAACCGTGTTGTAAAAATAAAATTAAAAGACCACTATATTCCGCACATAGCGGCCCCACGTAAGATACCACTAGCTCTACATGACAAAGTAAAGAATGAGTTGCAGAATATGGTAGAATCTGGAATAATTGCAAAAGTGGATGAACCAACAGAATGGGTAAATAATATGGTTGTCATTAACTCTCCAAAAAAATTGCGCATCTGTTTAGATCCAAGGCCTCTAAATGAAGTAATTCGTCGACCTCACTACCCTATACCAACAGCTGATAGTCTTATTGCACGACTTCAAGGATGTAAAATATTTACTATCCTAGATGCAAAAAATGGCTTTTGGCAATTGCCATTAGATAGAGAATCTTCATATTTAACTACATTTACAACACCTTGGGGGCGGCTCAGATATTTAGTTCTGCCTTTTGGGCTTAATAATGCTGCAGAAGAGTTTCAGATGGCTATGGAGAACACGTTTGAAGATATGCCTGAAGTAAACCCTTACTTTGATGATCTAGCCCTTGGAACATCCTCTATTGAAAATCACTGCCAGTTACTACATAAAGTTTTAACACGTGCTAGAGAAGCAAATCTTAAATTTAACCTTGCCAAGACGCAGTTGTCAAAATCTTCTGTGAATTACTCAGGCCACATATTATCTGACATAGGAATAGAACCAGATCCTAAAAAGATAATGGCTATAACTGAATTTCCTGCGCCAAAGAATCGAGAGGACTTGCAAAGGTTTCTTGGCATGATAACATATTTAGCTAAGTTTACGCCTCATCTCTCAAATCTAACCCATTCATTGAGACAGCTTTTGAAACAGGATACACAGTGGTTGTGGGATGAAAATTTTCAACGGGACTTTGAACTAATAAAAGGAACTTTAGTACAAGCTCCATGTTTACAGTATTTTGATAAAGACAAAGCTGTAACCGTTTCAGTGGATGCCAGCCGTTATGGCTTGGGAGCTGTTTTACTGCAAGATAATAAACCAGTTGCATATGGTTCTGCATCATTAACTGAAACACAGCAACGGTATGCTCAAATCGAAAAAGAGTTACTCGCTGTAATTTTTGGCCTTGAACATTTCAATTATTATACATATGGAAGACCAGTTGAAGTGCAGACAGACCACAAGCCATTGTTGGGATTAAGCAAAAAGCAGTATGATGCCATATCACCGAGACTTCAACGTATGCTTCTCAGGGTTAATAGGTATGATTACAAGCTTGAATATGTCCCCGGAAAACGTCTTCTGATAGCCGATACACTTTCTCGTGCTCAGTTAGTCAAAGAATATTTTGCCGATGAGGAAGAATCAGACACAAGTGTTAAGATAAATCTACTATCTCATGCATCAGTAAACAAGTGGAAAGAATATGCAACATTTACGACCAATGACAATGAATTGCAAGATGTTTTATACCACATACAAAATGGTTGGCCTGAAAGAAAAAATACACGAAATTTTGCTAAGCCCTATTGGCATTGCAAAGAAGAATTGTACTGTACAGATGAAGGTATAATTTGTCGCGGTAAAAGACTTGTTGTGCCAAAGGTCGCAAGAGCAGAAATATTACAAAAGTTGCATTTAACACATAGAGGTACAATGGCTTGTAAAACGAAAGCAAGAGAATATTTTTATTGGCCATCAATGAACTGTGACATTGAAACTTTTATTGAGAAATGTAAAACTTGCCAGCAGCATCAGCGTAACAATCAAAAGGAAGTTTTGCTTGATCAAGATGTTCCAGAGAAGCCCTGGCAAAAGGTTGGTTGTGATTTTTTTTTATCTAAAAGGCCAGCAATATCTGTTATTAATTGATTATTTCTCAAAATATGCTGAAGTCCAAATAGTTAAGAATAATAATGCACCAAGTGTCATAATTGCCTTCAAATCTATTTTTGCAAGACATGGAATTCCAGAGGAGTTGGTCAGTGATGGGGGACCACCATTCAATTCAGAGGAAGTGAAAATTTTTTTTAAAGAATGGAATGTGGAACATAACCTCACATGACCATACTTTCCTAGAGCTAACGGTCAAGCTGAAAGAGCCGTGCAAACAATAAAAAAATCCCTAATTAAGGCATTACAGGATGGAAAAGATATATGTGGTCTTATTAGACTATCGTATTCAACCATCTCAAGATCTCCCCTCTCCAGCTGAACTATTAATGGGCAGACGACTGAGGTCTCTTTTGCCATGCCATCCAGAAAAACTTAGGCCAAATTTTCCGTTAGCTGAAGCAAAGCAGTCTTTAGAGAAGCAACAGATGATTCAAAATAAATATGCTAACAAGCATAGTGCACAACTCTCAAATTTGAAAGATAAGGCAAGAGTTTGGTTTCGCCAAAAGATGAACGAACCATGGAAGCAAGGAACTGTCATTCAGGTTGGTCCTCAACCTCGATCCTACATTATTAAAGGGATAGATGGTATTAGTTACAGAAGAAACAGATTTTACATCCGCCCTGATAAATCCGAATTAAGTCAATCTGTGAGATCAGTAGAGGATTTTTATCCAGCAACTACAGATTCAGATACAATAGATACAATAGATAATAAAACAGCTAAGTTACAAACGGTGTTGCCTCAAGTACCTCTACGGAAATCTTCAAGAACAATAGTAAAACCTCAACGCTATAGAGACAACTAAACTATGTTAAATTTAGAACTTTAAGTGATTTATAATTTTTAATACTTTTTAAATATCCATTGCCTTCATAACTCTCTTGTTTATTTAAAAAAAGGGCATGTAATGTATTTAATAGGTTTGCACCTGATGGCAGCACATACTATGTACTAGTACTACTACTTTAACTTGGTGGTCTCGTGGTGTTCTGATAAAATGGTTAACTAAGATATATCAATAATAGTCACGTGTAAATAAATTTTTAATTTATTTACACGTATAAATATTTTTCTTTTGAAGCAAACATTATTGTTTCCGCTGTTTATACAGTTGGCAACAGTTTAAATTAATATCACTTTCTAAAATCTGTTAAAAATATCTCTAGAAATGCCGAAAATCTGAATTTAAAATAGAAATAAAACCTCAAAAAATGAGTCAAAATAAAAAAAATTAATGCAATCTGCACTCCGGCAAATTCTATCGCATAAAATGACCTAAAAATGATTAAATTCCTATGAACAGTTTTTGCTCCTATAAAACTTTTTTAGTGGAACGATTTTGTCCAACTTTAGCATTAAATATCTCTTAAAATAATTCTTCGATCTGAAAACTGTCTGCATCAGGGTGTTTATCAAACATTTCTGTATAATACTACCGATTATCATATTTTTGTATGCATTATTTTTCTTAATATTAACGAAGAAAGACCCCCGGTCACAAAAAATTCAAAACCGGCGGCGGCGACAGCGGTAGTTATTTTTTTTTTAGAATAGAGAGATTATTATCGTTTCCTATAAAATATTATCGTTGCCAAGAAAATCAAAATCCGAAATAATAATTCCTCTTAAAGAATTAATTTTCGAGTGAAAGAGGAAAATGAAATACAACATTAAAAGAATTAAAGAAATTAAGAATTTAATAAAAAGATGAATATGACGTCATATTGGAAATAAAACGGAAATTCTCAAGTATTTCTTACTAATATAAGGTGGGTGGGTTTCAGGAAGTTGGAAGCAGGCGAATATGACGTTATATATCGAAAATAAAATCGATACTCTTTGATGTTGAAATAAAATAGTCTTGGGTTATGATATTAATTCTCATTATTTAAAGAAAATTGTTATCAATTGTTTATCGTCCGCGAATGGTTAACATAAAAATTTAATTTTAATTTTTAATTTAAAAATAATTTTTTTTAAACTTTTGAAAAGCAAAACATTTCAATAATATGCCCTGGAAAAGTATCAATGTTCGAAAATGACGTCATGATCAGCGGGAAATAATTATTTTCATTCTTAAAACTATAAAATTAATTAGATTGCTTGAAAAAAAAATATTTTTGACGAGTGTTAATTCTTAAAGCCGCCTCATTTCAGAAAATATGAGTGAAAATTGCTTTATTTTTTAAAAGAAAGTTTCATTTTCGTTCATAAAACCTAAAGTATTAATATGATTGCGTCAAAATAAAATCATTTTCCTTCCACCAGCATCCAAATTAAGACTCGGGAGCTCGAATTATATAACACGTTTGTAATTCGTAGTTTGGCAATCGGATTTTAATTCCGCATTTCTTTTAACTTTAAAATTATAAAAATATTTCATCCGTTTTAAAAATAACTTTTTAAAATATCTTTATTATAATGGATATTTGTAAAGTCTTATAGGATGCAATGAATACATATACAAACAAATTTCACACACCAAATACCACCTAAAATACATTGTTGTTGTAGAATTCTCCTAGCGTTGTTTTTTCGTTTTACGAAGAACGATTCACCGATTTCCACAATTTTACTTGGCCCTCTTTTTTAGGTGCGTTCGCAATTATATAAATACGTGGCACCTATAGTCGTCGTTCAGTCCGTCTGTCTGTCCATCCGCATACAACAGAACAAAAACTACCCAACCGAATGGTCTGAAATTTTAAATATATTGTAGCCATCTCATCTCGCATGATTAGTATAAAGCGAGTTACTAGCTTAGAGTAACTGGCCTGGCCTTTTGCTCGATGCTAACGTTTTCGCTTCCTGATCATGAGATCCCTGGTTCGTATCCCAATCCACCACTCTCTCCTCATTGGTGACCCGCATAAACACGCAACAACAACCTTCCGCAACAATCATCGCCTCTCATAACCAACAGATGGCAGCACCAAATAAATCATCTCCGGCAAGCAAAGCCTGTGAAACGCTCACAGCACAAAGCCTGTCATACTGCGCATCACATATGCGTACGACAGCATCACTCACGAGTGCATATCGCTCGTCAGACGTCAGCAAGATGTCTTCCTCACTGAGGATGGAGTGTGTAGCCATCTCATCTCGCATGATTAGTATAAAACGAGTTACTAGCTTAGAGTAACTGGCTTGCCTTTTGCTCGACGCTAACGTTCTCGCCTCCTGATCATGAGATCCCTGGCTTGTATCCCATCGGCGCCACTCTCTCTAAAATATAATGGTTGCAAAATTTTGTCGAGTCATTTCAAATTTTATGAAAATTGTATGTATAGTTCAATGACAGGGACAGTCAAAAGTTTTCCGTTACAGGACGGCCCATATAAAAAAAGGATTTGAAGTGCATTTTAATGATGTTACAGCCTTTCGAATAGAATGAAATGGATAGGCACTTAATATACGTTCAGTACACTATGCGGTGCAAAAAATATTTATAAAATTAGTTATAGTGTACGAACGCACCTCATTTGCCCCGTTTGACGTGCAATTTCCAACTTGTTTTTATTGCTTGCAATTTCATTTTCGTAATTGTTTATATATTATTTGGCACTTTTTTTTCATTTTTTTATGACTCAGTTATGTCAAGGCACCTCAAAATAAAAAATTCCGTCAATTAAAATGTGATAAAGAGTTTGTTAATTATATATGTTTTTAATTATCGGGAGTGAAATGTTTTGTTTAATTAATGCATTCATGTTTCTTTTAATGGATAACAGCTAGCAATCTTTAACAAAATCATTCAAATCATCTCCCGATTACGAACGATTAATAAGAAAGTCGGGCTGAGGGAAATAAAAGATTAGTTAATCTTTCCGTAATTTGGTCTGAAACATAGGTAGTAAGTAACATTACGATTTTAAATTGAATGTGGGTACTATTAAAAGGCTATTACAAATAATTTATAAAGTGCCAAATCATGTTTGCGATTTAGTCAACTGGCAGTGGGCACGATGATGAATGATTACCGATGAGGTTTGATGTCTCCAAACATGCCTACTTTTGGGTGATTTTAATAAGCTAATGCTGAATAGATTAGGATGTTTTAGATAAGATCTAAATGTTATAGAATGATAATCAAGACTGTTTTTCGGAAACAAAAATTGTAAAAACATTAGATTTTTAATTAAATATAATAGATTCAGTTTGCATTTCCATAAGTTCCTTTCGTATCATGAGATTTTATTCAACTTATCTATTAGAAGCAGGTTTTCCATTGTTGACAGGTAAGTAAATAATGAAATTTGAATATTAGGATAACATAAAATCCTTGTTCAAACTGTTGCTTATCCCAATAAAATCCCAGTGTAAAACCTTTCGCGCAGTCCTAGTCTATAACCTTTCGCGCAATCAATAGGAAATTACAACTGTCAATTTGGTGAGACAACGCCCTCTGAAGAAATATAGTTTTTTATATAAAAATTACCAGTACAACCGACCTTTTCTAATGCATTAAAGTGCGTCATTATATTTCATGCTACATCAGCATTTTCAAGGTAGCATCTCAAAGTGTCCGGGGCTCCTAAAGCAGTAGCATAAGATGGGACAATTTCAGTATCAGTTTCATCATTATAGTCATCTTCTTCCTTTTCAGCTGTCACGACATTAATAACAGTTTCAATATCTCTTATTACCGTTGATGTTAAGTTTTCATCAACATTGGCGAAATCTTGAAAAGAAAGAGAATCTTGGCTTATGATGTTCCATGCTTCTTCGTCTATGTTAAAATCATTGCTGTTGTTTTCTTTTTCCTGTAATGGAATAACTTCAGCATCATTTGATTTAACAAAACCCGCTTTTCTAAAGCGATTTGAAATTGTTGTAGCAGTTACACTATTCCAAGAGGAATCCAACATATGCATAGCATCCAGAATTTTCTTGAATTCCTTTTTCTGCTCTAGTGATATAAACATTCTTCGCAGAAAATCTTTTCTATACTACGCTTTAACTGACCTTATTATACCGAGATCTGATGGCTGGAGTCTGCTAGTACAATTTGCAGGAGAAAATATAACTCGTGTATGTGTCAGAGAGTCTGAAGAATGGGTGTGACACTGATCCATAAATAGCAGAGCTTTTTTTTCAGCCATCTTCATATCAAATTCCTTCAAAAAGTGTTAAAAAAAAATGTTCGCTGTCATCTAGTCTTTGGTGCTACTTGCATAAGAATATATCAGTTTCTTCACATTTTGTAAACACTGTGGTTTCTTGGATTTACCAATCACTATTGGCGATAACTTTTCTGATCCGTCCACATTGTAACATAAAAGCACAGTCACTCTTTCTTTGCTGTGCTTGACACCATGACATGTTTCTCCTTTAAAATTCAGGTTTTGTTTGGCAAAAGATAATAAAATAAACCTGTTTCATGACAGTTAAAAGAGTTCTTAACATAAAACTTTTGAATTAAGTTTGGAAGGTCTGCGATCCATTCATTAATAGTTGAATCTGAAACGATTGCGCCTTCAACACTCAAAGATTTGTTAAGCCGTGTCTTTTCTTAAGTTTTTCTAGCCATCCCAAAAAAGCCAAAAAATTTTCGATCCCATTTTTGATGACAAAGTGGGTGCCTCTTTTTTTGAATAACTCACCGCTAATGGGTAAATTAGAAGCTCTCATTTCTCTGAACCACTAAATTAAAGTGGCTTCTAAAATCTCAAATTTTCCATTCTGAATGTTTGATTGTTTCTTAGCTTGCGTAGAATACTCGTTGTTCCTTTTTTTTTGATCGAGTCCTCGTTCTTTAAAATTTTTCCGAGCGTTGATACTGGCAAATCGAATTTCTGAGCTAAACTTATTTTTGACAGTTTAGGATCATTTTTTGCTGCTTGTATAACTTCAATTTTGAACGAAATTGTTAACTTTCTTCGCTCATTTTTATTGCAAAAAAATAAAACAAAATCAGATCTAACCGTAAAGCCAAGGAGGGAAGGGAACACGCACAGGGATCGATAAAAAAAAAAAGAGAACGAAGAGAAGGAACCATTAGAATTGAGGAGAGAGGGTGAAAAGTCAAATTTCAACACCCTCTCCTTCCGCTCAGGCGCTTTGCGGAACGGTCTTTTGACCTTGACACGTGCAGAAAATTCTTTATAGATTAAAAAAAAAGTTTCGTACTTAACTCTGAGTTTGTGAATTGCACTGTTATTTCCGCGCATAACTGAGAGAGACAATTCAAAGTGGCGCTTACAAGGGAAAGATCGACAGGATTATTTTCCTATTCCTTGTGGCGGAACATTGCGGAATTCGCATATAACTGAGAGATGTGTATAACTGAGAGAAGTGTATAACTGAGAGACGCATAAGTGAGAGATGACTGCATATTACTACAATTGATGCAGCATAAATGCAGGTAAATATATGCGCAAAATACGCATAATGTAGTGTAAAGGAAATTTTTCGGAAAAAACATGAATTGCAGTCAAAAGCGGAGACCTGATTTTCAGGATAAACATTGGATGCTTATATAAGAGCGTTTTTTAAAACTTTACAACATAGTTGAGAAGTTTTTATGAATTCGGTTTGTCCGTCTGTCCGCGCTCTAACTCGCGTAAACAGACTCTTATTGTCATGCAATTTATATATGTTATTGAGGTTTTACTATATTGCTTATTCGGTATTGAAAATGAAGTGTATAGCATTTATAGTTCATTGACAGGAACACTTAAAAGAATTACCCCTTCGGGACGAGCGTCTTTTACAGAATTTTTAACCTTTTATCACCGTTTTTTTAAAACAGAAATTTTAGCCCAATTGAATCGGGAAAATGCTCGGGTTTAATAAGGCAAAATTTACAATAAAAATTTACTGGTGAGAATAATCACTGATTCTGAGCACCTTACGCGGCATGAATACCGGTCGTTCGTCCCCAAGGGGTTAAAGTCTGCTGGAAAAAATCGTTCGTATGGTGTAGTTTAATAATGTTACACTATTTAAAACATATTGAAATTGACATATATAACTGAGATGCACTACAGGAGTCTTACTACAGAATAAAGTGTACATAGTATTTATCGTTTATTTACAGGGACACACAAAGCAATTCAGTTACAGCATTTTCTATCAATAATAAATAAAAATTTCTGGAAGTGCGTTTTCAGTTGTAGTACGTGTTTTCATATTTAACTCTCTTTTTTTTCCATATTACTGGGTGTGCATAAATTCAGTAGAGATCCTATATAAATACGTAGCACCTATAGTTGTCGTTCGTACCGTCTGTCCGCATATAACAGAGCAAAAACTACCCAACCAAATGGTCTGAAATTTTAACTATATAATTGTTGTAAAATTTTGTCGAGTCATTTCAAATTTTATGTAAATCGGATGTATAGTTTAATGACAGGAACAGTCCAAAGTTTTCCGTTACATGACGGCCAATGATATAAAATATTGCAAGTGCATTTTAGTGACGTTACAGCCTTTCGAAACGAATCAAATGGATAGGCACTAAAATATATACATTCAGTACGATATGCGATGCAAAAAATATTTATAAAACTAGTTGTAGTACGAACGCACCTCATTGGTCACGTTTGACGTGCAATTTTCCAACTTGTTTTAAATTCTATTCGCTCCACTATTTTAAGAAAATTAATTTTGTAGTATACCTGGAAACTAGAGTGAAATAACCAACGTTGACTAGAGCTCCTAGGCAAGGCAATAGAGACCGTATAGGGACTCTACCTAGCAAAATTCATGGTAGTTTTGGAGAAAGGCTTACTATATGTTTTTGAGGTCGCTGAATCCGAATTTTTAACTTCCCACCAAAATTTCCCCCAGCAACCCCCCCCCCCCAGATTTTGGTAAAATGTTTTTTTTTTTTTTTACCCAAAAAGGGTTTTTATTAAAAAAAATCAATTTTTTATTGTTTTAGGAGGGAAAATATCTAGAAATTCAGAAGATAGACAAAATTTGCAACAAATAAGATGTATGACATTATGACATAGGATGAATGGGGAGGGGGGGATCTGCCTCGGAACATGCGCCGCGGTGCTGCGTAAGTTTTTTTGGGTTTCTGAATCTGAATTTTTAACTCCCCCCTAAAATTCTCCCCCCCCCCGCAATCCCCCCAAAGTAGTCGTTTTTAAATTAAATTTTTCATTGTTTTAGGGGAAATTATGTAGAAATTCAGAAAGTAGACAAAATTTGCAACAAATAGGATACATGACATTATGACGTAGGATGAACGGAGAAAGGGCCCCTGAACATGCACTGCGGCGCTACGTGCACCAAGTTATGCAAGTCCAGGCAATAGGGGATTTTACCTGGCAAAATTAATACTAGTTCTGGATTTCGACTCACTTTATGTTTTTGGGGTCGCTGAATCCGAATTTGTAACTTCCCACCAAACTTTCACACAGCAACCCCCTAAAAAATTGATTTTTTGAAAAAAATTGGTTTTTGAGAACAGCGCGCGGAGAATGTTCAGAGGCAGCCTCCCGTCTGCCCGTTTATCCTACGTGATAATGTCATATATATCGTATTTGTTGCAAATTTTGTCTACTTTCTTAATTTCTACATAATTTTCCCCTAAAACAATGAAAAATTTAATGTAAAAATAACTATTTTTTTTGGGTGGGGGGGGGGGGCGAGGGGAAAAACTTTTGGGGGAAGTTAAAAATTCGGATTCAGAAACCCAAAAAACTTAAAGTAAACCTTATAGGGAAAGTTCGGAGGGGAGACCGGAGGGCGAATGTAAACGATGTGAGTGGTTAAGTGAAACTGCGCAACTTAGTCCACGCAGCACCGCGGCGCATGTTCCGAGGCAGATCCCCCCTTCCCATTCATCCTACGTCATAATATCATATATCTTATTTGTTGCAAATTTTGTCTGCTTTCTGAATTTCTAGATACTTTTTCCCTAAAACAATAAAAAAATGATTTTTTTAATAAAAACCCTTTTTGGGGGGCATTTTACCGAAATTTGGGGGGCGGGAGTTGCGCGGGAAATTTTGGTGGGAAGTTACAAATTCGGGTTCAGCGACCCAAAAAACATAAAGTAAGCCGATTTCCAGAACTACCATTAATTTTGCCAGGTAAAATCCCCTATTGCCTGGACTACTAGGCAAGGCTTAATTTCTAACAAATAAAGTACCGGAGTCCTAATATTCTGCGGTATTGGCGCTACTAACAACTGTACCGTTCCCCCTCTCACTCCAATCTGCATATTTATATTTCGTACATTATTTTCAAAATCTAAAGCTTTGTATTTTCTTTAGCAAAATAAAAATTTTAAATATATCTATCACTCTGTTCTTACCTGTCAACTATTCCACTTTTTAGTTATCAACCCCTTCCGAATTTTAATGGTAATTAATCGTAGAATCCTGCGATTAAATAAGGTAAGGATTATGATTCGGAAGTAGTATTAACGCAAAAAATGGATAGCTCGCAGCTATGCATTTTTTTTTTTTTTTTTTTTTTGAAAAAATGAATGAAATTTACATAAATTTACAAATATCACTAGAATAGAAAAACGCGATCTCTGTTTTCCCTTTATTCTGATCAAAATAGCATTAAAATGATTTGAAATAGAATATAATATGTAATTTTGAAGGAGAAAAAGTTTTTTTTTTTTTTTTTTTTTTTTTATACATGAATAATAAAATTTTGAATGTAAGACAGATTGAGCTTGAATCAGTCCAAGTCCCAAAACTGATATAAAAATCGAGACCGTTTCATCTCCATCTCCTACGTGTGCGACACATTACATCACATATAACTGCGTTTGTGCATATAAGAATGCACATATAAGAATGCAAGAACTGCGGATATAAGAATGCAAAAGCTTGGAGATGGGAAAGAAAGGAAAGGGTCTTCGTTTTTTCGCACACTGGGCTCCGGAGCCCTATATTTATGAGCTCCGGTGAATTACGACCCATATTTAAATATTTACTAAAAACAGGGAAGTACCGGAGCTGGGCTCCGGTGCAAATTAAGCCCTGAATCCTATACAGGGCCGCACAAAAGATCTTGAGTCCATTTCCGTTTATTGATGGGATTTGCTGTAGCGGAATTTTCAACTGTGCTATGCGTTTCCTAGCTGTAGTAAATTTCAGAATACTACACTGAAAAAAATGAGTACTCAAAATTGAGTAAAAAGTACTCAATTTTAAATACGTCACATACTCAAAGTAGCTCCGAGCCAAATGTATTCAAAATTGAGAAACACATGTACTCATTTTTGATTCCATAGTTGTGTTCATATATGAATCGTTATGTACTGCCCCCTGAACCTACAAATTAAAATAAAAATGTACTGACATTTATTTCCCGTTAACAATTATTAACGAGACATGTTTAATTGATTATTTTTAAAGAAAAATAGCAAAATTATTAGCAAGATAGCCAAATCGAATATTTTTATGACAAGAGCATTGTTTTCAAGCACTTTTAAATAACTTTAAAATACTGTGCATAATTTAATATTTACATTAATAAACATCTTTTATGCCGGCATAAAATAAATAAATCATTACAGGGTACAAAATTACTGTTTTGTTTGGGTTTGATAACATGTGATGGATCAAAATTGAAAAAAGATAGGTTCATTTTTGATCCAAAAATACTCAATTTGATATGAGTACATCGATTTACTCATTTTTGAGTACTTCATTTTTTTTCAGTGTATGTAGTACATATAGAGAATTCTATAGGTACTGTACAGAGTTGAACAAAAGAATTAGTATACTTCTCCGATTATTGATGGTATTTGCTGGCATTGTGTTTTCAAAGGTGTTATGCGTTTTTCAAAAATTTTTTACTTAGACATCCGTATATTATCTGTGAAGTTTTGTTACAGCAAGGTGAATGAATGTGTTGAAAAATGTTTCAGACGCCAGATTTTTTTTTTTTTTTTTTTTTACTATTTTAATTTTTATACTAAATTCTTGTCAAATCAATAATATTCTTCTGTTCCGATCATTTTCGTTGATGAATAAATACTGAATGTTATGAAATTTTTCTCTTTGTTTAATGTTTTCTTTATTTTTTTTTTCAGGTGATTTTTGTGTCAATCGGTGAGACGATTGTCTGATTTTTATCTGAAATCGGTAAGCGATAAAAAATCTAGCCTCCGAAACAATTAGCAAATAGGTCTTTCCTTTTTATCAGAAATGTCCCCATTTTATCAGAAAAGTGCCTCCGTTGCTTGTCGTGAGAGATGCGAGCTAAAAATTAAAAGTTTGTCGACAGAAGATAGACGATCATTTGCGATTCGGTAAGACCTTTTCACGTTTTCCTTCAAACGTATTGAAAACTGTTATTGAACATTTGCACATTTGACCATCTGTTAACCCTTTATGTACTGAATTATGAATTCATGAAAATTTTATCTTCTAAAGCATTTTTCGTGAATTGTTGAAACTACACTAGAAGATTTACATAACCGTTTAATAAATTTCAGAAGGATTCATTAAATTTGAATTGATAAGGATTTTTGTGCACTATTTATAATCCCACTCAAATTTTTTAGTTTAAATATTTTTCTTAATATTTTGTAGAATTAGGAAATGTACAAATATAATGTTCTTAAGTTAGAAATATATTAGAAATATTTCCGAATTGAAAAATCCCACCCCCCGACCCAACGACAAGAAAGCTGAAAAGATGCAAAGGCAAAAGAAATCATCCTTTTAAAAATATTTATATTTTGTCTAACCTATAATGCTTTTGGAGCAAAGTAATGTATTTATAACTCATTTTAAACTGTATTACAACGAATCGATGTATTAAATGAATTTTATAACAAGTTATTTTAATAGTACTTATAAGTACCGTCACTAGATAAAGGGTTAATATAAATTCGAAAGAAAAAACATCTGTTTTGAGACGTTAATTTAATTGCTAAAAGGTGCAAATTAAAATTTTAAAAAGAGTAAAAATAGGTTTACTCGACTGTTTACATGTTTCTACTCTACCTGAATCATTTTCAAGACAAATGAGCAAAAAGTATTCTAAAATTGCACGGTCATTGCATTGCATTGTAGGTTAAAATAGGGTAGCTTAGCCTTCTGTGCTTAACTGTAGTGTCTTGTGTGCCGCGACACACTGGTGTGCCGTAAGAGGTCATCAGGGGTGTCACGACAATTTGCAGTAAAACCATATTAAGAATTACATTATATCAGGAATCTGCAAACTATAACAAAAGTACATATATAACAAAATAACACCTTGTAAATAATATACTAATTTTAATTGCTAAAAGATGTAAATTAAAATTTTAAAAAGAAAAAAAAACTATGCGTCAAGCATGGATTATTAAACACTTTCCAATACATTCAGAATAATGTAATAAAACGACACCGTTTAATAAGTTAAAATATTATGTCTCATTCAACCCTATGGAAACGCATAATACATTTCAAAACCCAATTTCAACTGTTCCCATCGACAATCAAAAAATGATCCGAATTCTCGTAGCAACCCGGTATAGGACATATAGGTTTGTATCTATTCACTACATGCATGCCAAAATTGAGTTCACTCAAGAGATACATATACTTCAGTTGAAAATTCCCCTTCAGTAATTTACTCTAGTAAGGAGAAGGGTACCTGAATACTTTAGTGCAGTCCTGTATATGAAGAATAGAATTTATATATAACGAGTAACATTCAAAAAATGAGTTAAATTTAAAAGCTCGTACCGAATTTTAAACCGTACACTCCAGCCATGATGACTCAAAGACAGTACTGTAACCGATTACTTTTGTGTGTTCCTGTAAATAACTAAAAAATGCCAAGAATGCCCTGTTCTAATGGGATCATAGTGAAATTCAGTGATTTATATCAGTTTCAATCCATTTCAAATAGCATAATGTCATTAAAATACTCTGCAAACGATTTTTCTCCCTATACCATCATTTAATGGAATTCTGTCTAGGAGTTCTGTGGAATGGTGCCCTTGTCAATGAACTATTAATCGTACATACTTCCTATACGATACCCAACATGCTTGGGTGACCTTAAGTAACCTTTATCCATTGCATGAGAATCCAAGTCTATTGACGGGAGTGAGAACGTGGACAGACGGACAGACAAACCGAATGCATAAAACACTTTTCAACTTTGATGGAAAGTGTTAAAAATGAGTAAAAATAGGTTTATTCGACTGTTTAACATGTTTCGACTCTACCCGAGTCATTTTCAAAAGAAATAAATAAAAATAGTCTAAAATGGCACGGTCAGTCAATTTTTCACGTTTTCTTTCATGCAATGCACGTTATTTTTTTTTTTTTTTTATTATTTTTTTTACTTTGATGTTTATTTTTATTTTCGTAACCATTGAATAGCCCGAGCCATCATTTCGGTAAGTTGAAGGATTCTGCATCGCAAGGTTGCCACAAGTGACTATTTTCACATTTTATTCGCACCACTATTTTAAAAATACAAACTCACTCTGTAGTATATATTTCTCTTGTAATTGTTGGCAAAGTGTATGTGAAAGTTTTTTGTTTCGAAAAAGTGATGCGAAATGGAATTAAAAAATAGTCGCCTGTGGCAGCCTTGGCATCGTTACCTATTGAATTTTTGTGTGTTACAATCGCTATGGTTTCTTTTATAACGGATGGATAAACTGGAGGGAAAGATTGTCTTACTTTCATTGAAATACATTTTGGATGGTTTATTCTTGAAATAATCTTGCTATGGCTGCGTTTATTATTATTATTATTATTATTATTATTGGTACTTGTTAGTTATCCCGTCGACCAAATTACTGTCGCCAAATTGTAAGATCAAATGCCAATATTGGTTGACGTAAATGTCACATTCCCTTGACAACACGTGTTTACGTCATCAAGTTATTTTTATTTCGATTTTTTATTTGTAATTTTGTTAATGTTATACTAATTTATTTGTTCTTTCTTTATTTAAAATAAAAATTATGTCAATTTGTATAATTTGGCGAGTGGTTTGGCGATTTGTATAATTTGGAGAAATGGGTCGGCGGGATAACTAACAAGTACCTTATTATTATATTTAATATCAGCAACATGATCCTTTTTTCTATACTTAAATTTCCTGCTAGTCATACCAATATCGTAATTCTTTGATCCGTCTACTCTGTATAATAAATGGTATTTGATATACTATTTCTAGTATGCGCGGAAGATAATTTGGATAATGAATTATATAATATTTGGAGAATTGCTCATAATAATGGTTTTAAAGTTCAACATCAAAATTAAAAATCAAAAAACCCGACTGCGTAAAAAGCGAACTCATTAATTATTTCTCATCAATGTGAAACTATTTTTTATATTACTTAACTATTTCTTTTATTTACTTGTATGGATGACATTTAAATTGTGATTTATTGTGTAATTCCTATCTACAAACACTGTTTTGATGAGGCCTATAAATGTCTATCAAGGTTAGAGTTGCAGTCAAGCTAGAGATCCTACCTACACAACTTCCAGGTTGTGTAATATTTAAACGGAGCTTCTGACTGTAAAATAGTCAATGAAACATCATCTTCATTTTGAAAGACCTATCCAATGATAGGCTACTCAATAGGGTGCGTAAATTTTCTTTTCGTCTCTACCGCCATTTTGTATTTCACGGCCTCCATTTTGAATTTATAAAAACAGAATCTAGCCTATGACCATCAGACGGTTAAGGCGAAGTGATAGAGACCTCGTTCATTAAATTCCATCCAACCTTTGGGATGTTTCGAGGGTATAAAGAAATCTACATACCCAGATACGCGTAAAACACATAAACCTTCTTGGCAGTCAGGTAATAAATATAAGAAGCCCGAACATAAATTTGATTCGCAAAAATACAAACTTTATACTATTCAATATTTTCCGAACTTTTTCAAGAAATTAAAATATCGTCTTAAGCGTTTCAATATCTGTTTAGTAGCCACATCAACTCCAAAATGAAAGAATATCATTTGCACTAAAATGAACCCCGTTAATTTTGAGAATTACTAGAGGGTGTATGAAATACCATTTATTAGAGCAGACGGATCCAAGAATTACTATACTGGTATGATTAGTTCGAAATTTAAGCACAGAAAAAAAGAGTCTGTAGCTGATATTAAATAGAATAGAAAAACCACAACCCTAAGCAAGATTTAATCAAGAAGAAACCATCCAAATACATTTTAATAAAAGTAAGATATTTTTTTCCTCCAGCCAATACTATCCATCCATCTCTATATAATAAAAGGCACTGTAACGCATCCGGGGCGAACCCATCAATCTTACCAGTCTCCGATAAGATGGAGCCACGTTAGGCTTAATTTTGATTTGAGATCTATATAAGAAAACTTATCTGCCTAAATGCAAATCCTTTCTGTTCAAAATAATTTTCTATAAAAGATTCCAAATTTCAATGATTTACGCAGCCATTTCAGAAAACAAACGTAGCGCACTTCGTGCGTAAAACGTAAATAAGAAGATGTGGTAGAGAGTCGTTCCTTTTGTGATTTTTTGAAAAAAAAATTTAAACCATGGAGCTATGAAGATTAAAGGAGACGGCATAAATACCATCACTTGAAACTGTCCCACCCTGCTGCGTGACGTCAGCCGCGAGTAAACAGAAGAAAAACGCCAATAGGCGTGAAGAACACTTTAGCAATGCTTCCCCTTCGTTCTTTCGAATGGGGTTCAACCCGATATACCTATTTATTAATTAATATACGTATAAAAAAAATTGGAGGGGGGGAGGAAGAGGGGTCGGGGACGATAAAAATACAATTTCAAAGTGTTATTAAAAAAATAGTATTACTTCAATAGTTGCAGCAGACTGTTTTAATTACGTACTTTTATTGCATATTTGTTAATTTTTTGTTTTATTAAGAAATCTTAATTTTGTTATAGTATATTAGCCGGAAAATCTGGTTTACACAGAAATAAGGTAAATGCTAATTGTGTGTTTATTAGAACATAAACTAACCGAACTTTGCTCGTCTAAGCGCTTCCATATTGTCAATTATTTTTTTATCAGTTTTTCAAATTTTAAGTGGAAAACACAATTTTTACCCACCGTCCTAGGACGGGCATTGACACTAGTTATAAGAGAAAAGAGATTGTAACGTGCAAAAATTCAATATGTAACGATGCAATATCCTCTAACTTGCCAAAACGATGGCTCGAGCGATTCAGTGGTTACGAAAATAAAAATAAACATCCCAGTAAAAAAAAAAATAAATTAGTAACGTGCATCATATGAAAGAGTACGTGAAAAACTGAATGATGTCGTTTTATAGACCGTGCCATTTAAAAATATTTTTACTGATTTGTTTTGAAAATGAGTTGGGGAGAGCCGAAACATGTTAACAGTCGAATAAGGCTATTTTTACTATTTTTTAAATTTTACACCTTTTAGCCATGAAAATTAGTATATCATTACAAGCTGTTAATTTGCTATATATTAAATAGCGTAGAGTTTTTTTTTTTTTTTTTTTTTTTTTTTTTTTTTTTTTTTTACAGAACTAGCAGGCTTTCCCCGGTACGCTTCTGGTCGGTTTCTCCAAATGAACCTTGCTCAAACGAGTTACATCGATGAATTTGACCTTGTGTTTTAAGCTGTTCTCAAATCCAAAAGGGCAACTTTATGACAAAAGTTTTAATTTATTTTTGTCCGGAAATTGCAGAAAACTAGCAGGTGTTGTTGTTCCGAAACTATGTAATCAAACTGTGTTTTCCGGTTTTTTTTTTTTTTTTTTTTTTTTTTTTTTTGCAAACGCAATAGATCTTTCATAAAAGAATGTCAAAGTGGGCGTTTCGAACCGAATTTCCGCGCGAAAGAAGAATAACCACTCAAGGAAGGGGGAAAAACGTCCTTGTCACGTGATCCAAATCGCTTATAACTTAATAGGTAATTTATGGATAAAAAAAATGGAAAACACAGTTCGATTCCAAATCGCTTCCATAGTCAGGCCTCCCAATTTTATATCTTTCCGTTAAAAAATGAATTTGTAAGTGTGTCAAAACGTTTTGCGCTTGTTGAGCAGAGCAATTGAGAACAGCCTAAAGGACTATAAGGACTGGTACTGGAATGTCTTTCCGCATCGCTGAAAGCCTATACGAACGCCATTGCGCTATTATATTTTCTAATGTGTCGCACAAAATTTAGGCTGTAAAAGAAAAACACTTTTAGTTGATCATATAGTACGATTTGATAAAAAACGATATGCAATATACCAAAACCATCCCTGAATAATTATATCTAACTGAACAAAGCAAGTCTCATCAAAATATGTCCAGTAAGAACTTTTGGGTAGGTACTACTACCTATTACATTCTCCCCTAAGTTGGAATTTCTAAAAAGTTTTCCAGATCTACACCGAAAACCCCAAAACCACCCCCAGTTCAAAACTTTATCTATCTACCTACCTACACACACACACACACACATATATATATATAGATATACAGTGAAACCTCCTTGAAAGACCACCTCTATAAGGAGACCACCTCTCATAAAGACCATTTCTTTATGGTCTATAATTTTTTGCTATAGGCTCAATGTTAATTTTCCTCCATTAAAAGACTACTCTTTCCCGCCTCCCTCCCTGAAAGACCACTTTTCAACTTTTCATTCGAAGAGTAGGATTGCTTTCCTTTGAATGGAAAAATCTCGAAATTCACTTCTCTCCGGAAAACACGCTCAGCTAAATCTACTTTCTTAGACATGGCGAATCAATGTCATCATAATATGGAAGGCTCAAAAGCCTCATTGCTTTAAAAATGTTGATGCGACAAATCGATTGAGATCGGATTAAGAGAGGAAATTTATTAATAATTTATGGTGCAAAAGCTTCAAAGGGCCCTAGACCGGGCCCCAAGGAAGAAGGGACTTAAGTGTCATGTATTTTGGTATAATGATATTTTTTAGTAGTTTTTAAACTAATCAGAGTACGCCAGAACTATGTTAAAGAAAATTGCAAGGAGTTCGGATCATTTTTAAAGAAGCTTCACCAAGGGTCCGAGAAAGAGACTGATATTCAAAATTGGTGGTAGCTGAAGTATGATTTTTTTTTTTTTTTTTGTCGTTCATGTAGTAGCTGGAGAGCCTAAGAAGCCATTAGAAAAAAAAAAAGGCTAGTGAATCGGACTATTTTTAAGGGAACTTTAATAGGGGGCCAACTGGTAGTTGAGAACAGTGAGAAGGTGAGAAAATTAGGGGTTGAGAAAATGCATGACACACAAAAAGTTCAAGGGACCCTGAAACAGGCACTACGGGACCCTAGACGGACCCATGGTCTTAACTGGAATGGAGAAACGGGAAAATAACTAAATGGAGAAAGTATCCCAAAAATGAAGATCAGATAAAAAGAAAGATATTTATTAACAATTAAATGCACTAAAACTTCAAGGGCTCCAAAGGTGCCAGGGTCTTAACTGAAATGTAGTGATGGGGTAGAAACTGAATGGAGAATTCACCCCAAAACCGAAGGAGATCGGATAGAAAAGAGTCATGTTATTAACAATTTAGTGCATAAAAACTTAAAGGGGCCCAGAGCCCCCGCCCTTAAAAAATTAAAAATCTGAGCCTCAGGTACACCAGGACCTGTCTTGGACTAATCACTCCTAAATTTTCAGACTTCTACGTGCGGTAGATTTCACTAGCCATCGCAGACAGACACACACGCAGAGAGCGATTTGTTCTTTTATTAGTACTAGGGGATTCCCGGGTTAAAGAATATAGGTGAAAACATTTTTTTAAAATTGAAAACTAATAATTTTTAGGGTTCCGTACTTAAAAAGTAAAAACAGAACCATTATAAGATCACTCCTGTGTCTGTCCGTCTGCCTGTCTGTCACAGCCATTTTATTCTTAAAGTAAACTATTGAACGTGGAAAGTTCAAATTCGGGGAAATAATAAAGACCATTGACCCACATATTTTCAGATTAATAAACATTCATAAATATATTTAGTAAAAATGTAGGGGGTCTAATTATGGTACTTGAAAAAAAAAACTCTTTCCTTCGCATATCATGTAAAAGCTTTTGTAACGCTGAACTCAAAAATACATTCCTTTTAATTTTAGGTATTATATTTTCAAAGATATTGTCGAAAATGTAGCGCAAAAATATGTTCCCCCCATCTAATTCCGAATCTACTGAAACTAAAATTATGAAAAAATTAATGGTAGTAGACGTTGATATAAACCTTGCCGGAAAATTATAGCGATTACCCTACGTCACATAGTTTTTGAGAAATTCGCATTTTTCTGTTAAACACAAATTTCGATTTACGGACATTCAGAAAAATTGTTGATCATCGCTGGATGTACCTATCGTAGCAGGAGTATAAAAGCATTGTTGATAATGAATTTCGAAAAAAAATCATCGGTAATTAGCCGAGATATTAACCCTTAAAGATACGGCCAGTTTGGACATGCACAATGACAGGGCGGCGTACTCTATGCCTAGTTAAATTTTTTTTAATGATATATATGTGTAACATAATGTCCAGTAGCAGTATAAAAGCGATAAATGTCAAATTGTTAAAAACATACTAATTTCAGGGGTCTCAGGGCTCTAAAAATTGAAAAAAAACAAAAAGAAAAAAAAAAGACTATTTTCAACATTTAATGTCTTAAAATGTATATGATTTTTAAATACAATTTTAATTGCGATTAAAGATATAAGTATGTTCTTTCATTTCATGTATTTAAAAAATTGCAAGATGCTGAAACAGTATTTATAGGGGGCTCGAAACTGCTAGACATCTGTCGAACAGAAAATTGGGATAACAGTTTGCAGGATTACAAAATCAATATTGCAACTAGAATGAAAATTTTAGTGCTTACTTATACTTCAGATTGTAATAATTACCCTGAACTTAAATAAATTTCTATTTACAGCATTTTTATATTTTTAATGCAATGTGGTATTTAGCTAATACAAAATTTTGAAAATTTCAACAGTATAATCTTCAAAAATATTCTTTTGAACAATAAAAAGGAAATTTTAGGTTCAGTTTATACAGACTAACATGAAATATATGTTTTGAAAATTTCATGAAAAATTATTCAGAAGTTTGTGAGGTCTCTTGCGCGTTATTCCCAAAAACGACATTTGGAGAAAAAAGACTTCAAAGTTTCGGAAACGCCGCTTCATCTATTGAGCGGGTATAATTCTAAAAACCGTAACTTCTGTTCTAAAGGGAATTTCAAGGAAACAATTATATCAAAATTTTCAGAAAAGATAGGAGTTTAACATCTAAAAAAAATTTAAAATTTCTAAAATTTTGAAGTTTAAGAGTCCTGCGACCCCTTAACCCTTTCCGGCGCGGAGTAATTCTGTTTATAAACTTATGAAATAATGAACTGACACCAGAATTTATAAATGAATTTATTAGAAAATGCGAACTTGCTTATTTTCACGTACATGATAAAAGGAAAATTTTAATTAAATATTCTTGGTGTCGTTTGTCTGCTTTGGAATTAAAATTAGGCGTCCTTTTTTAAGGACACCGCCCTCGAAAGGTTTAATTAGAATGAATCAAATACTGTGGGATTCGCGACTAGTTTGCATTGAGTGTATCTCTCAATACTCCTCGAGTGACTTTAAAAGTTAATTAAAAACCTATCTGGAAAAACGCGGCACTGGCCAAGGCGGCGTTGCAACTTTGAGACCTCTTTTCAAAGCGCATTTAACACAATGCCAAATTTAAACTTTGAACAAAGGTTTTGTTTTAGCTTCACTGTAGAAATAAAGGTTATTACTAGGCTGAATTTAGTTTTATGAAATGCCAAATGAAGTTTAAATATGAACTGTTTTTATTGTCAGTACCGAATTAAGTTCATCATAAACAGATTAGAATAATATAAAAAAATGAGTTATACAGAATAGCTATATTTGATATTATTTAGGTTCCATATCTCTTTGAATACTCACGATATATCCATTTACACTTTTCTAATATATACTTTTATACCCAACCCTAAGTTGTATAGTTTTTTTTTACAAAGTCTTAGTATTCTTTTAGCAACGGTATTTTTTAATAATATACAATTACAAATTTATATATTTATTCTACGGAACCCTCTGTGCGCGAGTAATACTCCCACTTGACCGTTTATTTTTTATATGCAATAATTTTTTTAGATTGCCCACTTACATTGAAAAAGCACTTTTCATATGGAAAATACGAATTGTACAATCAAATAAATTTTTGAAATTTATCAAAAGCGATATTTTCTTATTAGCCGCATGCTAAGAGTTATTTGACCAATATTTTGCTACTTATGGCGTCCTTTTATATTCTGATAATTTCAGAGCTTATACATGTCTGTTAAATTTGCGTTTTATTTATATTATTTTATTTATTTATTTATATGGAAATTTTTATTTAACGGATATTAACCGTAAGAAAATGATGAACTCTTTATTTTGTTTTAAGGGCAAATGGATTAATCTTTCGCAATCGAGCTCCGCGCAGATAAATTTAAAAATATTTCGTGCTTTAAAATTGTTTTTAAAACCATAGACAATCAGTAAACTGAGATGAACTTTGCAAACAAATTCCATTTGAAAAAAAAATCCTATTTGGTGTTCTAAAAATTTAAATTGTACGATTACAAATATGTTAGATTTGTGTTTTTACAATCTTATTCTTTTATTTGTTTATAAAAGAAGTATTAATTTCGCTAATTTGTCTTTCACAAACATGTTAGATTGGTGGTTTCTTTAATATTATTCTTTTATTTGTTTATAAAGGAAGTATTAATTTCGTTATGCAAAAATAGTCAGAAACGAATGCTGAAAAATGTTTGTTGCTTTATGTGCAAAATGTTTATTATTATTATGTATTGAAACCGGCACGTGATAAGATAAACTTTAAAAAATCATGCTAAAAAATTATTTTAGAAAATATAATGCATCAGTCAATTAAGATACAGTTTTTAAACAAATTGCATTTGAAAGTAAATTTTTTCCCTATGCGACGAAAATTGAAAATGTACGATGGTCAGAAGATTAAAAAATTGCAGTAGTGAAAATTTCAAGACCGAAATTGATCGTGAAGTGTTGCTATTCGCAAAATGACGTCAGCGTTACGCACAGATACGTTTCTTCTTTATAATATAGATACTTAATTAGTAAAATGTAATAAAGGTCATTTATTAGGATGTGGTTATCAATGAAAAACAGCAATTTTCACCTTCTGAAAATTTGCATACGCACTTCTCATACCCATATTCATCATTTTTAAAAAAATTGTTTTTTGTTTGATCATTTAAAAATCATTTTAACTCAAAACTTGAAGTCACGATTGTCAGCAACATATTTTATGTGAACAAACGCACCCTTTACTTGAGATTCTAATCTCAATTCCGGAGAGTAAAAATTTCCGTAATTTATGTTTTTTAGACGCATTTGTGTTAAAATGTTTAGTTTTATCTAAAAAAATGATCGTTTTCATTTAAATATGACTTCATTTTCACTTAAATAAGCTTTTCGTCCAGCGTCTGAAACTTAGTCTCAGTACACATGCAGAAGGAAAAACAATATAGAAAATTTATGAGGAAAAATGCGTGTTTTCAAAAGCAGTATGTCATTTTCCGTTATTATGCCCCTAATATAATATTCTGCTCCTAATGGGATTTTGCGACACTAAACCCTATACAATAATTTTCATCAACAATTTTGAATTTTTATCAGAAAATAGCATGAATAAAGATAAAAATACCTCATTATTTCTCTCTTTTCTGCAATAATGAAAGCTATCTAATTTTCTCCATTTTGAAGAAATTTCATAAAATGCTTTTAAAATCAAAATATAAAAGTGTGGATATTAAAAAAAAAAAAAAAAAAAAAAAAAAAAACAGATAGTGCGATCTATTTGCAATTCTTATATACCACCTTTTACATCCACTACAAATGAAGAGCTTTCAGTTAAAAAAAAAATATTAGTAAAATTGGTTCAGCAGAAAGATCAGGGTAGATGACTAAAAAACACACTTGTGTTTTAAATAGATAGATTATATAAAATTAGGAAAAATTAAATTAAGCAAATTATGTTATTTTGATAAAATTATAGTAGAATGTCCCCAAAGAAAAGCATTAAAATTTTATTATTCTAGAGAATTTTGGACAAAAACTTCAGGAACATGATATTTTAAACCACGAAGTATTTGCTTGTCTAACTCGGCGAAGCAAATCCATCCAGGCGAGAATCATCCATTTAAATATCATCAATATAAATCGCTATTATTTACATGTCACCTCTCTTCTATAAAGACACTCTAAATTTTTGTAAACCATTGCGTTTTATCAGTGTGTGATTTCGATTACATTATTCTCAAAAGTGAAGCATTTTCACCTGTGAAGAATTTCAAAGTAGGTGGGCTGTGAAAATGACGCACTTCTACAAAACATAATTCAGGTTTAAGTATTAAAACACACGCTTTTTATAAAATGACGTCATTTGCATCCGCTAAAGCAATCCACTTTTACAATCCAGTCTTAAATTTCGTCTATAGAAAAGTATGCATATGACGTCATTATCACAGAATAACAGACACTATTCTTGACATAGTCCATATTTTAATTTCAACTTTTTTTTTCAGGTTTTATGAGAAAATGGCAACAAAAGATACAGTATCTCCTATTTTCGACTATTTTCCGTTTACTTTCAATGACTTTCAATAGAAATGGGGTACTTTTGTTGCCACTATAAGAAAAATGATATTAAAAACTACAAAAAAATTAATATCTAAAAAATAAATTGGGATACAGCTTTCAAACAAATTGCATTTAAAAGAGCATTTTTTTCGCCACTATAAGAAAAATGGTATTAAAAACTACAAAAAAATTAATATCTCAAAAATAAATTGAGATACAGCTTTCAAACAAATTGCATTTAAAAGAGCATTTTTTTCCTTATATGACGGAGTAAAAATTTAAAATGTGCGATGTTTAGAAGTTTAAAATTTTGCAGTAGAGAAAATTGCAAAACCAAAATTTTATTTCAAATTTCAAAGTGTTGCCATTCGCAAAATGACGCATGCGTTACGCACAGATACGTTTGTCCTTTATAATATACGAGTTGCAACCCGTCGAAATTCGACGAACTAAAATGTTAGAAAGGAACTTCAGATCGAATTTATAGTAAACCTACAAAAATAATTACAATTAAAAATTCATCTATCATTGGTGTCTCACTCTTTCTTAAAACAAATAATATTTTTTTACCTAAAATTGCCAAAATATTATTTCCACAAACTTCAACTGCTTAAATTATTGAAAAATTAAACTCTATTATAATACGTAATCAAAATGAGTAATCATGATGAATTTATCGATTGAGGCTCTTATGTTTGTTTTTACGGGATGAAAAATCAATAAAAAGTATTTCGCTTTGTCACATCATAAAATTTTCCCCCATAACTGTACGTTATTTTCACATTCTCATAATTTACATACGCATCACTCAAATTCACAATTTGAAAGTATTTTAACGCGCAATACATTATTAATGAATGTATTTCCAAACTTAAAGTCACGTTTGTTCGATGCAACTTTTCATGTGAACTTTAAGTTCTAGTCTCAATACCCGCGAAAAAAAAAATATTCAGAAATTTGCCTTTAATTGTCATATTGACCATTTAGTATCGGTCAAATATTTAGTTTTATCAAAAGTAAATGATCGTATTGTTTTAAATATGACATAATTTTTACTCACGGAATCATTTTGCCTAGCGTCTCAAACTCAGTATCAGCGTAATGTAAAAATATTGAAATGTAACTGATTTATGAACAAAAATGGGTGTTCTTTTTTAATGTCTGACATCATTTTCTGTTCAAAAATTATAAAAAAGTTACTTTTATTTGTAATGTGAAAATGGCATCAATAAGGATATAATCAATAAAAATAATAAACCATGACTATTTTGAACTATTATTTTAACACAATCAAACTGATTGGTAAAGTTATCATACGAATTTGAATATTTCCAACTGAGCGAAAAAATGGCCAGGCTGGGAATCGAACCCAGATCCTTGGCTTACAAGGCCAATGCTTTTCCGTTTAAGCTAACCGGGCCGAGCGAAATATGCTGGCTGGTTGTCGGCCCGGTTAGCTTAAACGGAAAAGCATTGGCCTTGTAAGCCAAGGATCTGGGTTCGATTCCCAGCCTGGGCATTTTTTCGCTCAGTTGGAAATATTCAAATTCGTATCATGACTATTTTCCCTTTACTTTCAATATAAATGGAGTACTTCAGTTGCCACGATTACAAAATTTGTATTAAAAACTACAAAAAAATTAATATCTTAAAAACAAATTGAGATACAGCTTTCAAGTAAATTGCATTTAAAAGAGCATTTTTTTCCTTATACGACGGTGTTAAAATTTAAAATATGCGATGTTTAGAAGTTTAATATATAATTGCAAAACCTAAATTTTATTTCAAATTTCAAATTGTTGCCATTCGCAAAATGACGTATGCGTTACGCACAGATATGTTTGTCCTTTATAATATAGATATAGATAGATAGATAGATATACATTATACAAAAGATAGAAAATGAACCTTTTATTTAGATAGAAAGACCTTTTTTAGAAAAACCTACTAAAATTGCAAGAGACTTGGAAAAAAAAAATTCCATTTTACATTAGTTTCCGTCATAACAGGTAGACTCTTGTTACAGTTCTTTTTCCCCCAGGTCCATATAGTAAAATCTGTGAAAACAGAATACCTGCATAACACAATCCTGTCTTAAAAAGAAATTTCCAATGTCCTGGAGAAATGAATGCTGTACATTTATATAATTGGTGAATCTAGGAAAAAAAGTGACCCGAAAAAACGTGACAGGAAAAATGTGACAGAAAAAACAAAAGCGGAAAAAAGGTGACAAGGGAAAAACGTGACAAGGAAAAAAGTGACCGGAAAAAACATGACACGGAAATGATAAATATTGAACTTATTCATAAATAATTACTAAAAACTAACAAGGTAACAAATGTCTGATATTTTCAATACAATGTTGCATCTTATAAATTTGTTTTCATAAGTTACTTTACCATTATAAGCACTAGGGGATCGAACCCGAGCTCCTCGGGTTACAGAGTATAGGTGAAAATCATTCTTTTTTTTTAATTATTTTTTTACATGTAATATATAATATTAGATTGCCCACTAACATCAAAAAGAATTTTTATCTGAAAATATCAATTATGCAGTCAAATAAAGTTTTAAAATTTATTAAAAGCAATACTTTCACATGTCACCGCATGACAGGAGTTATTAGCCAAAGATTTTGCGACTTACGGCAGTCTTTCCGATCATTTCAGTGCTTTAAGCGCGTGGTTCAATCACATATCTGTTAAATTTGTTTCTTATTTACATTATTTTATTTATTTTTCTATAGAGGAAGTTTTAATTTTGTTATAGAACATTAGACGGAAACAAAGGCTGAACTTTTTGCATTGTTTTAAGGGCAAGCGGATTAATCTTTCGTAATCGAGCAGCTACACGTGATAGATAAATTTAAAAATAATTCATACTTGAAAATCTATATATATATATATATTATGCTATCGTACGTGGCACAGAAATCGCGATTATTTGTTAATTGTTTAATGGCAACACCTGAATGAAACGCATCTCATTTGTTATTGTGTAATATTTAAAAAAAAGGGAATAACAATAAATTAAAAAAAGTTTAATTAATAACTATAGAACAAAACAATTTATATAATTAAAAAAATAAAAGTAAATAAACAATTCCTTAATAAATAAACAACAACATCCGGGTTACCATATCAAGAAAAATAACGACACTTTGGCGCCAGTTAAGTACCCCGGTGCGTATATGACATTGGCGTCAGAAAAAAATCGCGCCAACGTGGTGCGTATATGACATCTGGGTACAGATGTCATATTCGCCCCATATTGGCGCGATTTTTTTCGGTTGCCAATTTGGCGAAAACATCAACAGCATAAACAACATAATCCGGGTTACCACATCAAGCAAAATAACGGCACTTTGGCGCAAGTTAAGTACCTGTTGCCTATATGATATTGGCGACAGAAAAAAATCGCGCCAATATGGGGCGAATATGACATCTGTTCCGACATCTGTGCCGTCTTTTATTCATCTCATTTAAAATACAATAAATAAATAAACGTATTTTTCCAGTATAGGTACTTGGCGAAATAAAGAAAAGGTCCATGGCGAGAAAAGAAATTTGGCAACGTATTTTCTGGCAACCTATTTCATCAAAATATTTTTTTCGAATAAAACTACATGAAAGTTGCTATGATCGCAAAAAGTTCGTACTTTCATGTTAGCTGGACTGGACGCAGTTCTCGCCAATAGCATTTTTTAACTCGCCAGCAGCATTTTTTATTTTTCGAGGAGTAAATTAAAACAATGCTTTCATGTTGAATTAAATGGTGTATAGTATTTATTCTTTTCTTTCTTTTTTTATAGAATTTTTTTTAAGTGAAATTCGTGAATTTGAAAGGTTTAAGTTTTAAATTAAAGTTATCCATTTTAAACTGAGTGAAAGGATTATATTTTAATCTAAATTAATGAAATATGAAAAAATGCGACGGGTACAATATTTGGCGATTTATCACCTGTGCCCGACTAATATAAAAATACCGACTTCTTGATTTCTCCAGATTTTGCGAAGGATGGAGCAATAAATTAAATTATGAATAAAAATAACATGATACAATGCCTAGCATACATTTAAGGGAGACCAAACTGGTCGCCACGGGCGCCTAGTTATTTTAAAAACCGTAGTAAATCAGTCAATTAAGATACAATTTTCAAACAAATTTCATTTGAAAGTAGATTTTTTTCTCTATTTGACGGTGTAACAATTTAAAATGTGCGATATTTGGAAACTTAAAAAAATCGCTGACATAGCACGCATCATAATTTCAGGTTTTTTTTCAGTTTTTATGAGAAGATGGCAACAAAAGTTACAGTAATATATTATTTTCTTTCCTCCGTGATTATTTGCCCTCTACTTTCAACCCTCTATGACTTTCAACAGAAATGGAGTACTTCAGTTGCCACAATTATAAAAAATGTATTAAAAACTACAAAAAAATTAATATATCAAAAATAAATTGAGATACAGCTTTCAAACAAATTGCATTTAAAAGAGCATTTTTTTCCTTATATGACGGTGTAAAAATTTAAAATGTGCGATGTTTAGAAGTTTAAAAATTTGCAGTAGAGAAAATTGCAAAACCAAAATTTTATTTTAAATTTCAAAGTGTTGCCATTCGCAGAATGACGTATGCGTTACGCACAGATATGTTTGTCCTTTATAATATAGATTGGGAAATCAAAAGAGATTTGCTTACTAGGGCGTGCTGAGATAAATATTTTTGTTTAAAAAAAAAAAAAAAAAAAAACCTGCTCTTTCTTTTTATAATTGCTGCTTGTAATTTTTTTACGTCTTCCCACCGCTTGAAGCAGATTTTTGTGAGCAAATTTTATTGAAATTGGACCTATTTCTTTTTAATAAAACGCTTATTTTAAATTTTATGTAATAATATTACTAATATTTTCATTAATTTTAATTTTTTAGCTGACAAAACTAAGCTCTTTTGCATTTGTCTTTTATTATTTTTTTAATTATCTTTTTCCTCCATCTTTCCCAAAAAAATAAGTTTAATAATTTTTTGTCTTAGTTTTATTATTAATTATATTAATAGTTTTAAATCTCTGTAACTTTAGATATAAAATAAATAAGCAGAAAAAGGATAAATTTCAGCTTATAACTAATATTAAATAAATGATAAACTGAATAGATAATATACTATGTGTTGAGTTTATTTTAAAATAGAAATTTGTAATTTATATTAATGATAATAATTTAATAAATTAAGAATAAATTGAATTAAAAAATGTATATAATAAAATATTAATTTAATTTTTATACTAAAATTATTAACTATTTTAATAATTAATTAATAGCAATTATTCAAATTTTTTGATTTATTATTCCCCCCTCCCCTCACACACACACACTAAAAAAAATTGAAAAATCAGTTAAAAATTTAAGTCTAAGTAATTGCCAAGTTTTTCACTGATGGTATTATTATTTATTATTAATTAGTAATAATGTAACATTGTACAAATACGTAAAAATATTTTTTAACTGTGTTAGGTAATATTATTTCCCAGATGCAGATTTAGATTTTTTTAGCACAATTATAGTTTGCAATTAAAAAAGAACTAGATATTATTAATTAATTATATTTAATGGCAAGAAAATATTATAAACTATCTAGTAAATAAATAAACAACATATTTATCCTCAGAAACATTATCATTTTTATATAATCTAATAGTGGTGTACCGAGTAGCACTTTGGCCGAGTAGCCGAGTACCGAGTACTCGGCCACTGACTACTCGGCCGAGTACCGAGTACCGAATACCGAGTAGTTGTGTAATAAGAAAAAAAAAACACTGATGTGCACATAATGTGAACTTAGGGGTTCATATGTGTGTACATACATATATAAATATACCTGTGTACATATATATATTACATAATATACATATATAGTATATATAAATTAACTAATTAAATTTGAAATTCATTTGTGCACCTTTTAAAGACAATTTTTGCAATTCAAAACCGTAGCAAAAAAAGGAGAATTGACACATAACAAGTACAATTATTAACCAATATAAAATTAAAACATTCTTCAACCCTCCAATTTATTCCGATACCTGAAATCTGTCTATCAAAAATAAAAATGTTTATTGGTTACTGTAACAATTCATTGAATAATGCAAAACATTTCATATTTACAGTCGTCCCCGTTTAAACGAATATCGGAGGTTCTAGAAATAATATTCGATTAAGCGGGGTATTTGATTAAACGGGGAATCATAACTGTAATATTTAATGCGTAGTACAAAGGCAAAATAACCATCTACGGTTATTAACAACATAATAAATCGTTAATAGAATAACATAAACTAAAATAAATACAAATGCTAATATAAAGTAAATATACGTATTAATTTAATATGTCAGTACATACATTTATAGGGTTTACATCCCACTTAATGCAGCTCGTTTGAATTTGGTCAAAATTTTGCTACTTCTAATTTACGTTATTTATACTGTCTTATAAAAATCGTTTAAAGTGGTTTGTTTAAGTGGAATTTTAAAGGAGTAAATATCGAGTTATTTTTCTAATGGGTGCAAAATATCACAACGGTTTGTTCCCTTATAGCCGAAAAAATTCTAGTCGAAAATCATTAAGAGGGGGAAATGTAAGGGATCGTACAGGAGTTGCATAGTGTCAACGTTTAGTTCTGAATCCCTCTGAATCCGAACGAAATCACGAAAAGTTACTCCATTCTAGAAAAGAACCCTGTGCGGTTTGCTGTTGCTGTTGCGGATCATGTTACGGTTTTATTGCTTTTTTTCAACTTAGCCCAGTAGTGTTTTACTATGCATTGTATCATCTAACCAATAAAAGGGTAACTAGACAAAAAGGTCTAGAAAATTCTGTCAGAATTGTCTCCTCACAATTAAAAAAAAAAAAAAAAAAAGAAAATATAATTTAACTTTATAATCAATGATTCGTGAAACTATAAAAAATTTCTACTGAATGAAATCTATGTCGAATTACTAATTTGTACGAATTATTTTTTGAATTCTTAATTTTTAGGCATAACTAATTTACAAATTCATAATTAGTGTCGACGATAAAGAGAGAATTATAAGCAACAGCAACAAAGTACGTGTGCTGTGCTCCCACTGCTGTTTCTTTTATTGTTTTAAATTATTTTCATAAAGTTTATTATTATTATTATTATTATTTTCCTGAATGCCATGTGGCTATTTTTGGAAAATATTTATCTGTTTTTCTGGCGTCTCTCTATGCGTTACACAAATTTTGTGGGCGTTTTAGCTCTTTTTAATAATTAAAACATGTTTAATTTTTTTTGTACTGTTTCCTTATTTACTGATTTGTTTCCTTTTGTTTTGTTTGCCAATTTTCACATGAAAATCATTTGAGTAATACTTTATTATTTTAAATGCTTTGACAATGAAATTGATTTTTGGCTGAAAAAATAAAATCTTGCTAAGAAAGGATTCCATGTAATAATACTTTACTTGTTTAGGCTTTCAAAGTTTGCTGGAATTGATTGAAAAGTATAAGGCAGTGAAAGTGACACTATGTTTAAAGGAAAATATAGATTTTCATTCATAAATTTAAAGTAAATTAATTAAATTCATTGAATACATTTGTTTTACTTTTTTATGGTCTAAGATTAAAATTCTACTGTTTTAATTTTATGAAAATATGCACAAAAGTAAATTTTTAAATATATTATATTTAAATATACAATTATTAAAGAAAATAGGCGAAAATTATGCCACTAATAACACAATCATGTTGAGAAGCTTTCTGTGTACATTAAATTTAATCTATTATTTAATCTTATTTAAATTATTTAATCGGCATTTATTTGCATTATCTACATATACATATATTTCAATGTATGTGAAAAAATATGACTATAATATTTTTGCATGTGTTTAAAATTCGGGTTTAAAAAAAGAAAATATATATATTCTCTATTGAATATCACTTCACTTTTGCATATAAAAGCATGCATTAAAGATTCTAATTTTATATACTTATCGAAACATTTTTATTTTTCTTATTTAAGCTATGGCAACAAAAAAGAAAATGGAAGACAATTTTAAATTAAATATATCATTTGAAATATTGAGATTTATGAAAATGATAAAGAAATTAAAAAGGAACCTATATCCTATTGCGCTACTTTGAATTATATTTTGTAATATAAATGATATATTTTTCTTCATTTACTTTTAAGGTTGGTTGTATTTATTACGGCCAATTACCAACTCGAGAGATATGGGCCCTAAAGGAGGGGGGGGGGGGGGTGGCTCTCCGTGCGGGTCTTTCTACGGGAACCTAACCCGTATTTATGCAAGGAAATCGAAGGTTCGAAGAAAACCACGAAAACTCCGAACGGTTAGGCCGACGGGCGCAATTGGATTCATTTACTTTTAAGAAAAATTAATATTCTAGATTATTGTCCAGATTTCGATCCCAGAAAATACTAATACACATAAATACCAGATTAAGCCTAGTTAGTGTACTTTTTGTGGAGCCTTCAGACAATTGATACATTAAACAATATTGTACATAAGACAAGAAAAACTATTTTTGCTTTTACTTTGGTTGTTTATTTTTACAAATCGATTGTTTATCATACCACAGAAGTTTTTACATTTAGTTTATACAGTTTTAATTTACACGGGAAGAGTTTTAATCCCCCCCCCCCCTCTTCTTGCTTCGCTGTGTCAGTGTCTACATACAAAAACATTATTAATGCAGTTATTTATAAATACACTTTACAAAAGCATATATTTTTATCCTTGCGTGTGCAAATACGTTTTTTTTTTTTGTTTGAAAAAAATATCAAAGCACTTTTTCAAGCACTTTAATTTTTTGTTTTTCAAGGAATAACCACAAGTATTTATAAATTATTTACTATTTTGTTATATTGAATTCATTTGTTAAAATGGCTCATTTTTACAAAAAGTTTGACTATATATACAGTTGTATATTACTGGTTTGTGATATCCATTTTATAGTCATTTCATTGACAATATTGCGGTTTTTGATGGTGGTCGGTAATGTTTTATTAATGGTTATATATATATATATATATATATATATATAAGAGCATTAGAGATCCATGTCCATTGCACATATAGTTCCAAAATGTTTAACATTTATTTTTTTTTTATTTACAAAAGAGAAACATTAAGAAAATTAAAAAAGAGAATAAATATATGTCATTTAATAAATCAAAATAATCATAAAAGATTCTTTGAAAGTTATTCTAAAGCCTTTATGCGTATGCAGCCGTTTAAACATTTTATTCATGTAAGGGGAAATAAAAAATGAAATTTTGATAAAATTATAAATTAAGTTTCAATTTAAATTATTTTTGATTTGTCTTCTAAAGTATATTTAGACAACCATACTATACGTTTATTTTTTCAATACACTGATAAGTATATCACTTTCACTAAATCTATATTATGCATTGAAATGTATTTATTGAATAATGTAGTTTATCTTTTGCGCCATGCTATCCGAAACCTTAACAAAAAATTATGCAAATTATTTCATTGCGTCATATTATCCATTCGCATACATTTAACTTAATTTAGATACTAATGACGCAAAATAACCATTTACATATTAGGGGCAATCCAGTTCAAACCACCAGGTGGTGTCGCTCGTCATTTTTAATTTTCCTAATCTTTTAACGAAGACTTCTTCATAGTTTTCTGAGTTTAAAAACATGACTAATTTTTTTTTCATCATATAGTTTTTTGGAGGGACCATTTTTAACAAACTACACAGCCATTTTTGGGAGAAAAACGTGTTTTACGGAAAATGCTGTAACTGCTTTATTTTTCTACCTATCAAGAGGAATCAAAAACCAAAATATTCAGCATAAAATTGTCGACATTTTATTTTATGTAATTATAAAATTTTCATTAGTCTTAAAATTGTCGACATTTTATGTAATTATAAAATTTTCATTAGTCTTAAAATTGTCGACATTTTATGTAATTATAAAATTTTCATTAGACTTAAGGACTTAGACCAAAAACATGCTTAAAAACCGGAGAAATAAAAGGTCAAACATCGCATTACGCTGTCATTGTTTTTTATGAAAGAAATGCGACTCACCTTAAATATTTTTTTAAAAAAAAAGATCTCTTATAGGACTACTCATTTCTATAAATTTCCATCCCGAAAACCGTTTCCTTTTTTTTTTTTTTTTTTTTTTTTTTTGTACAGCTCATCAAAAACTGTGTTAAGTCTGCTTTTGGCAATTTTCACTTATTAATATCTCAAAAAGGACTGACTAAGAAATTCTGAAAACTTAGGATAATAAACATCTTTGTACTATAAAGTTAAATTGTAAATTTTATGACTGAGACTTAACTGGTTTTTGAATAACAGTTCACTAAAAATGCACCGTCCCCTCCCCATCTTCTTTTCCTTTTTGTTTTGTTGCAGATGCATAGCATTACAGGTACTTTTTGCTTAGGTACGTTCAAATTGACGATAAAAACAAATTTTACGCATTATTGCTTAGTTAAATAGGGCAGTGCCCTCTTTTCAAAACTTTGACAAAAAAAATTATGGCCATTTTTTTTCTTCCCATTCTGACCAGAAAATCAGAGTTCTAACTTTTTACGACTGCTCTTTCATCTTCACCTAACACTTCATTTATAATGGCTGTTTCATAATAATAGAAGCATCAGTCCATCAGAAGAAAATAACTCGGTGAAAGCGGAAACTCGGTTAAGCAGGACTCGGATAATCGGGACTTTGACTGTATATTTAATTTTTTAAATTATCTTTAGAATATTTTTGTTGGTGTTCAGAGGGGGCTAATGACCCCCGTGACATTCGCCATTGTAGATTAAGTAGTTCAGTGTTACATATTTTATAATTACATATTTTAAACTTTAAAATAAGTCGGCGATTAGAAAATTAGTAAAATTTTCTTTGTAAATATACTTTGCGGAAGAGGAGGGGGCGCCAAAATCCATGTTTGCCCCGGGTGCAAAAAAGGCTAGTTTCGGCCCTGTTCCCCCCTCCCCCCTCCAACACACACACACAAAAAATACGGGTTATATGAATCACTAATTAATCAACTTTATGCAACGTTAGCAACTTTTATGAATCAAATCTAATAATCTTCCATAAAGTAAGAGTTATTCGAAAAGAAAAAAAAAAGCAGTCTGTGTCTTTTGTATTTCAGTAAGGAGAAAGAAATAGTGACCCTTCGTGACCCCGAAGATAAGGGTTTGACTGGGGTGCGAAGAAGGTTAACCGCGAAGAACAGTAATGAGACAGGGTTGAGAGGGTGGGTGAAAAGGAAATAAAGAAGAAACTGGATTCCTTATCTCAGTTCCGTATTTTAATTTTTAACAGTCCCCTGTAGGATTCGACTAGAATTTTTTCGGCTTTAAAGGAAGTCACGATCACAACTACCATCTCGAGTCTCGAAGTGACGGCGCATTGCCATTAAAACCAGGTTAACAGCAAGAAGTGATGGTGGGGAGATCATTTGACCTGTCCATGATACACCTTCCGGCCGAAATAATTGCAGGAAGAACTGGAAATTTGTTTTCAGTGTAAAGGAACCGAAAATGACAAAAGGTGGAAGGAAATTCCAGCTGAAACGTGCTTTCCGCGCCTGTTTTCAAACATCGGTCACACAGTTGTTATTCGATTAAGCGGGGATGTTCGTAAAATGTATTTGGTTTAAGCGGGGAAAAATAACATAAAACCAATAGGAATAAATTCGGTTCCGGAGGATTCTATTCGAATAAGCGGGTAATTCGATTATCCGTGACCCGATTAAGTGGGGAGGACTGTATTTTGTAACTGTATATTATTTTCTTTTGATTAAAAATAAAAAGAGAGGTACAAAAAGAGGTACAGGCTTTTGTAAAACTTACACTCCATTTGCATGGTGGGGGAGGGGAGAAAAAAAACTTTCCGATTAGGTGCAACCTTGCAAAAAATTCTTATGTGCACCTTCAACCACTGTTTATTCTGAACGTAAATTTTCAGAGGCAGGCCAAATTTACAGTAGTAAAAGAAATGCCCTGTCTACTGATAATGTTTGGTGTTTTTGCACCATAATTTGAAATATAATAAATTTAATTATTAATTTTTTTATAACATTTATTGTATTTTCAGTTTTTTTATTCAAAATAAGTCTTTTCTGTTTTCCTATATATTTAAAAAGAACTTATTTTTATTTGTATAAATGTGAAACTAAATTTTAATCTGGAATTATTTTATGAGGGTTTTTGTTCTTAACTTTTTCTATATTTTGTAGACATAGTGTTAAATACCGAGTAAATAAGTTTTATGAATTATTGCATATATTATACATTGATATTCAAATAACTTTTTACAGATCAGTTTTAAATTCATATGCTTAAAAAATGAAATTCTTACAACTACTCGGTATTGGCCGAGTATTCGGCCAAAATTCCACCGAGTACCGAGTACTAGGCAAATTGGCCAAGTAGGCCGAGTACCGAGTATTTACCGAGTACTCGGTACGGCTCTATAATCTAATAACATTATATAGTAACCGAAAATTTAAAAAAAAAATTATATTTGCATTACCCTGTAATAACTATTATATAGCTCATGTAATATTTTTTAAACAATATAATTGATAAATTAATTATATAAACAATTAATAATAATTTTGAATTGTTACTAATAAATACATTGATAAAAACAATTTAATTTTTGAGATTTTTTATTAACAATATAGTAGCTGCTTCCAGCAACAACTGCAAGCTACCGAAATGGCATCAGGACTGAAACGGCGGGACTAAAATATCCTGTTTCCTAATTTGCATATATCAAAAATCAAGTAATTATGTAAATATGCATTTTCATATGCGAATGTGCAGGATTTTTCTCAATATTTGCATTCTTAAACATCGACGGAAAATATTCGTATTCCCGTTCGCGAATGCCAAAAATCAAGTAGAGCTGTAAACGAGCATTCTCGTATGCGAATATTCACACCATTTTTCAAAATTCGCATTTGTAGACATTGACTTAAAATATTAAAATGTTTGTATTCGCCTGGCTGTGTTATAATGGCTCCATACCGATACCGGACACAGTACAAGCAGCACCAAACGGTCCCGTTTTTCCCGTGTCCCCTTTTTCCCTTTTTTCCGGTCACGTATTTTCCTTGTCACGTTTCTTCCGCTCTTGTTTATTTTGTCCCCTTTTCTCCTGTCACGTTTTTTCCGGTCACTTTTTTTTCCGGTTACCATAATTGGTAGTGCACTTGATAAAATCTATATAAAACGGAATTATTTTTTTCCATCCTTACGATTCCCTTTTAGCAGTTTTCAAGGGCGTACACCGTTTGGAATTTTTAAAGAGCTTAGCTGCTCTATTCCGGATTAGAAAATTTTGATTTCGGTTTTTAAAAAATTCTGCGTTTAATATCAGAATTAGAAACATTATTATGCGAATCAGTGGCGTATCTAGACTTATAATTTCGGAGGGGGCTGAGATACAGTAAAAGCTTCTAAGAAGGAATCGCAAGAAACGGGAATATTTTCGCTTTAAACAGGTTTTTATCTTATTAGCAGGTATCGCATCTATTATACAGTGAAATCTGCTAAGATGAAATCGCATGGGACAGGGGAAAATGTCGTAGCAGGTTTTTGTCTTCACAACTCACAAGTATAATTACATTGTTATACAGCATTTTTTAAAACGGAATACTGAAAATTATCTACTAAAAGGTAATGAATAGTAAATAAAACTGAAATAAACAGCACATTTATTATATAAAAGCAATGTCAATCTACTCCACCTCCCTCAACACATCCCTGGATTCATTTTGGAACATATACATGCACGGCATTTGTGAAATAACACACTTTATAAGAAGAAAACCTGTATAAAACGGAATATTTGTTCTAGTTAATTTTGAATTTTATCTTAGCAAGTTTCATTACACTTTGCTAAACTTTATTTTCTACAAATTTCGGAGGGGGCTGAAGCCCCATCAGCCCACCCCCTAGATACGCCACTGATGCGAATAAACTGAAAAATAGGGGTAAAACCAAGGCTCGAAATGGAAAAATTCACGAACCGGAACGATATTTAAAAATTATTGTCGACTAATTTTTTTTTCTTTTTTTTTACAGTAAAAGTCTCGATTAATAGTCCCGAGTTCACGCTTTAATCGAGTTATTTTCTTCTGATGGACTGATGGCTTCCGTTATGATGAAACAACCATTATAAATGAAGTGTTAGGTGAAGATGAAAGAGCAGCCGTAAAAAGTTAGAACTCTGATTTTCTGGTCAGAATGTGAAAAAAAAAATGGTCATAATTTTTCTTGTCCATCAGAAGAAAATGATCCATTCCAAAGGTATAAGTTCGATTGAAAAAACAATTTCATTCCCGATATTTATTAAAAGTAACGGAAATGTACATCAAAGAAATGTTACTAGTATCATAAAAAGGACTGAATTAAGTGAAAATTTATATTTCACCTCCTTAGTTGGTGACGATTTGTGTAAATTCGGTTTATACGAGTTTTTTCCTTGTTCGAGGTGAGCTTTGTCCCTATGAACTCGGATAATAGTGACTTTACTGTATAGCAAATTTTAAAAAATGCATTCAAGATTTTAAATAATTAGAAAAAAACGTTACAGAGAGCATAGAAGCTATATCTGTGAAACTGTAATAATATTTTTTAACAATTCCACGAACCGGAACAATATTTTCCATACTTTCACGGACCGGAACAATATTTGTCACAATTTCACGAACCGGAACGATGTTCCGATTTGCTCCGGTACATTTCGATCCCTGGGTAAAACTGTACGCATCTTTAGTTTTCTACTCCACAATAATTTAGGACTTGATATACTTTAAAATGTACTTACCATTATTCTTTTTTCCCCTTTGTAAACGTTAGAAAAGAACCAGCAAAATGAAAAAATTAAAAATTTAATACAGCTTTTAAGACGTTTTTGACTGGCACAACAGTGGAAGAGACCAGATAGAGAGATTCGAATTCGTTGTCGTTAGTTCGACATACAACCGTTTTATCACATCAGTCTGCGTCTGCAGGCGCTAATGAGAAGAAGGGTCTAGGGAAAATGCCTAAGGCTCTGTAATAAAACACTTCTTAGAAAGGATGCTTCACAAAAAAGCGTTGGTCATTATTGTCCAGCAGAGCAGGTGCATTTTAGCAGGGGGTATTTTTCTTGTAGCTAACTAATCGCCTGCTCTAACCCTGTTCTGACTCAGACAGACATAAAAGATAAAACTACAATCTTTCACGCAAATATTCCATAGCTGTGTTTTTTCTTTCTTTAAATTAAAAATGCTACTCATGAGCTCAAATATTTTAAATCAATACACTTTGCATAAACTGAATTTACGAATAAAAATACTCGTGAAAATGGAATCTGTATGTAACGGCATTTTGTCTTAAACATATTTTTTTGTAGTCCCGGAAAAAGTAGACAAGGCAGTTATAACAGACTATACCTCTTAAGATGGAAACCTGCCTAAAACGGAATTTCCTCCCGTCAATTGCAATTCCATATTACTAAGCTTTTACTGTAGTTTAAAATTATTTTTCCAATATACTTTCTTAAATCAGACGATAAAACCACCCTTGCACTTTTCCAATTGCTGCAACCAGTGGCGCATCCAGGAATTTTATCTTGGAGGGGGCCGAACATTGGCGGAGAAACAAAATAAAATTAGTGGGGACAAAATTTCTCGAGTTTTGATTACAGTAGGAAATGACAAAAAGACACTAATTAATCATATAATTACCGTAATTAATTCAGTATCAATTAATTGGATATTTATTTTAATGAAAATGGAAATTATTATACTTAAAATTTAATTTAATTAATAATTTTAAAAATTACTAATTTTTGAATGTGCTGAAGTTAAACATTTAAAGAACTCATAAATAAACATTTATAAAATTTCCTATTTATATCTATCTGATTGTCAAACATATTATAGTTTAAGAAAACTAACCAAAATAGCCTTGACAAGCTTAATTATTGGATGCAAATTTTTGGGCTAGTTCATTTAAATTTAATTCGTCTCTCAGAATTGAAGAACTGAGTGGATGAACATGTTATGCTACATTTTCTAAATATTTTTTTTTTTTTTTTTTTTTTTTTTTGTATGAAAGCGTTATGAGGTATCCTATCACATGGTGATGCTAAAATACTAAGATTATATTTAATCTTGAAGATTTAAGACATTATTCATTAATATTTAATATTTTAATATTTAATAATGTCAATAATATTAATAATTTTTAATATTTGAAAATTAAATATGAATAAGTTTTTCTGAAAGAGTTTAGTACCATACCTGTTAATATTTTAAACACATGGTATTAAATAGAAAATAAATCATTAAAATTTACAGCAAAAACTTTCACTTCAAATTTCTTCAAATGTAATTTTTGTTACTTAACATGTTCTTCCACTTAGCTCTTCAATTGTATGAGAATTAATAAACTAATAGTATGGGGCATGACAGTAAATTCTTGTAGAGGCCTCTAGTCATGGAAAGGGTAGATGTCCCTGCTGTCCCCGTGACTTAGCCGACTATGGGGCCGAGTTAAACGGATAAAAAAATTACTTCAAAAATTCAATAAAATTCAATTAAAAACATTGTTACACATTAAATCTATTTTTCTTTTACAAAGATCTTGAATTACTTCAGTCGTGGTTACATTAATTTCTTTGTGTATACTCGCATATAAAAAAATTCAGCCCATTTAATCTTGATTCTATCATTATGGATCTTAATTAAATTTTTAAAATGTGTAATGTCAAAAATTTCCTTTCGTTGAGACAGATTGTAACGGGAAGCGTTTCAAATATCTTTAGTTATTTGTAGATGTGGTACAACATTTTGTCACATTTTGAAACTGCTTCAATGTCATTCTTGCATCGAGTTATTGAATTTTCAATATTATTCAAATAATTGAAATTTCAATTATTTGAATCCTATTTCTCAAATTTTCTGTAGCTGAACTTCAGCATATCATGCACATAAAATTCACACACTTGACGAAAATCTTTCATTTCTCTTGCTGTTGGAGCATTTTTACCATTACGTAGAAAAAAAAAAAAAAAAAAAAAATCAAAATGCTGTGGTGCCGAATGGAACGTTCATTAAGTTGAGTGAACGTTTGATCAACGAATGGAATAAAAATATTTTTCCTGAAATGATCTTCTATAGAATTGGCTGGAACATTGGATCTTTGTGTTTATTTTGATCAGGGCCGTAACGATCGCCCCCCATACCCACCATTTGGGGGGGGGGGCTGAGCAAAGTCGGGGGCCCAGTAGTGAGGTGAGCTATTGTACCTTTCAGCCGAATGTTTTTTTAACTTTTAAGATTATTTTTTTATGTATTTTTAATAACATTTTATTTTGTTTTATCGAAATTCTTTTTTTTTTTTGTCAAAGATCTTGATTAGATTTAGAAATAGAAAACAGATATGTGCTTTTCTTTTATATCCACCATTCTTTATAAAAGTTTTTGAAGACTGTAATTTCTACTTGAAAAAATAAAATGGCATTTTAGTATTTTTGGGGTGCGCCTATCAATGGGCAAAAAAGGTGAAGCCAAAGGTTCAAAACTTCTTTAATACTATTACTTCCTCCAACCAAAACAGATTGCGCTTTTTTTCTACAGCAACCATTCTTTTTAAAGGGGCCCAGATGAAAGAAATTTTGCAGGCTCTAAATTATTTTTGAATGTCTTTTTTAAGGCCCCCTATAAAAGTGCGGAAAAGTTGGAGCCCTAGATTAAAAACTTTTAAGCCTATTTTTTTAATTCAAATTTTTAAAAAATATGCTTTTTAATCTCACTGAGGGACCCAATAAGTTTCAAAACTTTGTTATACTATTACTTCCTTCAACCAAATGTGCTTCCTTTCTATAGTCATTGTTATTTTTAAAGGTGCCCAGATGAAAGAAATTTTGCACGCTCTTAATACTTTTTTTTATTCTTTTTTGGGGCCCCCAATAAAAGTGAGTAAAAGTTGCAACTCAAGATTCAAAACTTTTAGGCCCCATTTTCATTATTCAAATGTTTTAAAAATAGCTTTTTAATCTCGTTGGGGGACCCAATAAAGTTCAAAGCTTCCTTAATACTATTACTTCTTTTGACCAAAACAGATACGCGCTTTCTTTCTACAGCAACCATTCTTTTTAAAGGGGCCCAGATGAAAGAAATTTTGCAGGCTCTAAATTCTTTTTGAATTGTCTTTTTTAGGGGCCCCTATAAACGGGATGAAAAGTTGGAGCCCAAGATTAAAAACTTTTAGGCCTCATTTTTTTTATTCAAATGTTTAAAAAACATGCTTTTTACTCGTTGGGAGCCCCAATAAGTTTCAAAACTTCCTTAATACTATTAGTTCCTTCAAACAAATGTGCTTTCTTTCTATAGCCAGCATTCTCTTTAAAGGTTCCCAGATGAAAGAAATTTTGCAGGCTCTAAATTCTTTTGAATTGTCTTTTTTAGGCCCCCCTATAAACACGAGGAAAAGTTAGAGCCTAAGATTCAAAACTTTTAGGCCCCATCTTTTTATTCAAATGTTTTAAAAATGTGCTTTTTAATCTCGTTGGGGGCCCCAATAAGGTTCAAAGCTTCCTTAATACTATTACTTCTTTTGACCAAAACAGATATGCGCTTTCTTTCTATAGCCAGTAGTCTCTTTAAAGGTGCCAGATGAAAGAAATTTTGCAGGCTCTAAATTCTTTTTGAATTGTCTTTTTTAAGGCCCCCTATAAACGTGAGGAAAAGTTGGAGCCCAAGATTCAAAACTTTTAGGCCCCATTTTTATTATTCAAATGTTTTAAAAATATGCTTTTTAATCTCGTTGGGGGGCCCAATAAGTTTCAAAACTTCCTTAATACTATTACTCAGGCCCGTAGCTAGACCATACTTCCAGGTAGGGCAAAGTTTTTTCCAGGGGTGGCAGATTATTTCATCAATTTTTTCTGGTCTCTTATTCGTACTTCTTCAAAAATATGTGCTGCGATTTTAGGGAATTTTTTTTTTTTTTCATGTAAAATATAAGATATTTCTAAAGTCAGTATGAAATTTGTAAAGTTTCTTCAGAGACATAATAAAATTATATTGAAGTTAAATAAGATATTTGCCATAACCAGGGCCGTTTGAACCTCCCCCATACCCCCCCATTTGAGGGGGGGGCAGGGGCGGATTTATAAAGTGAGCGGCCCCTCTCACTGGAACTTTTTGGGGCCCTTCCATCTTGCAAAATTTGGTATATTTACAGTGGTGGCCAAAATTGTGGACATTTTTCGAAATTTTCATGCTTTAAACTTTCTGTGCTTATAGAATATTATAATTTTCACTTAATTACAAATGTTTACATATCAAATTCAAGGAAATGTAGAATTTAATAAAAAACAGAATTAAAATATCTGCATTACAAAAAAAGTTACACATTCTTTAGTCCAAAATACAAACACAATTAGTCATAAATGATGAAGTGTATTGTAATAAAAGCTCCCTAGCCAATCACAATGACTGTTCTGAGAACAAATCAAATGTCAGTAACTAAACTGTAGTATGTTTTGATTTATAAAAGCGGTATTTTGCTGGTTTGTTGTTAGAAAAAAAAAGCTAATGAATCGGATCATTTTTAATAAAGCTATAATAGGAAATTCGAAAGAGTAGTTCTCAGGCTGATAGTTGAGAGCAGGACTCTAAACTGAAAACATTTTAAAAGGTCCTAGCACTTAGTGCTTTGGGTCTGCAATTAGACGAAATTAAGCATAGGTATAAATTAATCATTAGAATAAAAATTTAAAGAACTGCGCAAAAATGGGGGAAATACTTAAAAAAGGGCCCTAAAGGCCCCAATAAAAATATAAGAGTGTTGGCCCGGGGACAGGAGTCCAAGAATCAACTTTAAAGTTATGCATTGAAGTGACACAATTAGGGAGTAAAAACGCATGCAGCAAAAAATGCTAGGATTCCGGAACAACCGGGGTCTCAGGGGCCAGGGTTTTAACTGGAATGTGGAATCGGGGGAATAACTAAATTTAAAAAGGGCACCAAAAATGAATATTGGATTAAAAGGGGCAATTTATTAACAATTTAGGGTAAAAACTTCCAGGGCCCTGTAACGACTCCCATGGTGCTAGGATCTTAACTGAAATGTAGAAAGTTGGATAACTAAATGGAGAAAGAGCCCCAAGAACGAAGAAGATTGGATAAAAAGGGGGAATGTTATTAAAATTTAGGGCATAAAATCTTGAAGCAACCCAGGAAGGCCGGGTCTTAAAAAAAAAAAAAATCTGACCCTCAAATGCATCAGGAACTGACTTAGACTATCCTCACCCTAATTTTCAGACTTCTACGTGCGGTAGATTTTGCTAGCCATCGCACTCAGACACATCGCACACACACAGCGAAACTTTCTTTTATTAGCATAGATAATTAGTAACAAAGTAAAAATGCATTTAAAATATCAGCTTTATGAAACTGCATACCAGGTATGGGGCCCCCAAAATCAGGAGCCCCAGGTTGATGGCCCATGATTTAATCAGGCCCTCAATCTGTATAATTAAATCGTCATAGAATGTCTCTAATAGGATTCCTTTCTGCTCAGACCCAAGTTTCCTTTGAATCCCACTCCATCCCTCCACGACCGATCATAATCCTGATAATTCATAACGAAAAAAGATAAGGGAAAGCTAACACATTTCTGGTAGTAGCAAATGATAGAAATTTTTTTCATTTATTACAAATGATGTTGCAATATTAACTGAAAAATTAAAAAAAGAACACTAAAAAAATCTTTTTATCAAAACTTCACATTTCTCTTTGAAGTCAAAAGAAGATGTTGGGGCCCTTGAGATGCGGGGACCCTCGTGATTGCGACCATCGCGACACCTTAAATCCGCCCCTGGGGGGGGGGGGAGCAAAGTCAGTGGCCCAGTAGTAAGTTATTGTACCTTTGAGCCGAATAATGTTTTTTAACTTTTATAATTATTTTTTAATGTATTTTTTAATAACATTTTGTTTTATCCAAATTAATTTTTTTGTCAAAGATCTTTGTTAGATTTAGAAAACAGATATGCGCTTTCCTTCTATATCTACTATCTATATTATAAAGGACAAACATATCTGTGCGTAACGCATACGTCATTTTGCGAATGGCAACACTTTGGAATTTGAAATAAAATTTCGGTTTTGCAATTATATCTACGGCAAATTTTTAAACTTCTAAACATCGCACATTTTAAATTTTAACACCGTCGTATTAGGAAAAAAATGCTCTTTTAAATGCACTTTGCTTGAAAGCTGCCTCTCAATTTATTTTTGAGATATTAATTTTTTTGTAGTTTTTAATACAAATTTTGTAATCGTGGCAACTGAAGTACTACATTTATATTGAAAGTAAAGAGAAAATAGTCATGGTTTATTATTTTTATTGATTATATCCTTATTGATGCCATTTTCACATTACAAATAAAAGTAACTTTTTTATAATTTTTGAACAGAAAATGATGTCAGACATTAAAAAAGAACACGCATTTTTCTTCATAAATCAGTTGCATTTCAATATTTTTACATTACGCTGATACTGAGTTTGAGACGCTAGGAAAAATGATTCAGTAAGTAAAAATTATGTCATATTTAAAACAATACGATCATTTATTTTGATAAAACTAAATATTTGACCGATACTAAATGGCCAATATGACAACTAAAGGCAAATTTCTGAATATTTTTTTTTCGCGGCTATTGAGATTGGAACTTAAAGTTCACATGAAAAGTTGTATCGGACAAACGTGACTTTAGGTTTGGAAATACATTCATTAATAATCTATTGCGCGTTAAAATACTTTCAAATTGTGAATTTGAGTGGTGCGTATGTAAATTATGAGAATGTGAAAATAACGTAGTTTAGATTTTATGGGGGGAAATTTTATGATGTTTCAAAGCGAAATACTTTTTACTGATTTCTCATCCCGTAAAAACAAACATAAGAGCCTCAATCGATAAATTCATCATAATTATTCATCTTGATTACGTATTCTAATAGAGGTTAATTTTTCAATAATTTAAGCAATTAAAGTTTGTGGAAATAATATTTTGGTAATTTTAGGGAAAAAATATTATTTGTTTTAAGAGTGAGACAACCAATGTTAGAGGAATTTTTTATTGTAATTATTTTTGTAGGTTTATTATAAATTCGATCTGAAGTTCCTTTCTAACATTTTAGTTCGTCGAATTTCGACGGGTTCCAACTCGTTCTTTATAAAGGTGCCCAGATGGAAGAGCTTTTGACGGCTCTAAATTCTATTTTTAAAATATAATGCTATTTTAGTCTTTTTGGGAGCCCCCTATAAATGAGAGGAAAAGGTAAAACAAAAGGTTCAAAACTTCATTAATACTAGTATTTCCTTCAACCAAAACAAATATGCACTTTCTTTCTACAGCCACCATTCTTTTTAAAGGTGCCCAGATGAAAGAAATTTTGTAGGCTCTAATTCTTTTTGAATTGTCTTTTTTAGGACGGTCTATAAAAGTGAGGAAAAGTTGGAACCCAAGATTCAAAACTTTTAGGCCAAAGTTTTCATCCAAATCTTTAAAAAATATGCTTTTTAATCTCATTGGGGGGCCCAATAAGTTTCAAAACTTCCTAAATACCATTACTTCCTTCGAGAAAGTTGTGCTTTTTTTTCTATAGTCACCGTTCTTTTTAAAGGTGATGAAAGAAATTTTGCAAATTCTAAATTCATTTTAATTTTAATTTTTTTTTTTTTTTTTTTTTTTTTTTTTTTTGGGGGGGGGGGGGGGTATAAAAATGAAGAAAAGTTAGAACTCAAGATTCAAAACTTTTAGGCCCTATATTTTTATTCAAATGTTTAAAAAATATGCTTTTCAATCTCGTTGGGGCTCCCTATAAGCTTTAAATTTTCCTTAATACTATTACTTCCTTCAACCAAAACAGATAATGTACTTCCTTTCTGTAGCCACATTTTTTTAAAGGTGCCCAGATGAAAGAAATTTCGCAGGCTCTAATTTTTTTTTAATTTTTTTTATTGGGGGAGGAGTGGGGGAGAGGGCTATGAAAGTGAGAAAAAGTTGGAACCCAGGATTCAAAACTTGTAGCCGCCATTTTTTTATTCAAATGTTTAAAGAATGTGCTTTTTAATCTTGTTGGGGGTCCCAATAAGGTTCAAAACTTCCTTAATACTGTTACTTTCTTCAACCAAATCAGACATGCGCTTCTTTCTATAGCCACCATTCTTTTTAAAGGTGCCCAGATGAAAAAATTTTTGCAGGTTCTAAATGCTTTTTAAAATGTCTTTTTTGGGGTCCCTATTAAAAGTGAGGAAAAGTTGGTACCCAAGATTCAAAACTTTTAGGCCAAATTTTTCGTCCAAATCTTTAAAAAATATGCTTTTCAATCTCATTGGGGGCTCCAATAAGTTTCAAAACTTCCTTAATACCATTACTTCCTTCAAAAAAATTGTGCTTTCTTTCTATAGTCACCGTTCTTTTTAAAGGTGATGAAAGAAATTTTGCAAGCTCTAAATTCATTTTAATTTTTTTTTTTTTTTTTTTTTTTTTTTGTGTGTGTGTGTGTGTGGGGGGGGGGGGGGTATAAAAATGAAGAAAAGTTAGAACTCAAGATTCAAAACTTTTAGGCTTCAAAACTTGTAGCCGCCATTTTTTTATTCAAATGTTTAAAGAATGTGCTTTTTAATCTTGTTGGGGGCCCCAATAAGGTTCAAAACTTCCTTAATACTATTACTTTCTTCAACCAAATCAGACATGCGCTTCTTTCTATAGCCACCATTCTTTTTAAAGGTGCCCAGATGAAAAAATTTTTGCAGGTTCTAAATGCTCTTTAAAATGTCTTTTTTGGGGTCCCTATTAAAAGTGAGGAAAAGTTGGAACCCAAGATCCAAAACTTTTAATCCTCATTATTTTTATTCAAATGTTTAAAAAGAATGTGCTGTTTAATCTTGTTGGGGGTCCCAATAAGCAGGCATCTGTGTGCCATGCATTTTCCACCTATCCCCTTATGTTCGACCTGTTTCTTTTTTAACGTTTTATTTCTCTTCTCTCGATACATTACCAATGTTAATTATACATAAATTATATTCTGTAATTATTTAATCTACTAGCGGAACTTCGCTGGTTGGTTTTTCCAAAAAAGAACCTAATTTGTGGGTTTCCCCTTGAGGGCCCCGCTGCCTTCCGCAGCGTAAACCCGTCCGGGATATCCCCAATCTGATCTTGAATCAAACAATCTTTGAATTATTGTAATTTTTCTTTCGATAAAAGTGATAGTTTCCAGTTAAAAGTTAAATTTTGCAGCATCGTTGTACACGTTCCTATAGGAGCCGATTTGTTTTTTTCCCACCTTCAGCTTAATCATGACAGCAGCAAAATCTACTGGATAATTCTTCGGTTTCAGAAAAACTTGTCAAAAAGTATCCGCAAAACGCGAATAAAGGGGTATAAATCGCATAAAACATTGGACAAAAGAAGCCGAGAGCAAAATTTGACTATATCGAGCCATAAGATTGAAAGTGGGAAAATAATCACTCGCTAAAAATCACATAAAATGTTCGTAAAAAATTCAGAAATTGTAAAGGATAAATTTTCTACATTGAGCTAAAAGACTTAAACCTGATTCCTTTTAGGAAAGTAAAAAAAAAAAAAAAAAAACCTGGAAGGCTAATAAAACGCCGCAGAGTGCAAAATTTACTATATTGGGATAAAAGGTTGAAACCGGATTCCTTTTACATTCTCAAAAAATAAATAAATAAAATAAATAAATCAGTGAATTGGATGTTTTTTCAGTTGCTTTTTCTTCCGTTCAAACACCCCCCCCCCCCCAAAAAAAAAAAAATGCTTTCATTTGTCCATTTTTTGCAAAAATATAGAAAGACACTAATCTAACGTAAAAATTGCCTAACATCCTCTAATATAAAGATGCATTTTCGTCAAATCAAATTCAAATAGTGTTCCGTCAACTGTGTTGCATTGCATTTTCCCTATTAGAAACTGAACTTTTACGCATGAATATTTTTTTCCTTCATAACACCAAAAAGTCACGAATCAAAGATCAAAATTTCTAGAAATTTTCCATTCAAAAGACGAAAATTTCTTCAAATATGAGAAAAAATCTCTTCTAATCGCAGGGGTCTTAAAAACGGGAAAAGCGTTTAAAATCGCATAAAAAGTTTACAAAAAATTAAAAAATTGCAGAGAACAAAATTTTGTACTATGGGCTAAAAGATTGAAACCTGACTCTCTTTACTAATGTCAAAAATCCCGTCGGAACGCGAAAAAAAGTTAAAAATCACATAAAAAACTTCGTGAAATATTCAAAAATCGCAGAAGACTACTTTACTATATTCGGCTAAAATGGAAAGATAGATTGAAAATGGATTCTTTTTATAAATGTGGGTGAAAAAACACAAAAATAGCATAAAAAATTAAATAAAAAATTATTATAAAAAAAAAAAAAAAAAAAACCAAACACCTGTATCGAGATGCATAATTTCAGGCATACAGGTATCCTTCTTGTCAAATCTTGTCCTGAACAGAAAACATCTGGTCAGACCAAAAAGAAAAAAAAATGGACAGACAAATATTTGTCTTTATTATTATCTACTGGAAACCCGTCTTCGTTGCCCCATAGATGACATTTACAATGTAATTATAAAACCCTTTTACTCTGAAAAACCCTTTCTGAATATTGCAGTTCTGTGTGATACTGATCGATTTTACAAACTTTTATAATTTGCAATAGTGTCAAGAAGCTGTTAAAGAACATTTCCACTTTTGTTCAAAAGCCCCCAAAAGCAACTTAGTGAAGTTAACAATGACAAAACCACATGATTGTAATACATGATAGTTGCATATTTTGTACAACCTGTTTTGTGGAGCCATAAAATAGGTAGCCAACTGCAAATGAAAATGCATATATCTTTGGTTTCCCTAACCTGATAACAATAAATTTCATGTATGACAGTTGTACAAAGAAACCAATTTTCGCGGACATCAGTTGATCAGTTTGAGGAAAGGAGTTAAAAGAATAATCTCTATAACGTATTATTCTCTAAAGTCTGTAGTTTGACTGTTTCGGGAGGCAGTAAGGTAAATTTCTACAAAGCAACAAAACGAAAAATGTCTCGCAGTTCTGGGAACGAAAGAAAAAAAGTCTTCACAAATGAATTTTTTGTTTAAATTGTTTTGTTTGAATTTAGAAATTTTAGGAATGGGTGCCTGTTAGTTAAGTTACGGTCTATTTAAAAAAAAGTTTCTTTTCTTTAAATTGAGGCAAACAAAAGTTCAGAAATTTAATGTGTCGATCAGGGTGTCCAGTCAACTGTGCTAAGACGGGCAAATATTTTTCCAGGTCGGGCACGCTACGGGCCTGCTATTACTTCCTTCAACCAAATGTGCATTCGTTCTACAGTCACGATTCTTTTTGAAGGTGCCCAGATGAAAGAAAATTTGCAGGCTCTAAATACTTTTCTAATTGACTTTTTGAGGACCCCTATGTGAGGAAAAGTTGGAACTCAAGATTAAAAACTTTTAGGCCTAATTTTTATTATTCAAATGTTTTAAAAATATGCTTTTTAATCTCGTTGGGGGCCCAAATAAGGTTAAAAACTTTCTTAATATTATTACTTCTTTTAACCAAAACAGACATGCCCTTTTTTTCTATAGCTACCATACTTTTTAAAGGTGCCCAGATGAAAGAAATTTTGCAGGCTACAAATACTTTGTAAATTTTCTTTTTGGGGGTCGCTCTTAAAATTCAGCAAAATTCGGAACTCAGGGTTCTAAACTTTTAAGCCTCATTTTTTTTTTTTTTAAATTTTCAAAAAATATATGCTTCTTAATCTCGTTGGGGACCCCAATAAGCGGGCATCTATGTGCATTGCATATGCCGCCTATCCCCTTATGTTCGGCCTGTTTTGTTTTTAACATTTCATTTTTCTTGTCTCGATAAATTACTTATGTTAACTATACATAAATTAAAGTGTGTATTTATTTAATCTACTAGCAGAGCTTCTCCCGCTTCGCTGATTGCTTTTAAAAAAAAAAGAACCTATTTTGTGGAGTTCTCCATTAGGGGCCTTCACTGCCTTTCGCAGCGTAAACCTGTTCCGGATATTCCCACTCCGATCTTGAATCAAACAATCATTGAATTATTGTATAAATATTTTTTTTCGATAAAAGTGATAGTGTCCAGATAAAAGTGAAAATTTCCAGCATCATAGCTCACGTTGCTACAGGGACAAATTTGTTATTTTTCCGCTTCAGCTTAATTATGACAGCAACAAAATCTACTGGATAATTCTTCGGTTTCAGAAAAAAAATGTCAAAAAAAAAAAAAAAAAAAAAACTCCGGAAAACGCGAAAAAAAGTGTAAAAATCTTATAAAAAATTGGGCAAAAATTCAAAAATCGCTGAAAGAAAATTGATTATATCGAGACAAAAGATTGAAACTGTAATATTAAAAAATCGCCGTGAAAGACAAAAATACGCTAAAAATCAAATAAAATGTTCGTAAAAAATTAAGAAATTTCTGTGGATATATTTTCTATATTGAGCTAAAAGACTGAAACCTGATTCCTTTTAGGGATGTCAAAAATCGGTGCCGCAGATGGCAAAATTTTTACTATATTGGGATAAAAGATTGAAACTGGGTTTCTTTTACACTCCCTCTCTCTCAAAAAAAAAATCAGCGAATTGAAGGATTTTTTCCGTAATTCTTTATTTCGTTCAAACACACACACAAAAAAAAGCTTTGATTTGATTTGCTCATTTTCCGTGAAAATATAGAAAACTCACCAATCTAACGTAAAAATTACCTAACATCCTTACTAAATATAAAGATGCTTTTTTGTCAAATCAAATCACAGGAGTGTTCCGCCAACTTTGCTGCATTATACTTTTTCCTATTCGAAACTGAACTTTTATTCTTTCATAACACCAAGGAGTCGTGAATCAAAGATAAAAATTTCTAGAAATTTTCTTTTCTAAAGACGAAAATTTCTTCAAATGTGAGATAAAATCTCTTCTAATCACAGGGGTCTTAAAAAATGAAAAAAAAAAATTCGTGAAAAATTCAAAAATTGCAAAGGACGAAATTTAGTACATCGGACTAAAAGACTGAAACCTGATTCCTTTTACTAATGTCATAAAATCACGTCGAAACGCGAAAAAAAGTTAAAAATCACATAAAAAAATTCGCGAAATATTTAAAAATCGAAGAAGACTGCTTTACTATGTTCGGCTAAAATGGACAGATGGATTGAAAATAGATTCCTTTTATGAATGTGGAAAAAAAGCACGAAACTCGAAAAAACACAAAAAATAGCGTAAAAAATTAAATGAAAAAAATTCGAATAAAAAAATTTAAAAACCTGTTTCAAGGTGCATAACTTCAGGCATACAGGTAACCTTCCTGTCAAATTTTGTCCTGAACAGAAAAACATCTGGTCAGACAAAGAAAAACTCTGGACAGACAAATATCTGTCTTTATTATTATCTACTAGGAAACCCGTCTTCGTTGCCCACAGAAAAGTACCTTCTATCCGAAGGTATATTTTTTCTTCTTAAATTTCAACTTGGGTGACAATTTTAAACTAGAGAAAACCGGAATGCATGAAAACGACATCCCAAAAGTATTTTTTTTTAAATTAGTAAATCTGTACATATAGTATATGTATTTAATAAAAGGCACCAATCCGAGCAGGAAAAAAATTGTTATAAGTGAATATTTTCTGCTTAAAGAAAATCTGTCTGGGCCACGCGGATGGCATTGTCAAACTGAAGAGAAAATTGAAAATACGAAAACGACTTCCATATTTTTTATTTGTTTATTTTGTTTATCATCAATACTTAGCGGTTTATAACATTTGTAAAAGGAATTCTGTATCAAACTTTTTTGCCAAATTTTATCCTCTGCTGTTTTTAAAATTTTCGAGAATTTTTATGTGATTTTTAGCTTTTTTCACTTTTCTGGTAGTTTTTTTTAATATTCGTAAAAAAAAAATAAACTGATTTCAATCTTTTATCCCAGTATAAGTAAAGTTTGATCTCTATGAACTTCGAATTTTTTAATGCAATTCTTGGCGTTCTTTTGCGTTCTTCGGTGATTTTTTTGACATTTTCCCCCTAAATGGAAGAATTCTCAGTTAAATTTTGCAAGTCCTTTGGTTAAATTCACGTTGTAAGAATATCAAATCTGTTCCTGTAGCAACGTGAACGAAATGTTGAAAATTTGAATTTAATCTGGATCGAAAAAAAAAAAAATTACAATAATTCAAGGTTCGTATTATTCGAGATCGGAGGGGACATAGCCCCTATGGGTGTACGTTGCCGAAAGCAGTGCAGCCCAACTACAAATTCGTTTAGTTTGAAGTTCGTTTTGGAAAATCCGACCAGCGAAACTCCGCTGGTGTCGTTGCGGTCGTTGCATAAAATGGAACTCGGTTGGAAAATTAAATATAGACATTTCTCTAAAATCTTAGAGGGGGGCCCGAAAAATATGTTTTTTTTTTGGGGGGGGGGGGCTCTGAAGACCACGCTACGGCCCTGATTTTGATGCAGTCCTTGGCATTTTAATGTCAATATGAAAGTTGTTGGCTTTCATACAAGCTTCATCCTTGAAAAAATATCTGAGGCTTTACGAATAGTATTTAAGTAAGCCACAACATCGTCAACGAAATTTAAGGCAATTAAAAGGTGACTGGCAGCTTTTTGCAATAATTTACACAATGGTAAAGTCTATGAAAATATATTCTGAAAGCTAAATAAAGAAATCAGGAAAGCAAATTCACATAACGAATTTTTCAAAAGATTTCGTTTAGAAGACTGAGGCCTTGTCTTCTCAAGTTGCGAAGTATCAATCACTGCATCATATAATTCTACCATGGTCATGATGACTTCACGGCGTCCCACCCACCTAGTTGGACAAACTTTTTGTATTTTTTGGCTATTAATTCCCGGTGTACATTTTTATCATTATTATTGAGGATTACGTCTTGTCTATGAGGAGTATTGAAAAATTGTATGCCATTGCAGTTTCTTATTTCTGTCACAGATACAACATTTCAAGTTTACAAATGCTAAATTTAAACTATGTGAGACACAATGAACATATAAAGCTTGCGGATATATACTGATATGTGAGACTTAAATCCGTTAAACTTTCCGCTCATTGATGGGACACCATCATAACTTGCCCATACGTAAATAGTACAAATTGATATCATATGTCTTTAATCCTTCTAATATTTTGCCGGGCAAGTTTTTTCTGCAATGCTTGCTACGGGAATAAATTGTAAGAATTCTTCACAAATTTTGTTGTCATTCTCTTCATCTATATACCATACGCACAAGGAAAGATGTTCAGTAGTAGAAATGTCACAAGTTTCATCAGCAAAAAATGAGAAACATTTTGCCGAATTAATTTATTTCTACCAAACGATTCAAGATGATATTGTTACACGAGTTTATACTTTGGTTTTGTATGTTCCAGCTAATAAAAGTAGCGTTTTTGGCAGAATGTTTAAAATGTTCAGTGAGGTTTTCATCCCCCGCATCGACTCTTGTTCTTAGTAAAGTTCGCAAGTTGCCTTCATTGGCGATTGCCTCCTACTCAACCGCATAAAATTACAGTTTTTATAATCGGTTTTAATTGGTTCCGATTAATTGCAGCTTGTGATGCCTGACTCACATCAATTTGTTGATCGACTGAAATATATTTTCCATCTCGAATATTCTGTAGCTTTTCGTAAGTTGCAATAGCCCTGAAATTACGCTTTTTTTTGTTGATTATTAAATTTCTCAATGGCTTTCTTTCAATTATTATAACCTTACGTGACCAACTACCCAGCAACTTCCGATTTAGATTTTCCAGCGTTAGGAGGTGCAACACGCAATATTTATAACGTGCACGTGTGCACCATTTTCAACTTGAGAATGCAAAAGCCAAGTATTTTTTTTAAAACCATGCGCATTGAAAACTTTGTTTGTGATTTGCAGCTGTAGCACAGGTTTCGGGAAAATTAAAATTTGGTTCTGGTTCCCGCAACTTTTTCATAATATTTAAATTATCATCAGTATTGAATGTTTGTACTTTCAACAATACGATCTTGTAAATAAGTCTTGATAATTGTTATCAGATCAGCTAAGGAAATATTATTCTTCTAGTTATTCGATAGCTTTGACTGACTTGCGACTATGGAAACCGATTCCAAATCGGTATTTATAGTGTTAATAACGTCATTAAGACTAGTATTTAAATCATCATTTTTTTTATATTTTGAAATAATTCAATTTGAATAAACTACTCTCTTTACATTTTTCAGCCCTGATTTGAAGAAATAATCTAAAAAAATAAATAAATAAATAAAAACTAAATAAATATTTTACAAATTTAATTTGCAAATGTCACTGAAGAGTTTCCTTGCAGATTACTTATAACAGCTTAAAAACTGATTAATATATGATTGTCAAAAAAGTCACTGCAAAATAGCCATGTAAAATACAAAATAAACTTACAGGGTTCGTACGGGTCCTTGAATTTCCAGACCAAGAAATTCTTCGGTACCAGTATTTTCTTATGGAAAATCTCTCCTTAAATAAGCCGAAATTTCGTCCGTTTAAACTAGATTTATTTTTCTATTAAAAAATACTGATATTTGACCTTGAAAATAACGGTACCCGTACGAACACTGAAGCAAAAGGAATGGGTAAGGATGCCACCAAACGAAGTGAGGGTTTTGTACTAAAATGATCCAATCCGAAGTTCACTATAGTACATCTGGACCGTTCTACATCTAGACGCTGGATCTCAATTGTTCAACCAGGAAAAACTTGAAACAAACGTGATTCAGCTTTAATCACCAAAAGGATGTTATTTTGAAGTAATGATCGCTTTCTTGGTAACTTTCTGTTTTCATTCTCGCAATTAAAAAAAAAGTTTTCTAAAACAGCATGCAATAATGGGGAAAAAAAAAAAACTGTTGAAGTCTCTTTTTGTTTTTTTAACTGTATGGTAACACTGCAATTTTTTCACAATACGTATAAGAGTAGCCAGCCGTGTTATGTGAGTCACCAATGATACATAAAAATGTGGTCTCAAGCAAACGCATTTCTCTGGTTGGGCACCTTCAAAATTGGCTGGGGAGACCCGCGTATTTATAGGGCGCCAATTAACTGTTAAACAAACGCACACACACACAAACTAGTATATTGTGGCCATCACAAAAATTTCTTCTATATAAATCACGTCAATTAAATCATTTAAATAGTACAAGAAATAAAAACGATTTAGCGCCAATTCATATCAAAGTATATATGAATTTGAAGTTGGATGAAAATTCGTGCATTAGTTCTTGAGATAGAGCTATAGCGGAAATTCTGAAAAATGTAGCATAGCAGCGCCACCTGTTGAGCGATTTACACCAAAAATAAGCAGCACTAATTGATATCAAGGTATACCTCAATCTGAAGTTTGTTGAAAATCCAAGCATTACTTCTTGAGATAAAGCTATTGCGGAAATTGCAAAAAATACAGCATAGCAGCGCCACCTGTTGAGCGATTTACACCAAAAATTAAACAGCACTAATTTATGTCAATTCATGTCAAGGACTAACTAAATCTGAAGTTTGATGAAAATCCATGCAATAGTTCTTGAGATACAGCTCTTGCGGAAATCGTGGAAAATGCAGCACAGCAGCGCCACCTGTTGGGCGATTTACACAAAAAATTAAACAGCACTAATTTATATCAGGGACTAACTGAATCTGATGTTTGATGAAAATTCGTGCATTTTTTCTTGAGTTAAAGCTATTGCGATAATCATGAATAATGCAGCATAGCAGCGACACCTGTTGGGCGATTTTCACAAAAAAAAAAATCAGCACCAAACTATGTCCTGGACTAACTAAATCTGAAGTTTTATGAAAATCCGTGCAGTAGTTCTTGAGATATAGCTGTTGCAGAAATCGTGAAAAATGCCACATAGCAGCGCCACCTGTTGGGCGATTTTCACCAAAAACTAATCAGGTCCAGTTTATATCAAGGTCTAACTAAATATAAAGTTTTGTGAAATTCCGTGCATTAGTTCTTGCGATAGAGCGCCCACAAATTTTTTTGTCACATACAGACTCACAGAGTGACAGACAGACCCACAGACAGACATTTTCTAAAAACCATCAAATCGTGTTCTGGGTATTCTAAAACGTATAAATCCGTCGAAAACCGGAAGTCGAAATTTTTCACGAATCCAATACTTTCTTCTTGTAAAGATAGAAGAAAGTAAAAACAAACTTTGATCTCGTAAATATTTTAAATATTAGGTAGCTTTCTTTACAAAAAAGCTACCTATTGCAGCCGTTCGGAGGAAAGCGATTTCAAAAAATTTTGGTATATTTTCATCGATCATGACCCCCAGACCCCGAAACCACCCTCCGTTCAAAATTGATATATATATATATATATATATATATATATATATCTGACCTATGTCACACTGTAACTCCCGTAATTATGAACCGATTTCGATGTAATTCGGTGTGTACATAGTACATACCAATGTCTCGACCGAGTTCGTTGGCCAGCTTCATCCGCCGTTTTGTTTAAAAATGGCGGCAATTTAAAAATTTAAAAAAATTTTAAAACTTGAAATGTGGTACCAAAAAATTAAAAATGGAAAAATATTTTTTTCTTATGTATTTGACCTTTATACAAAGATTCCGGAGCAGTTTTTGTTTCGTCTATATCTTAAAAAATGGCTGCGTTATAGCATTTTGAATTTCTAGCGTGGCTGATATTTTGAATCGTCCTGAATTTTGTCACGCGATAAAAGGCGTATTTATGAACCGATTAGGATGTAATTCAGTCTGTACATGGTACATACCAATCTCTCGACCGAGTTCGTTGGCCAGCTTCATCCGCCATTTAAATTTTTTTTAAAAATTTAAAATTTGAAATGTGGTACCAAAAAATTGAAAATGGAAAAATATTTTTTCTTATGCATTTGACCTTTATACAAAGATTTCGGAGTAGTTTTTGTTTCGTCTATATCTTAAGAAATGGCTGAGTTATAGCATTTTGAATTTCTAGCGTGGCTGTCATTTTGAAACGTCCTGATTTTCCTCACGCGATAAAAGGCGTATTTATGAACCGATTTGGATGTAATTCAGTGTGTACATAGTACATACCAATCTCTCGACCGAGTTCGTTGGCCAGCTTCATCCGCCGTTTTGTTTCAAAATTGCGGCCATTTAAAAATTTTAAAAAATATTAAAACTTGAAATGTGGTACCAGAAAATTAAAAATGGAAAAATAATTTTTTCTTATGTATTTGACCTTTATACAAAGATTCCGGAGCAGTTTTTGTTTCGTCTATATCTTAAAAAATGGCTGCGTTATAGCATTTTGAATTTCTAGCGTGGCTGACATTTTGAAACGTCCTGAATTTTGTCACGCGATAAAAGGCGTATTTATGAACCGATTTGGATGTAACTTCGTTTATACATAGTACATACCAATGGCTCGACCGGGTTTGTTGGCCAGCTTCATCCGCCATCTTGTTTAAAAATGGTGGCCATTTAAATTTTTAAGAAAAATTTAAATTTGAAATGTGGTACCAAAAAATTAAAAATTGAAAAAATATTTTCTTCTTATGTGTTTGACCTTGATAAAAAGATTCGGGAGCAGTTTTTGTTTCGTCTATATCTTAAGAAATGGCTGAGTTATAGCATTTTGAATTTCTAGCGTGGCTGTCATTTTGAAACGTCCTGATTTTCCTCACCTAATAACAGGCGTATTTATGAACCGACTTGGATGTACCTTGGTGTGTACCTAGTACATACAAATATCTCGACCGAGTTCGTTGGCCGGCTTCATCCGCCATCTTGTTTCAAAATGGCGGCCATTTAAAAAAATTAAAAAATAAAAAAATTTAAATGAGATACCAAAAAATTGGAAAGTCAAAAAGATTTTTTTTGTATGTGTTTGACCTTAATACAAAGATTCCGGAACAGTTTTTCTTTCGTCTATATCTAAAAAAAATGGCGGAGTAATAGCATTTTGAATTTCTCTTGTGGCTGACATTTTAAAACGACCTGATTTTTGTCACGCGATAACAGGCGTAATTATGAACCTATTTGGATGTAACTTGGTCTGTACATAGTACATACCAATGTCTCGACCGAGTTCGTTGGCCAGCTTCATTCGCCATCTTGTTTCAAAAGGGTTGCCATTTAAAAAAAAAATTAAATTTAAAATTCAAAATGAGGTATTGAACAATTGGAAAATGAAAAAGATTTTTTTATGTGTTTGGCCTTGATACAAAGATTCCGGAGCAGTTTTTGTTTCTGAAAATTTGTTCTTTTGTTTATATCTTAAAAAATGGTTGATTTATAGCACTTTGAATTTCTAGCATGGCTAACATTTTGAAACGATCTTGTATTTGTCACGCGATAACACACGTATTCGCCTATTTCGATGTAAGAAGGCATGTGGATAGTATACATCAACACCTCGACCAAGTTCGCTGGCCAGATTCATCAGCCATCTTGTTTCAAAATGGCGGCCATTAAATTAAAAAATATATATATATATTTAAAGTGAGGTGCAAAAAAAGTAGAAATTGAAAAAGGTTTCTTTCTTAAGCATTTGACCTTGATATAAGGATTTAGGAGCATTTTTTGTTTGTCTTTACCTTAGAAAATGGCTCAGATATAGCAGTTTCAATTTCTATTGTGGGTGACATTTTGAAAAATCTGATTTTTTGCATGCGACAGCACTCCTATATATTAACCGATTCCGATGTGAGTGAGCATGTGCACAGCAATTACTAAGGTCTCGACCAAGTTCACTGCTTACCCTCATCCACCATGTTGTCTTAAAATGACAGGCACTTTAAGAAATTGCCGAATTTGGCAGCCAAATATGTGTTACTTTAAAGAAAAGCAGCTTGGCTAAAGCTGACTAATTTCGCGAAATTCTCATTCATTATATTGGTAAAAATTAGTATTGAATCTCCTATATTCGGTTTCCACTAAATTGAGCTTCGTGTGTTTGAATGATATAATTTGGCTTTTTTTAAATAAGGATTATGAAAGCTACCTCTTCCTCCCGGCACTGGCCGGAAGGACTTTTTTTTAGTGTTTTCTCCCTTTTGTTTTGGAGGGGGCCAGGGCCCCTTGGCCCCCTCCCTACGTGCGCCACTGGCTGCAACTGAAGTACAGTGGTTAATATAAATATTATAAAACTAAGTGTCACCCAGGAGCGTGAGGGATGAATTTTTTTTGTGTGTGTTTTATAGTTAAATATATAAATATAGAATACCTGATAAGACGAATTAAAAAGTACGATGAAGTAAGAACGTTTTAGACAATTTCAGTCTTAGCAAGAACACCATTTATTATAAATACGTCATATTCTTCTTACCTGAAAAAAATCCGTTTAAGAAAGGATTCCGTCACAGACAAGTTCCGTTTTCACATGCTTCACTGCATATCTATTCCTATTTACATTGTCCTGAGATTTAATCTACTTTATAGATAACTATTCACACTTAGAAAAATAAAGTGTTTTCTGAGGGTCTTAATGATTACGATGCTGGCTATAAATATGAAGAGCTCGATGCTGATATAATTGGAGAAGGCGGGACGCGGGAGGGTAGGAAAGCTTTTTGGAGAGCAATGATAATTCATCTACGTCCCTTCAAAACTCCAAACTGAAAGAGTTTCTTAGGAATATAAAACTTATCGATACTTGATAAAATAAAAGACAGCCTGTGAAAATGAAACCTGTCTATAACGGAATATTGCATTAATTGGAAAATTTTATGGCTCTAGTCAAAATAATATAAAATATTTAGAGTACCGGATAACATTTAAACCTGCTTCCGTTTTAGCACCATTTTACTTACACTGTACATTCATTTTTGAAGAGCTCCAGGGGCGGTCATGACCACCATGGACCCCCCCCCCCCCCCTCGGATCCGCCATTGCACAGCTGAAAAGTGTGAAACTTTAATTTCTTCTTCCTAACACGACATCTAAAATTCAGTCGTTAGATCAGGGAATTATTTATTGTTTCAAGCTGGAATACAGACGTTTTGTTTTATAAAAGCTCATTTCTCTAACAGATAAGACCACAGATGCGTCCAACTTTGTGAAATCCATCAATGTACTTGATGCTATTCGATGGATAAAATGTACGTGGGATAACGTAAAGACACAAACAATTGTCAATTGGTTCAGTACTTGTGTAAGCAACGTAGAAAAATCCATTGATGATATGAGTGCCTTAGAAGAAGAAGTGATTCAGCTATCAAATGCAGCTAAAGTTGATTATGAGCCCATATCGTATGAATATGAGGAAGCTCTAGAGTGTTACGATGATTTATCTGAAGACTGGGAAAAACGTAAATAGAAAATCTCGACAAAGTTACGACTTTAAAAATTTTATATAAAAAAAAATAAATTCTACAATCAATTATAAAAAGAAAGAAAAATCATGCGTTAGCATAGATTATGAAACTCTTTCCAACACTTCCTGAATGCTTTAACAAAACTTCGTTATTTAGGGAAAAAAAGGATATAAGATAACTAAAGATAACTAAGGTATATAAGATAACTAAGTAAACATTTTAGAAAACGTACAAACATTTCGAAAACTGATTTCAGCAGTTACCGTCCATAGCAAATATGTATTTCAATTCTTTTGAAAAGCCCAGTATTTGATCTGTAGATTGACATATATACTATATAATGCGGAAAATTAGTTTAGCCAGAAAACGCATAACAGGTTGAAATTTCTCCTTCAGTAATTTATACTAATAGATGGAAACATAGTTGTATACTTTTGTACAACCCTGTAGTTAACCTAGTACTTTTATTACCCGCCACTATTAAGCTAAAATTTAATTCAAACTTAAACATTCTTAAAACTACTGAAATCACATTTCCAGAAATTATCATTTATAGACGGCCATGTATCCAACTCTTTGCGTGACCCTGTATATCATTTTATCTATGTTCTACAAACATTTCTTAGTAAACTAAATGCAGTTCAGCGTAAAAATGCATAACTCCTTTAAAAACCACTTTTAAGCAATTTGCACTCCTACCCAGTAACCATTACGAATTCTTTTGTGTAGCCCTGTATATGAATTATAGCATTTATACACACAATATACTATGCATAAATATAGTGAAACATAAAAGCGCATAACATAATTTAAAATGCATTTCCAGCAATCATCGCTACTGTACAGTACTTCGGATACAGTATTAGTAACATAGTATCTGAAATCTTTTGTGTGTCCCCGTAAATGGTATGCACTTCGTATTATATATGAAATAAGTTATAGTAAACCTCAGCGACGTATATCAGTTTTATTTTACATGAAATAATTTACATAATTAAAATAAGCCTCAAACAATTCCCTCCACCCAGTGGTGGGATTCAGCCGGTTCGCACCGGTTCGGTAGAACCGGTTGTTAATTCGTGCTGAGTTCGGCCGGTTGTTAAAATTATACTTTAAATGCGAAAATCGCATTTACCTACTTTCTTTAAATGTTTATCTGCACAACAGTGTTTTCTAAACATAACACTGTGACATGTTCTGATTTGTTTCATTCGCAAAAAGTATATAGTTTTTTCTTCATCAGCCCTATAAGAAGTAAATGTAACTTTAAAAAAAAAAAAAAAAAAAAAAATGAAATTTTGCAGATTTGAAGAATCTATGTCAGCAGCCCAGACTAATTCTAGTTATATGGCATGCTTATTCAACTTGTCAATTACTACGTATATTCAAATAAAAGGTACTTTGCTTTGTCTGCTTCTTTTGAAAACATACGGAACGTTCCCTCTGATTCCTGATCAATAGTTAATAGTTAAATCGTTAGATTTAGTGGTATACTTGGAAATGCATTTTTTTTTTTTAAATATTGTTCTTCATATGTTAGAAGTCATTTAAATCAAAGTAGTTATTTTTGTAAATGTAACAAATTTTAATGAGATCCTTAAGTCTTATAAGTTATATTTAGAAAAACATATTTCATGCTCTAAAAGTGCTATTACATTGGAAAATTCGAAGCGACAAAAACTACCTATTTTCAAAGCAAGTTTTCAAAGCATTTCATTGGCTGTTCGAGAAGAGGCTTTTCCCTAGTCAGTTTTTCCAGCATTTGATTGGCTGTTACAGACAACATTCCTTAAATACTTTAAAGTAGACATTGTAGGTGACAAAATTGCTAGGACAATAAAAAAATGCTTGTTTTTCGAGCAACACTTTTGAAGCAATAGGTTTAACATGGTGTTGCTCGAAAGTAATGTCAACTTTGACGCATCGTGTGACAGTACTTTAAAAATCAAAAAACATTGTATGGTCTAAACTTGCCGAGTCTTGATATTTGTATTTTACGACCTTCCGGCGATGTCTGGCCCGTTTTTTGTACCAAAAAATGGTAAGAAATTCTTAAAATTCTAAATATCATAACTCGAGAACTGTCGGTCGGGCAAAAATTTGTCACACTTGTTATATGGATAATGTTTTTCTAAATATGTTATTAGTACCCAAAAAACCGCATAAAATTTAAAAGTTTTAAATTTTTTTCTAAAAAAAAAAACGGTTTCTAAGAGGATGAAGAATTTTTCAGCATTTGAAATATTTTTTAAATTAGAATTATTCTAAATTTAACGATTTAGGAATTAATTCTTGGTCAGCGATAAGAAGGAACGCCAGGTATAGGTACACCAGGATAAGGTATTTTATAACTGATATTGCCTTGATAGCTGTATATTTTAAATGAAATTGCTCGTGTTTCAAAAGCACTGCGAACAAGAAGAATACGAATCATAAAGGATGAAGTCCTATGATAATATTTATTAAAATGTTCGAAATACTTCGAAAGGAAAAAGCATAATCAAAGGAAAGACGATAGGGGTTTTATGACTTCAGAAACTTGAAAAAATATCAATCTTGTAAAAGATCATATGTTTAAGTGAGCTAGGGAGCATGTTTTTTAAAAAGAACGTAACGAATTTTAAAAAATGTTAGGCTACTGAATTCTGAACATTTAAAAACAAGTTGTAGTGAATTTGAATATAGCAATAAACTACAGTTTTTTCTCCGTCAGTTTACTGGAATATTGGGGTAGTAAATTAATATTTCCATTGAAAGCAGGTAAAGAATTATTATTTATATTTAATGACATTTATAATTAATATTAATGATTATCGAGGACTTTTTTACTATATTTTTAATATTTTTCTAAAGCTATGGAAGTTTTGTAAAGTATTCAAAAGATTAAATATATTGTCAAGCTAATTGAGGCAAGTTCAACAGAAATAGAAAAGGGGTTTTCAAAGATGAACATAATATGGTCAGAGAAGAGAAGTCGACAAACTCGACGTTTATCAAGAAATTATATGCAAATTTCTCAAATAACACGAGTTATTTAATATTTTAAACTATTTTCTGTACTATAATCTAGTTTTTTTCTACATCCTTTATTGTTTTATTTAAGTGTTAACTATATGAAAAAATATATTACCTTTTTGAAAACTTTTTTTAACTTTCAGCGTCATAAGTATAAAGTTATTTTCTATACTCGAGTTTATTTTTGCTGCATTCAATCCGAAAATATATAGAAACTTAGCTCTTGCTATAGTTAGTTATAGTTATAATTATAGTTATTTAAATATCTAGCTGATTGCAACTTTAGATCATGAGCATAAGTCACTTCTTAAGCTTAAATTTCTGCTATTTTTGTAATATCTTTATTGTATTATACTGTTTTGATGCATTTTATGACAGAAATTTTGATCAAAGTTTCTATACTAATAAAAGTTCAGACTGTCTGCGATGGCTAGCAAAATCTATGGCAGGTACAAGGCCGAATATTTGTGAGAGGTTAGTCCAAGGCTTGATGCACCTGCGACTCAGAATTTTAAATTTCTAATAATTAGCTGAGTTATTATTAAAAATTACAAAGAACTCTCATTAAAAACCCATTTCTGTTCTTTCGAGAGAGAAAAAGCGCTCGCATGTACGCAGGTGCCCTATTTACGTTATCGGGAGGGGAAAAGGAAATTTGGGTGATATTTTGCCATTATTGTCATTTGGGTCATATTTTGTCTTTCATCAGCCAAACCACTTAGTAAAGTTAAAAACGGAAGATGACATTCTAAAAGATCACTCTCTTACGTCTCAAATGACACAATCAATTTTTAAAATATCGCAGTTAACCCTTCGTAAAAAAAGTTCAAAAAGGGTCGTTTTCCCCCCTTATGGTAACGTCTCTCCAGGGCACAATTTTAGAGGTACCAACAAACCAAAAATATGTTTTTAAAGCAGAAACCTTCTTTTAATCTATGGTGCAATCGGTTTCAAAAAATATTATTCTCAACCCTTACAAATATTCTGTCAAACGCAGGTCACTTCGCGCCTCACGGAGACGATATTTTTTCTACGCTAAACGTAACTGAAGGTCCGTCTAAACACCTTAACTAAACACAATATTTTTAGAGCATCTCAATAGATGAGATTCACATCATCAATTAAAATTTAGAAGAGTTCGGATGAGTAAAAATATTTTTTACAAAATAAAATGTGTGAAAATTTCGAAGAAATCAGTAAAAAAATGCGTGTTTTGTCGTGGTTTCGCTCACTTTTTGTCATAGACTCCAGAAATCAAATTACGCAGAAAATAAAATACCAAATAACATATACTTTCAATTCCGTATTTTTTCGCGATTTTTTTATTTAAAAATATAACTTCAGACAAAATGGAGTTAAAGATATAAAATCATACAAATTTAACTGTCATTTAAAGTTATTATCACGGTCATGGGCAACGCCGGGCGGGTCAGTTAGTTTATTAACTTTGATATTTTGGTATAGTAAAAAAAAAAAAAAAAAAAAAAAAAAAAAAAAAAAAAAACCAATTTATCAAATTACAACGACCATTTGAAAATGATTTTTTCGAAGACTAAAATTTAAGACATAAAAAATCGCACGGAGTTGATCATACATTACGTACGCCATGAATTAAACCTTAATAGTGTTATGACACGTAAAAATTCCAAGCGGCAAAAATCGCCTGCGACTCGTACGTATTATCCACCTGAAACTTATGTATCATCCAAGCATTTCATTGGCTGTTCGGGAAAAGGCTTTTCCATCGTCAGATTTCTTGGAAATCTGGAACCCATTTTAAATGAAATTTCATTCTTAAACTTCTAAACATCCCACACTATTACTTTTTACGCCATCGTATAGAGAAAAAAATGTACTTTTAAATGCAATTTGTTTGAAAGCTGTATCTCAATTTGTTTCTGAGTTATTAATTTTTTTTTGTAGTTTTTATTACTTTTTTGTCATAGTGGCAACAGAAGGCATCCATCTCTGTTGAAAGTAAAGGGAAATACTAAAAGGGGGTACTGTATAGACCAATCAGAAAACGAATAAAATGCGGATTAAACCAATAAAAACCTTCCGACATGCTTTTGATTTCCCATCCTGACGAGAACAATAACCATTTTTCCAAATGGTTATATATATATATATATATATATCCTAACACAAAAGTTTTTAACAATATTCTTATAATATTGGAAAGCGTTTCATAATATATGCGTGATACTTCATTTTCTTTTCATGTTCATGCATCAACATTCGAGCAGCGAACCGGTTGTTAAATTATTTGAATCCCACCACTGCCTCCACCCCTATATCATTATATAACGAAATTCTTTTGTATGGCCCTGTAAATGAATAATAACTATTCTTTGCACCGCATAGTCTACAGAATGCATATTTTAGCGCACTTCATAAATGCATATAAATTTTCTGATATTTGAAAGCGTGTAACATCATTAAAAATCCTATTAAACGATTTCTTCCCATAGGCCCTAATGTAACGAAAAACTTTTGACTGCCCCTGTAAATGAACTAAACATGGTACAAACTTCATTTGAAATAGGTAACATGCTATGGTAAACGTCAATAATATCTAAAAATTTCAGGGCAATCCCAGTATATTTACGGGAATTAGAGCGCGGACAGACGGCCATACGGACAAACGGCCCGAAGTCATAAACCCTTTTCAACTTTGTTGGAAAGTGTTAAAAATGGATGATAGTACAATCAAGATTTTTTTAAATCTATTTTAGGAGCTCATTCTGATTCAGGCGACGAGCTCCCGCCAGTTAAAGTTTCTAATTTATGTCAAGAAACACTTGTTGAAATCAATAGATTGATAGAAAGTTCAATACCTGTTAGAGATGATACTAAAATAAATAATTTGTTTAAAGAGATCAAAGAATGTTTAGAAGCAAAAAATGATAATGAGAAATTGTTGAAATGAAAGCAAACTAACATTAATTTCTTCTTTAAAGCTGTATAGACATGAAATATAATAAACTACATTCAATAATAATATTAATGTAGTATGTATTTCATGAAACTTTGCTTTACCCATTACCTCTATTCAGAGACCACCTCTCTGAAAGACCGATTTTTTTATGATCTAATGGGTGGTCTCCTTAGAGAGGTTTCACAGTATATGCGTGCGTGTGCGTATGTATGTATATATGCAGAAAATGTCAGTTAAGTTCGTTAATGTACAAAATCGGACGAAGGAGTTGGGAATGGGGGGGGGGGGGGGGAGGGGTTGTGAAAACAGAAAAAAACCCATAACTTCTTAATTATGATGCATATCGAATCAGTTTAAAGTTATTATTACTTCTAGGAAAAGAGCCAGAAATTTATGTATGACAGATTTTTGATAGCAATAGAAATGGTCTCAAGGACTGAAAAAAAATTTGGTTTTAAGAAGAAAAAAATTCATAACTTCGTCAATTCACAAGATATCAAATCCACTAAGAGGTCTCGGGACTCTTAAAATCGGAAAAAAAGGACAATTTTCAACATTTAATAGCTTAAAATGTATATGATTTTAAAATACAATATATAAGTATGTTCTTTCATTTCATGTATTTAAAAAATGGCTAGATGCAGATTTAACATTTATAGGGGGCTCCAAAATGTCAGACGTTTAACGAGCAGAAAATTGGTATAACAGCTTAAGCGCAGGATTACAAAATAAATATTGAAATGAGAATGAAAATTTTGGTGCCTACTTGTACTTCAGATAGTTGTAATTACCCTGAACCTAAATAAAGTTGTATTTAAAATACTTTTATATTTTTAATACAAAGTTGTATTTAGCCAATACAAAATTTTGAAAATTTCAACAGTATAACCATCTAAAAAGATTGTTTGAACAATAAAAAGAAAATTTTAGGTTCCGTTTATACAGACTAACATAAAACATATAGTATTTTGAAAATTTCGTGAAAAAAAATATTCTGAAATTTTTGAGTTATCCTGTGCCTTATGCCCAAACGTTATTTGGAGAAAAATGACTTCAAAGTTTTGGAAACGTCGCTTCAGCTATGGAGCGGGTATAATTTTAAAAGCCATAACTTCTGTTCTAATAGGAATTTCAAAGAAACAATTATATTAAAATGTTCAGAAAAGATAGCAGCTTAACATCTAAAAAATTAAAATTTCGAAAGTTTTGAAGTTTTAAGAGTCCTGAGACCCCTTATTTATTATAAATCTTCTTAATATTATTTACAAGTTTTATACTGACAAGCTTTTTATAGGACCAACTCTTAAAGTAAAAAAAAAAAAAAGATAAAAAGGGGGGGGGGGAGTGAAGAAGAAGAAATTCATAACTTCGTCAATTCACAAGATATCAAATGAATCCACTTAAATCTATATAAATAAAAATGTAAATGTTCGTTTATACAAAATCGCTAATCTCCAAAAGTTCTTCACTGATTGCTTTCAAATTCACGGATGGAGCATTCGAATACGGGCATTCGAATACGAGCGTGTTGCTATATACCTATTATGAGCGTTTCTCCCCCCTCCCCAATTTGCCACCCCCATCACCAGAGGCGCTTTTTATTTTTTTTTTCGACACCCATCATGTGATATGTCATTAGAAAACGCTTTGACCACTCTTTCATATTATGCACCTCCCTTCTTCTCCCCCCCACTTTCCCCCTGGGATGCACATTTCATGTAAACAAAAATGTAAATGTTCGTTTGTACAAAATATTAAAGCTCCGAAATTTCTTCACCGATTGCTTTGAAATTCACGGATTGCGTTGCATCTGAATGCGCGCGTGTTTTAATATACCAGTCATAAACCTCACTTCCCCCTCCCCCCAATTTTCCTCCATCCGGGGGCAGTTTTTAATTTTTTTTTTTACACTCATTATCTGGTATATCGTTAGAAAGCCCTTTGCCGGCTTTTTCATATTATGCACCTCCCGTCCCCCTCCCTTTGGGGGGGAGGGCACTTTACTGAAATATTTTGTCAGTATTTTTTTTATGTTTTTTTTGTTTTTTCTTCGTTTTTTAGCACGTGTCTTTTCCTTTTTAACTCACAGTCTTAAAGCCTGAGAGCTAATGTACCATCAGCCTCTGTATGTACGTATGATGTACGCATTTATGTATATGTACGTAACGCGATAACTATTCATAGAAATATCCGATTTGCTTCAAAGTTTGTAAATAGCTTCATTCTGATAAGGCGCTTCCCCGATTACTTTTAAAGGTTCACTGGTTAAGTATAAATGGGGCGTAACAACGGGCGATTAATTCCCACCCTTAATTTAGATAAATCGGTTTTTCATGCAGAATTAGTTATTTGCTCCAAATTTTGTAAATAGGTTCATTCTGATAAGGCGCTTCCCTGATTAGTTTTGGGAGTTCACTGGTTAAGTATAAAGGGGGGGGGGGAATGTGGTATAATCCCCTTAATTTATTTTTAAAGAGGCATTTCATTGAAATAAGAGTATAATATACAATTAGTGTGAATAGCCTGTGAGCTCAATGCCACCAGTTTAACTGAGCACTTTTCTTTTTAATTCATTCGCTCTGACAGAGATGCCACCGCACTTACTGCAATTGACAATCGGCGTGCCAATTATGATGTTGCGAGATATTCGCCAGTCAAAGCTTTGCAACGACACGCGGCTTGCAGTAAAAAAATAATGAGAAACATCGTAGAAGCAACAATCTTGACAGGACCTTTCAAATATGAAGATGTCCTCATGCCTCGCATTCCTTTGATTCCAATGGATGTGCCATTTCAATTTAAGAGACTGCAATTACCAATTTGATTGGCGTTTACAATCTCCATCAACAAACCTTAAGGCCAAGCTTTAGAATTCTGCGGTTTAGATCTACACACGGATTGCTTCTCACACAGACAATTGTATGTTTAATATTCTAGAATCGGCAAACCAGGCAATCTCTATATCTGCGCAGACAATGTAACAACAAAAAATATTGTATATCCACAAGCATTGCGAAATTAAACATATTAGAAAAGTGCACTTTCATTTTGCTTTCTTTTCTATTTTGCCAGACTGAGCCACGGCAACGCGTGGCCGGGTACAGCTAGTTTATTATAAATCTTCTTAATATTATCTACAACTTTCATACTGAAAAGTTTTTGATAGGACCAATTCTTACAGAAAAAAAGAGGGGGTGGGGGTGTAGAAGAAAAAACAAATCACATCTCCGATAACGCCTGGGGTAATAATGCCATAATGTAAATGAACCTTCACCATTCTGATCATAACCAGAAGTAGTGAATTCCCCAGATCTCCCATCTACCAGCCTACCAGCGCGGCACTTAATAACAGTAGGCTCTAAATTCGAATCGACCGGCCTAGGCTTTAATGAGGACCTGGCAATATAATATACCTCTTGAAAAAGCAATGTTTTTAATGTCATCGTCTTTCAGCAAAATATTTCGCTTTTCTTTTTTCATTCCAGAGAATGAGATGCTTCACCTGGACAGTCGCTTCATTTACCCTGATGACCATCATCCTCTTCTCTTTCGGACCAGTCGGGACACAAGGTGACTGTCATTTTGATTTTCGCATATTTTGCTGCGCACACCGATGCCCATACAGGGAAATTCACTACGTACAAATTTTAAGGGAAGGTCGATAACATTGATATGAATCCTACTTATATTAGAAAGCATGACTGGAAACAGACAAGTGGCGCTATACACTCTCTCTTGAATTCTGCGTGATGGATCCATTACATGCCCCCCCCCCCCCCCTCTTGAAAATCTGTTCTAAAGGGATATATATATATATATATATATAAACTCAGCTTATGGCGTCAGATGCCGCCATCCGAAAAATCTACAAGAGTGTATTCCAGTTCTTCCGATCAAGTGCTCATTCCTCCTCCAGACCTCTATCCTTCATCGCCTTTCAGTATCATCCATCCAGTTCTTCCGTGGTCTTCCCCGTTTCTTTTTTTCTATTTGTTTTATAATTAAATGTGATTTTGGGTAGTCTTTCATCACTTATGGTTTTAACATGACCATGCCAGATTAATTGCTTTTTTTTTTTTTTTAAATATCATCTAATAGGGGTTCCAGTTATTTTCAGCATTTCCTTGATTCTTTCATTTCTAATTCTTTCTATCCTTGATATCCTGCATGATCTTCTTAGGGCATCCATTTCTACTGCCGCTCATTTCTTTCTTTCTGTCTCCATAATTCTCCATCCTTCTGCTTCATATAACAATATGCTCTTTACAATAGAATTGCATATGTTATACTTCCTTTTCCTACAGATCTCCTCACTCCACCTAATAGAATTTAATAGTTTTACAGCCTCTCTCCCTTGACAAATTCTGTATTTAATTTCTTGTGAGTCTCTTCCTTCTCTATTAATGTCTACACCAAGATATCTATAATGCTCACATTTTTCTATTTGTATGCTATTATTTAGATTTAGATCTGCCTCATTTCCTACTACACATTAAAATTTACAAATGATGAGGAACATTTCCGCCCGATTTAAAAAATTTCTAGACATAATAATAGACCGGGCGGCGGCAACACAAACCATCACCTCATCGAGTTAACGGCTGAAGTTCCAGTATTTAGTTAGAACTCGATTCCCATATTAAAATGGAACTGGTCTGACAAATTATATCTTACTAGGGACCGTTCCCAGGTGCAAGTTGTGGATTTGGACGAGAGTGGTATCAAAAGAAAGGTCTCGTCATGTACATCAAAAAGTCCAATGAAACTACCCGTCGGAATCCAACCGTTTTAGAGATATCCTCACTTGAAGTGTGAATAAGTAAATAAATAAATTGGCAGGCAGGCATATAAATTGTTCACAAGTTAAAAGTTTCTTTGCATTGTTTTAATCCTCTACCAATACCTTTTCCCGAGCTACGAGAAAAATCCTTTACACCCACACATTCGCCGAAATATTTGCATAAAACAAGGTGCTGGAAATAGCAAAAACAGAAGGAAAAACTCTCCGAATGCAGCCCTACACGAAAACTTCGTAGAATGCGAAGTGCCTGTCTAATAGAGGGGAAATAACCGGCAATGTGTGGGTGTAAAGGATTTTGCTCGTAGCTCGGGAAAAGGTATTGGTAGAGGATTAAAACAATGTAAAGAAACTTTTAACTTGCGAACAATTTATATGCCTGCCAGCCAATTTATTTATTTACTTATTCACACTTCAAGTGAGGATATCTCGAAAACGGTTGGATTCCGACGGGTTGTTCCATTGGACTTTTTGATGTACATGACGAGACCTTTCTTTTGATACCACTCTCGTCCAAATCCACAACTTGCACCTGGGAACGTTCCCTAGTTAGTAGAAACTACATGTAGACCCAATTTTAGTGGTTGATTGGTAAATCTCCGATCAATGGGGGCGTCCAGAGGAGCCACCGGTTAGTGACCGGTGAGATCGGTTAGTCACCAAAGCGTTCATTGCTGCTAACCGGGTCGCAACCAATGTCGTTCAGCGCAAGTAACCAAAGTGACCGGTGAGAGACCGAACTAACCTAAGAAAATTCTTGGTTAGTTGGGTCACGTGATCTGTTACATGAAAGTTTATTTACATTTGCATCGTACATGATGAAACAATAATAAAAGAATAATAACGGCAACGAAATACAGATGGCGCCAATAGTAAATAACACCAGTGCCGTCCAGTAGGTCTCTCGACCGGTTAGAGACCGGTCACTTACCGTGACGTCACGTAACCAATCTCACCGGTGACTTTGGTGAGGTCTGCTGGACTCGCCCATTGGTAGGTCTAATGAAATTCCTGCTTACTTTTATCCCTTTTCACGCTAAATGCGCTATCTGATGCAGGAATTTCATTGGTACAATCAATGGGGACCAAACAATCAAACACTAAAGTACGATTTGCAGTGGTTTCCACCAAAACAAATTTTCATAGTTAAAATCTGTACGATGGGTCGAAAAACGAAGCATAAAAAGTCCAAATTATATAACATAAACTGTTTTATATTAAATCATAGGTTAATAAAAGACAACTAGTTAAAATCACATAATTGTTCTCATTTATATGCTGACATGTTGATAGATGACTATCAATGTAGTTTTAGATGATGAAGATCAACAGTGAATAAAATTTTTAGTATTAGATATATCCTTGAAGAAAGCCCTGCTGTATGGCACCCAAGGCCCCAAGATTAAGAAAACAAAGTTGAACACTGTAGACTAAAATATGGTATCTTAGCCTACAGTGCCCAACTTTAGTGTCTTGCGTGTCGCGACACACTGGTGCGCCATAAGAGGTCCTCAGGGATGTCGCGAAAAGTTTCAGAAAAGTCATATCAAGAATCACATTATATCAGGAATCTACAAGCTAACAAAAGTACTTTAAAAAGAGATATAAGTTCTGCAGTTGGCTCTGTGATGAAGTTTAGTGTCACAAAGTTGCATTTTCTTTCACATTTGTTTCAGCGATTGAATATTCTTAATAAAAAACGTCAGAGAACTGAAGTGAAAAGAATTTTTAAAAAAGTATAATAATCTATTGCTTTTCATCATCTACGATTTTTTAATTATTACAAAAAATATATCAGTGGTCACATATACGATACATCAGCTTTTTTGCAGCGAATAACGTTCAAATCGAAAATAAATTTCGGCTTGATACTTGGAAGAATTACTATAGTATGTCTATCCGAAAATCGTGACATGTAAAGAAGATATATAATCTTTTTACTGCGAATAATAACAAAACATTTTACTTTCTTTATTTATGATGGAAAATTTTGTTTGTGTTATTAAATGAATTAAAAAAGGACACACATTCTGTTCACAAGTTTTCAGTCATCATAAGTTCAGTGTGTCACGGAAGTTTAAACATGGATTTGAGCGTACCGCGTTAGTGACGTCACAGTAGGTGAAATGGCGGCGTGATCGTTTGGTTATACTTTGCATTCACCAAGGTTTTTTTCGCTATTTCTCTTTACAGCGTTATTTTATTGTCATACTTATGAGCTTATAAACCTAACTAAAGATAATATAAGCATATTCTTTCATTATTTATTAAATAATGAAAAAAAAAATAATAAAAGCATGAATTGCAGAATTTAAATGAAAAAATTGTTAAACACTAAAAATTAACACTGAAATCGTTAAATAAAAGCCTATTTAAGTAAAATAAGTTTAATTTACATAATTTGTAAGCAAACCTCAATTTAAACACTTAAAAATTTCACTCATTTATACAGACACTGGCTATAATTTAATTTGTTTTAACGTTCTAATATGTTCGCACTGAGACAGTTGAGTCACTTAACTTTTTTGAAACGGGATACCCGGAATCAGGCTTCACCTGTTTACATTGCAAAAAGTTTTAAGAGGCTTAACTTATGCTAAATTTGTAACTACAACTTCTAACTATACATAATTTATTACTGTTTTTATTCTTCGCGGCGTGTTAATTAAATAAACGATTCAAAAGATCATTCGAAGAAGCTGAATAATTATTTGTAGAACTCAACTCTAATTTTCAAATAAGAAAAAGTTTCAAATAAGAAAAAGAGTTCAGCAGGTAGATTTCCACTCAACTCATAGTTAAGGGAGTATCAAAAGTTAAGTGAGTTTCAGAAACTTGCTCAAGGCATAATCTTGATTCCGGGTACGTCCGGACCCCACCAGTGGCCGAGAGGTTCTGCTCTCGAAGCTGGTAGACGGGAGGTGCTGGGTTCGAACCCAATCGCACCCGTCGGCCTGATCGTCGGAGTTTTCGTGGTTTTTTCCTAACCTTGAATTTCCATGCGTAAATACGGATTAGGTTCCCTTAGTAAGACCCCTATGGAGGACACTCCCCCTTAGGCCTATATCTCTCGTGTAGGTAATCGGCCGTCAAAAATCAACCCAACCCAACGGAGTACGTCCGCTTCAAAAAACTTCAAGTTAAGTGACTCAACTATCTCAGTGCGAATATAGTATTATATTTCTAATAAATTCGATAATCTACACAAAATTAGTCTCAAACTAAATGAGTATTCCTTATGTTATTCAGATCATTACATACATTTCAATCCTGTCAGTAACGGAATAAAAAAAAAATAACTGAATTCTTGAAGACCATAATGCTTTCCAATGGAGCGATTCTCCAGTGTTTTCCCCGAGGCTAACGAAAAAGACAGGTTACCGCAATGCATCCCACGTGTCATTTTTTACAGACGGCTAGAGGGACGTGATGCTCTTTTCGCACACCTTCATTGGTGCATTCGAGCACCACGTGACTCCAGTGGTCTGAAAAAAAAGGCACGTGGAATGCATCGTGGTAGCTTGTCTTTCTCATTAGCCTCGTGTTTTCCCAAACAGCTGTTTTTTATAGCCTCGAAACGAAAGGAAGAAAAGGGTCCATACCACTAGCAGATGGGTCTTAGCCTCGGCCCAGGTTGCGTGCGTAAAGTTTAACAGAAATTTTGAAAAAGTAGCTAAAGATCTGGTATACAGAACACCATTTTGAATGTATATTACAATGTATTAAGCATTTAGTGCTAGAACAATGAATTTTTTACTGTACTTTTAACAAATAAACAGTAATAACCCTTACTCCACAGAGCGCTATGCTAATATTCAAAAGTAAATACTGCCAGCAAACAAATTTTAACCTCCACTTCAAGTCACGTGTTTAAAATTCATTATTTATTCCTAAGAAACAGATAAACTTCGTATTATTCAGGAAAATAGCAAAATGTTACATTATTCATAAGATTTTTAATATACTGTGTGTTTCAAAAATAACTCTCTAACTTTGAAAATCTCATTCATTAACTATAGCTGAAATAAAGATGAAATATGTGACATATTTATCTGGTAGAAAAATTTAAAAACTAGTTTAAATTTTCGTCAATTGATGGCCCTGTGATGTCTCTAGAATGACCAAACTTTCATATAAAACTGCGTAAAAGTTATCTCAGTTTTTACTTTTTACTATATTTAGCTACTGGAACACGAAAAGAAAAGTTTATAATTTAAAATGCTGAAGTCATTTTGAACATTCTTACAGTTTCTGACAGTGCAGTTTCATTTCTTGCCGAAAATTAGAACTACCTTTAAAATTACTCTTTTTAAAACTTATGAGTTACCTGATAAACATTTACTTATACTCATTTATAAATGAGTCATCAATTTTTAAAGTTAAGGAGTCCCTCATCAAATAGTCAGTATTTTCCCACCCACATTGTCATAAAAAAAAAATGTAAACGCACAGTCCAAGAATAACTTGGGTAAATTTAATAATAAGAAGTAGATATTAGATTAAATGAGTCAAAAAGTCGCTTCCAACATAAATGCATACCTTTCACTTCTCGAACATAACTTTTTACCGAAGTTGTTTATCTTTTTCCTAATTGAAGTTAACTTGTTTTCAGGCGCCGAACGAAAATGCTCTGCCGACAAAGATTGCACGACGATCGTAAATGGTACGTCGACTTGCGTCAAAGGAAGTTGCAGTTGCCTCTATAATACGACGGTGATGGTCAGAGACTCAAACAAATGGTATTGCGTCGAAAGTAAGTACGCATTCATATTTGCTCTTCGTTTTCAGCACTTAAGGCTACACAGTACCCTAAAAAGAGACAAAAATATCGAATATTTTTTTATTGAATTTTTCAGTGGTCCATACGGTTGTGAATCATGATTCCAAATTGTAGATTGAAATACAAATAGTTTTAAAGATATTTGAACTTTTCTGAATGTTCTCAGAATGTTCTGAGTGTTCCTTTACAAACTTTAAATGCATTTTCTCAGGCTTTTATTTTTGTTGATGTTAGTGTTTGCTAATCCCTAAGCCTTTTTTACTGTTGCAGATAGAGTCTTGAAATTTTTTGCAGACACTTACATGTATATGTACTACAATAATTAGTATGGATTTAGGTCTGAGGGTTATAGTTATTATTATTTTTTTTAATGTCAACGTTAATATTTCCAAAATTTTCGTGTTTTTTTTTTCATGTTTTGCGCTACAAAAATAAATAAAACTTTAAATAAAAGTTACATCTTTAATTCCATACTAACTTTTGTTCCCAATAATCCAATGAATATAAGTCACTTAAAATAACTAAAAAATATTAAAAATTAAACATTTTATAAAAGTTTTTAAAAACTTCAAATTTTTCAAAAAATTTTAAATAAAAAAAAAAACGGTGATTGTTAAAATGATTTTTTTTTTTTTTTTTTTTTTTTTTTTTTTTTTTTTACCAGAATCAGTTTAATTTTTATAATCTCAAACAAAGTCATTAATTATTTTTAATGTAACTGTATCCATTTTTTTTTTTTTTTTGAAAAAGGGTATTTTGTAGCCTTAAGGCTCCTGTCGCGCTACCTGAAAAGCCAAGTTCTACAAATGAGCATTATTTATTGTATCATAATAAATATTAGTAATATTGTCTTAAATCTTTATTAAAACAAAAGAGTACCTTTTCTGGGCATGTTCGTGAAAAACGCATCGTACTGTTGTCCATATTTTTCGAAATATTTTATCAGGGTTTCGTTCATCTGACGAAACCCTATTCGTCTCACCCCTCTGTCTGTCACAGAGCCCGTTCTCAGAAACTATATATGTTGGAGACTTGAAATTTTGCATGCTTGTTGCTGAACACATCAAACGATAAATCATAAAAATTTTGAAAAAGTCTTATATTTACTTTCTGGGTTCTAACTTATGTATTTTAAGCATTTTTTTCCTAACTGAGCCCCTAATTAAGTTGGAGACTTGAAATTTTGCATGCTTATTGCTGAACACCTCACATCAAACGACAAATCATAAAATTTTGAAAAAGTCTTATATTTACTTTCTGGGCTCTAACTTATGTATTTTAAGCATTTTTTTCCCCTAACTGAGCACCTAATTGAGTTGGAGACTTGAAATTTTGTATACTATTAGCTGAATACAATTAGCTGAACACGTGCGATCACACGACAAATCATAAAAATTTCAAAAAGTCTTATATTTACCCCTCCGGTCTCTAACTTGTGTATTTTAACACTCTCGCTGCGTAACCCGAGATTTTATCGGGGATGTACTTTTCCCTCCTGATTAACCCTCCTTGATTATTCCCACCTGTTATTTTTTTATTGTAAATTTTGCCTTATTTAATCGGAGCATTTTCGCGATTAAATTAGATAAAAAATTTTGTTTTGAAAAACCGGTGACAAAAGAATAAAAATTCTTCAAATACGCAATTTTTGAAGCTATTTTGATAAAACAATTACTCAGCGAGAGGGTTGAGCAATTTTTCTAACTTAGCCCCTAATTAAGTTGGATACTTGACATTTTGCATACTTATAGCTAAACACTTGCGATTACACGAAAAATCATAAAATTTTCCAAAAGTTTTATATTATTTACACTTCCGGGCTCTAATTTGGGTATTTTAAGCAATTTTTCTAACCTTCCCCCTTTTCACTCGGGGAGCACTTTTGCTGACACCCCTCATGTGATATATCATTGCACAGCCCTTTTACTATTCTTTCATATTATGCACCATAGCCTTACATATTTTAGCTCCACTTTTTACCACCAGGGGTCGCCTTCCTAACTCGGTTGTTATGGCCCCGATCCCCCTCGACTACTATATCTACGGATAAGTTGTAAAACGGAATTTCGTTCCGATAGAGTTTTGTTTAGAATAGAGTGCACCCCCTGGTTGCGAAATGTGGAACTAACATATTTTGCTAAAATATAAAGTGTTTTGAAAGGAATATTAAACGAAACCCTCTGTGCGATCTTTGATCACACTTACCGACTTGTTTTCGCATTTTCAATTGCTTATAGATCGGTTAGTTATTTATCTCAGTAAAATGGCTATTCTTATACGATGACTTCTCAAAATGTTAGATTAACAGTAAACAACTGCTAATATTGCAAGAGGGTCGGATGTAATTTGTTCATCAATGATGTTGATCGGCCGATCACAGCCCTCTGGATACTGGAGGATTTTGAATCAGCGTGAGCGCTGATTCAAAATGGTGGCTGCCGAAGGCGGACTTTCTTTTTCCTAATAAAATTATAGCATGGTTGAGCGCCTAGGGAAACCTCCCCCTAGGCCCTGCTCATGCCTTCTTTATACCTCATAGGACCAGGCGAGGAGCTAATTCCTGGTTTTCGATTAATATTACTTCTAAAAAAATTCCAGGACCACATAATTTAACGCTTAAATGCTGGGTGTTGCTTTTCGGCAACATACCCAATTTAGGCTCTAAAATACTATTAGAATAACATTGAAGCTATAATGTCTAATGTTGCTAATAAAATACAGTCTGAAAATATTATTAAATCGATTTTCAACATGTAGATGGCAACACTTGTGCTGTTTAAGAATAAAGATATATTTATTTTTTCAATTGTTGCAACTTTTTCTTTTTGTTTTGTTTGGAAGCTTGCAAGATACCCCCCCCCCCCCTATTATGTTCTGCAGTGAGCAAGGAAAATTTATTTCTTATTATAGTTCCTAAAATTCTTGAGTGTTTCATATTATAGAATTTTATCAAGGAAAATTATTTTTTCGATTAAAGACCATTATTGCCGATTTGTAACAAACTGTTTTTTAGCCGTAAACAATACTTAAAACAAAATATGATTTTTTAAAGTATTTTTCCCATGGTTTATTTAAAAAATGAAAGCCTAAAAACTATTACAATGATTTTTGAAAAATCAGGCATTTAAGGGTTAAGCATTTCGCGATCACAAGAAATTAATCAGTCAAACAAAGTGTTTAAGCATTAAAATTACATTAAAAATCTAACATAAAACCATCATTATGTAGGAAAAAACCATTTGCTTAAAAAAAAAAAAAAAAAAAAAAAAAAAAAAAAAAACTCTTACATTTCACAGGGAAGTAAGCTTCTTTGGAGAGTTACTTTAAAAATCGATTTCAAAATATGACTCGGTTTTCTATTAACAGCCATCAAATAAAAGTATTATGCTAATGTGTGACAAGCAATATCCTGTATTCAAAAGAAGTGATGAAAAATTTTTGAATATGCCATACATCGAATATACGATTTGGTACTAAAAATTTCTTTTGACAGGGAACTTACAATTCAATCATTTAAAAATTATCAGAATTATTTAACATATATTGCATATTTGTGAAAAAAGTGTAAAATTTTTGCTTAGCATCATGATCAAGATTTTATGTGGAACCCCATGCTTATGAAAATAATAACATCTTGGTTTAATGCATTTACACAAAAATAAATGGAACGATAAATTTTATATTTAATAATGAACAACACATGACACTAAAAAAATGACACACGTATTATAAAGAAATTCAGATATTCTAAGGCTGAATGCTACCAATAAATACCGCATATATTTATTTTTCAAAGCAATACTGCTGAAAATTTTCTGCAAATTAAAAATGCTATCTGGGTAGTAGCTATAGGCCCCAAAGCCATAGGCGTAGCGTGACCAGAATTTTTTTTTTTTTTTTTTTTTTTTGGGGGGGGGGGGCACCAAGGCCGTGCGAAGTAAGAATGGCCCATAGAGCGAATTTTCAATTTTGCGCACCCCCCCCCCCCAAAAAAAAAAAAATCTCTTTGTGATGGGTGTAATAAAATTTATAAAGTGCAGGAACATAAGTAAATTCTGTCGAATAAATATTTCGCGTTTATTTTGGAATTCTAAAAGGCTTAATTTTAATTTAGGAATTCAGAACAACTAAATAACATAAAAGAAAATTGCACTTACTTTTTAGAGAGTTCGTGATGTTTTGCGACAGGGAAAAAAATGATCAAGAGAGAAAAAGAAATTCCCCGAAAAATGATCGGCGGCCTAAAAATGAATGAATAAACAAATAAAACCTTGGTTCGCAGCATAAATTTCACACCCGGGGCGACCGCTCCTCTAGTCTTTGCACGCCCTTGGAGGGCACACTAGAGGTCTGCACGGACCGCAATTGCCAGGCCCGGCTCATACAAAAATCAGTGAAAACAAGCTCGGCCCATGAAAAAATCAATTAAATCAGGCCCGGTTCGGCTCGACACAATTTCTCAAAAAATTCCGATTTTTCTTAACATACAATTGCAGGGCTGCCACTTGCTACTAAAATGCTACTAAAATCGACTATTTTCAGCATCCGGTAACTATGGCGACTATTTCAATGAAACAGGCGATTTTTTTCAGATTTCAGCGACATTTTCAGCATCCGGCGGCTATGGCGACTATTTCAATAAAACAGACGACTTTTTTTGGATTTCAGCGACTTTTTTCACTGAAAATATTCGATATTTTTCTTCAATGCGCCTGTAAAGTCATCTCCACAAACGACATTGTTTTCAATGGTTGTTTGAGGAGATTCGCGATTTTTTTCGCGACGAATTCTACCTTCCTCCACCCAATCGATTGATGAAAATACCTCTTTCCGAGATCTTTTTACACTATCGTTGAAGGAGATTTTGCGATTTTTTTCGCGATCCTTTGCCAAAATTCGCAAATTTGTTTACGGCAGATTGACGAAATCAATTTTTTTTTCCGCCACCACCTGTCCAAATTCACGATACATATTTTCTGCGACCGATTGATGGTAGTTACTAATTTGTTTCTTTTGACGAAATTCCCTATTCTTTTCCAGACCTTTTGTCGAAATTCATGTTTTTCTTTTCCGGGCCGACTTAAAAAATTCGTGATTTTTTGTCATTTGGTTAATGTCATTTTGGCATGACATTTGGTTAAATCCTCAATTTTTTTAAAAAACCAAATTTGCGTTTTTTGTCCTCGGCCATTTGACGAAATTTACGATTTTTTTCTTGTGATTGTTAGACGAAATTCACAATTTTTGTCCCTTCTTTTGACGAAATTTGCGATGATTTTTCGCGACCGAATGACAAAATCGCCATTTGTTTCCGCGACCTTTGGAAAAATTCAAGATCTTTTTACGGTTGTTTCAGGAGATTCGCGATTTTTTCCGCGACGAATTGTAAAATTTGCGATTTTTTCCCCAATCGATTGACGTAAATAGTTATTTCTTCTCACTATCATTTGCTACGATCGTTGAATGAGATTTCGCAATTTTTCCTATGACCTATTGCAAATTTCCCATTTTCGGAGGAGCAATCATTTCGCGAAACTCACAAATTTTTTTCCGTGATCCTTTGCCAAATTAGGGATGCAACGGATATCCGGCAAATATCCGATATCCGGCACATCCGGCTGATTTTTCAATATCCGAAATACCGTCGGATATCCGAATCACAATCACCGGATATCCGACTTCTCTGCCGGATATCCGGCAATGCGTAACAAAGCAAATATATAAGGATAAGAGAAATCGTTTGACCCAAACAATGCCGAACGACTTTTGTTTATAATGCAAAATATGAAAGTAAGTCCACTATTTATGAGTAAAAGGTAATTTCCAAAAGTTTAAAGAATTACCAGCTTTCCTAACATTGGTATTTGAACTCTCTATAATAAATTTAAGAATTTATGTTTACATCTTTTAGAAAATTGTACCTTTACTTTCAAAATGTGAAACAAAATCTGAAGTTGTTTATTAAAGTATGACTTTATTAATTTTCTTTCTCTTTTTTAAGTTTAACAATTAAACAGGCCTATTTTTACTTTCTTCTATCTTCAATAGAAGAAAGTATTGTAACTGAGATTTTTTTCGATTTCTGGTTTTCGGTGGGCTTAGACGTTTTAGGGGTCAGAGATCCCAAAACATGCTTATACAAAATGTCTGTTTGTCTGTCATCATACCATCAAAAAGTGTATGAAGTTATGCATAGAATTGAACCAAATTTTTTGTGAATATTTTTGGTTCAATATTGGAACATTCCACTGGAAAGGAGCGCTGTAATCGTGATTTTTGTGCCATCAAAAAGTGTATGAAGTTATGCATAGAATTGAACCAAATTTTTGTGTATGTTTTTGGCTGTGGCCAGCAGGTCCTTCTTCAATATGGAAGCATTCTGTCAGAAAGGAGTGCTGCTGTAATTGTGATTTTTGTGCCATTTTCATTATTGTACTGTCGAAAAGTGTCTGTTAAATATGTAATAAGTTAGCCATATAATCGAAAAAAATTTTTTGCGTATGTTTTTGGCTATGTCCAGCAGGTTCTCCTTTAAATTAGAAATATTCCACCAGAAGGGTGCGCTGTAACAGTGATTTTTGTGCCATTTTCATTCTTGTATGTACCATAGAAAATTGTATGAAGTTATGCATAGAATTGAACCAATTTTTAGGGGTATGTTTTTGGCTATGGCCAACTGGTCCTCCTTGAATTTGAAAATAGTCTGCTGGAAGAGGGCGCTATAATAATGATGTTTGTGTTATTTCCATTATTTTACCATCGAAAAGTGTATGAAACTAAGCATAGAATTGAACCATTTTTTTGTGTATATTTTTGGCTATGGCCATCAGTTTTTCCTTGAATTTGGAAATATTCCGCCAGAAGGTGTCACTGTGACAGCGTTTTTTGTAAAATTTTCTCAATTTTTTGCAGTTTTTGTACTGTATATTGGTGGCTCGTGAAGTCATGGGAACTTCGCATCCTGCTAAGCTGTCTATTCACAATCAGCTGATGTACAACAGAATAATGAAAAAAATTATTGATTTTAATAAATATCATGATTGAGATTAACTTATTCTTATTTTGATTAATTGACGAGCAGAAATCTTAGATCAAAATCAAAGTTGGTATAATATTGAACTAATAACATCGAAGTATTAACATTTAAAATTATTTTTAGAAATATTAAGATGTATGAGATAGAAGAAAGTTTTGGGATTGGCACATCCAATTAGTTATATTTGTAACCAGAGTTGTATTATATAGACGCACTCCTGCACACGGAAAATTTTCCGCAAAATTCGGAACTTTGCGGAAAATTTCTTAGAAAAGAAAAGTAGTTTTTGTTCTTGTATTTTTTTTTAAATACCGAAAAATTAAAAATGTTCTCCAATTTTATGTACGATTTATTTATTGTTTGATAGGGGTGATTCTGTTCCGAATTTTCTGAAAATTTAAGGCATACGGTTCCGAAAATTTAAAAAAAATCGCACATCAGTCCGAAAATTCAGACACACAAAAAAAAAAATCACTGAAATATATTGCGGATTTCAACAAATGATCGCCAAAAATAAACCAATTCCGTCAATCGTTCGCAGAAAAAATACCCAATTTTGTCAAAGCATCACGGAAAAAATGAAAATTTCCTTAAAGGACCGCAGAAAAACACTAATTTCTTTAAAGAATAATCGTGGACAAAAAAAATTTCTTGTCAAAGAATAGCAGAAAAAACGCAAATTACGTCAAAGAAGTGCAGGAAAAAAATGAATTTCGTAAAACATAGCGGAAAAAGCGCGAATTTTGTCAAAAGATCGTGAAAAAAATCCCGCAAATTTCACAAAAGAATCGTGGAAAAAAACTAATTTCGTTAAAGGATCGCGAAAGAAACACAAATTTGGTAAAAGGGCCGCGGAAAAAGCACGCATTTAGTCAAGGGATTGCGAAAAAAAATGAATTTTCTCAAAAGGCCACAGAAAAAACACGAATATCGTCAAAGGATTGCGAAAAAAAAGCAAATTTCATCAAAGAATCGCAGAAAAAACCAAATTTTGTGTAAAAGCGCAGGAAAAAAACTAATTTCGTAAAAGCATAGCGGAAAAAGCACGAATTTTGTCAAAAGATCATGAAAAAAATGAAAATTTCGGCAAAGAACCGCGGAAAAAACTAATTTCATCAAAGGATTGCGAATTTCGTCAAAACGCCGTGAAAAAAGCTTGAATTTCGTCAAAAGATCGCGAAAAAATGCAAATTTCGTCTAAGGATAGGAGAAAAAAAGCGCATTTTGTCAAAGGATCTCTAAAAAAATGCGAATTTTGTCAAAAAACTGCAAATGTCGTCAAAATATCGCGGAAAAACGGAAATTTCGCCAAATGATTGCGAAAAAAAATGAGAATTTCATCAAAGGGCTGCAATAAAAACTCATCGGTCTCTTTAATGATGATACCTAAGAATGGATCTCTCCTTACAAAATGTGATTCCGTTGTTTCAGAAGCAATGTCCATTATTGCATTTTGTGAGAAGAGGTCACAATATTAAGGATTGGGCTGTTTCTAAATGCATTGACAAAATAACTGATAAGAATTCACCCCTTCATATCATGGATTTTTAGTTTTATTATTTTTTTAGCCAACATAATTATTCTGTAATTAATATTAATTAATTTTTAAATTAAACGGTAATTATTTTAAAACTACTATTTAAAAATCATACAGTCAAAGTAATATAACACGTCATTTTATTAAACATTAAATTTGCAGAAAGTTTTTGACCCAATATTTATGTGCGCAGAAAGTTTTTGGTTTTATGCGAGTCTGTTTGTAACTTCATTATAAATAAAATATTTAAAATTAAAAGTAATTTTCTTTTTACTTATAAATATCACAGTAATTTAACTTAAAATAAAACTAAATGTGATTCAAAGTAAAACACTATTAAATAATTAAAACAGAAAAAAGGCATCAACTAAACCTTTATTTGGAGAAAATCACTCTTTAATCATGGGTATATTAGTAGATATTTTATGTTTAAATTATAAAAAGAATGTATTTCTTTGTGAAAATACTCTACAATTATAGGCATATTTAATTGGTTAAAATTTGTTACACAAATTATCAGCATTTCATTGTACAAATTAATTATTAGCAATTATCAATATACTCAATCCCATATCCAAATCCAGTAGCAATTATCAGCATTTCATTGTACAAATAAACAGAATATTTTAATGTTTAAATAACATTTTTTATACAACATTATTAATATACATTACATGGCTTGAATGGCAGATACATGTCTTGAATTTCGAGATGGGATGGTAGGATTCATGCCTTAAAGAATATTGGGGCGGGAGACTCCTGTTTCCAAAAAAATCATTTTCCGAAAATGTTTCTTTGTAAAACGACGATGAAGTCTCAGGACCGGCTGACAAACTTCGTGATATTTCCACTATCAATTGGCAGATTTCACAGTTTCTTCTTACAACAAATTGACAAAATTCATGTTTGTTTTTCTGCATCTGACAAAAAATTTTTTCTCTGCGACCGACTGTACGAATTTCTTGATTTTTTTCTGGAGACAGATTAGTGAATTTCATAATTTTTTTTTTTCGCAATCAATTGACAAATTTAGAAATTTTATTCTGTGACCGATTGGCAAATTTCCCTGTTTGTTCTTGTGACATACTGATGAAAGTAACGATTGTTTTTCTGCATCCGATTGAAAAATTTTGCATTTTTTTTTCTGAAACCAGCTGAGGAATTTCACAGTAGGGGAGAGTGTTGTACCTTGGGACAATTTTCACATTTTAATTTTTTACTTCGATGATTATAATCAAATTTAAAATTTAAAAGCAACATTTCAATACACCAACATATTTCTCTATAATATAATTTTAGAAATTCAGACAGTTTGAAAATAAAAAAATGCCATTCATTTAAAGTAGGAAAGGCAAACTGTCCCAAGGTACAACATCCTGTTGCACCTTGGGACATACTGCATAATTCAGGGAATAGGCATATAACTCATCAATAATTTTATACAATAACTAATACTATATTTTGTACAATAACAATAACTAATTTTATGCCAACAAACAAAACCTTTTTTTTTTTTTTTTCAAGGAAATAGAGAATGAAACTCAAGTTCAAGATCCAAAATAAAGTTGAGTTGTTTTATTTATTGCATTTCACATGATTTGTGAAATTTTCTGTAAAATGAGTAATAAAAATACTTTTATTTATCCAAATTATTACGAACCACGTATTTCTTGTACCATTGGACATGTCCCAAGGTACAACATATTTTACTGTCCCGAGGTACAATCACCACACGGTTTAAATAAAATCAAAATGGCGGTAAATCTAGAAGAACTATCATTATTTTCTCATACCCAAAACATTTAAAAATCTTCTCTTTTATAAAAAAATAAATTGCAGTTGACTTGTTGTAGAAATACATAGGAAAAAAATGAAGTTAGAATGGACGAAAATATTTACTTTGGACTAACAAAATTAATTTTTTTCACCTAGCTGTTAAAATTCGATGCTTCTGATGTTGTCTGTTATTATGATGAGATCTGTTGGTTATAGGTCACTATTAGAAATATACAAAAGATAATTGTTGCCAATAGTTTATTAGAAATTGTCAATGTCCCAAGGTACAAGCGTCCCAAGGTACAACACTCTCCCCTATTTGCTCGTGACGGACTGGTAAATTTCACGATAGATTTCCATGATCGATTGACGAATTTTGTGATATTTTCCCACTGTCAATTTCCCATGAACTTCAGTTTTTTTCTCGCAACCAATCGACAAATTATTTTATTTATTTTCACCATGATTGACGAAATCAGCAATGTTTTTTCTATGACCGTTTTACGTATTTTGCGATGTTTTACCTGTCTGCCCAAAATAGGAAATAACTAAAAGGGCAGCAACGGCCACTGGAGACTAAGCTCTATCAAATTGGCCAATAGTCAGCACTAAACAAAATGAGATTACACTTGTGATGCACATAAAAAAAAATAACTTTCATGAACTTAAAAAAAAAAACATAATTAGAAACAACAAACTAGTTGTTTCTCGCAATTAACAGAAATTAGGACATGACTTTTTGAAATCAACCTTTTCTCGTGTAATAGAAGAAATCAATTGACTATTCCCTTTTCAAACTTTGGATATGAATTTCATAGCGTAGATTCCAATGCGTAGAACATAGTTCAATTAACGAAAATACCAGTGATTACAGTTTTGACTATAATTCCATTAAGGATATAATAAAAAAATTTCTTCAGAAGTGACATACCATCACAGATGTGCATTATTCATGTAAGTTAAAAATTAATGCACATCAGATTTTACAAAGTTTTCTAAAACTTTTTAAGAGGGCATAACCATGTGTTTCCGATAATTTCTAAAGTTATAAAATCGCTCTGTACTGTTTGTCAAAAGTGTAACTTCTGAAAGAGGCTAAAGTATGCAATATGGAATAAAATCTAAATTAAGAAATTCATTTAGCAACCCGATTGTTAATTGCCCATAACATTGGGTGAAAATTGAAAAATAGACATGGTATATATAAAGCTTGATTCTGTTCCTTTGTTTTAATAAAATAAAAATTTTGAATAATTATCTCGAGTTGTTAATTTAAATTTTTTTCAATGGTATTTTGTCATGTCTGTATAAATGTAATTCTTTAAGTAGCACATAAAAAATAACGGGGTGTAAGGATTTTTTTTTCCCTTTCTAACAGTTCAACTCCCCTGCATTTATAAATTTTGGGTACAAAACTCCCCTCTTGGGAAAACTTGAATTGAGCCATGATACTCAAAGAGATATAGTTTTTGTAAATTATATTTCAATACATTTAAAATGTTTCAATGATGTGTGAAACATGTTTGTAATTTATTGTTTTGAAATGACATTATATAGAGAAATAATTCAATATATAACTAAAAACATATCTAGGGCCGGATATCCGATCGGATATCCGGCCGGATATCCGAATCCGGCAGACGAAGGAGCTTCGGATATCCGGTATCCGATATCCGGCAAAATCAATATCCGGTGCATCCCTATGCCAAATTTCGCTTTTTTGTTTCCGGCGATCGTTTCACGGAAATCACGATTTATTCCCCGCGATCCTTTGTCAAAATTCGCGAAATTTTCTGCGACAAACTGTCGAAATTTTTTCTCCGCCAACACTTGTCGAAATTCGCGATTCTTTTTCACGATAGTTTGTCGGAATTCGGAATTTTCTTTTCAAAACCGACTTACGAAATTCTTGATTATTCGCGCAATCATTTGTTTAAATTCTCGAATTTTTACGTGATTATTTGACCAAATTCGCGTCTTTTCAGGTCTGATTCTGTTCTGAATTTTCCAAAAATTTAAGGCATTCGGTTCCGAAAATTTTAAAAAATTGGTCATCTGTCCGAAAATTCGAGCATAAAAAATATCGCGGATTTCAGCAAATGGTTGCCGAAAAAATCAATTTCGACAATCGTTCACAGAAAAAAGGCACCAATTTCTTCAAAGGATCACAGAAAAAAAAAACGCATTTCGCCAAAGAATCGCAAAATAAATGCGAATTTCTACAAGGGATCACGACAAAACGCAAACTTATAGGGATCGCGAAAAAACACACATTTCACCAAGGGATCACAAAAAACGCAAATTTCATCAAAAGATCGCGGCAAGACACTAATTTCGTCAAAGGATCGCGATAAAGAAGCGCAAATTTCGTCGAAGGATCGCGGAAAAACGCGAATTTCGCCAACAGACCGACGAAAATCGCATAATTGCCGCCGAGAGATCCCCCCCTCCCCTTTCCCTCATCTGCTGTAACCTTTCAGAAAATTTGCTGTGAATTTCAATTTTTTTTTAAACTGAGTATCACCACTGCTGTCTTTTTATCTGCGACCATTTGACGAAATTTGCAATTTTTTTTCTCTTGGTCGTTAGACGAAATTCGTAATATTTTATGCATTCTTTTTATGAAATTTTCGATGATTTTTCCGTGACCGAATAAAGAAAATCGCCATTTGTTTCCGCAAACTTTGATAAAATTCAAGATATTTTTCCACGGTCCTTTGAGGTGATTCACGATTTTTTCGACGCCGAATTACCAAAATTCGCATTTTTTTTTTTCGACGATCGTTTCATGGAATTCAAGATTTTCTTTACACAATGTTTTTCTAAATTTCGTGAATTTTTCTATGACCGATTGACGAAAATGATATTTGGTATTTGTTTCAGAGATTTTTTGACGAAATTCGCAATATTTTTCAACGATCTTTTGTCGAAATTTGTCTTTTCTTTTGTCTAACTAAGGAAGTTCAAGGGCAAGGAGGCAAAAAGTAGAGAAAAAATCATTTGGGGGATAAAGGCAGAGGCAACTTTATTAGCCATGGCGGCCCGTGGGAGATTTTTTACTGTACCACTGCAAATGTTATACTCATTTTTTTTCTCTTAAAGGGTTTTAATAAAGCATTTTACTTTGTGCATTCCTTCCAGGGCCGAAACTAGCTATATTTTCACCCGGGGTAAGCATGGATTTTGGCGACCCCCGCCTTCCTCCGCAAAGTAAATTTACAAAGAGAAATTTATGAAACTTTCTATTAGCAGACTTATTTTAAAATTTAAAATGTGCAACAGTAAAATGCGTAATACTGAAATATATAACCAACTTTGTCAAATATTTATTCATCAAAATCTGTGAAAAAAATCGAAAGGAAGAGGAAATAATTCCGCTTTATACAGGTTTCCGTCTTAGCAGATATAACTATTGGTATTCTTTCTGCTGGAACTATGCAGTTTTTTTCATTTAGAACAAGATTCCATTGTAGACAGATTTCATTTTTTCAGATTTTACTGTTATTGTAGCATTACAAATTATTACAATTGCGTCACTTTAATGTCTTAGTGATATGAGTCACATTGTTTTAGGAACTAAAAAACCAGGATTTACTGTATGTATAAAAATGAATTCCAGCATTGTAAAATATCTTCCTGTGTTATCTACACCAGTTTTGTGAAATTATCGCTCATACCACTCTTCTTATTTATAGATTGATATGTGTACCTTTTTTCCTCAACCTAATGCTAATTTTCAAATTTATGTGCGACTCAAAACAACAACAACAAAATTATTAAGATTTTACTTTTCATTTTGAGAATTTTCGACCGCTTGTTTTTTAATGTCCCAGTCAGTTACCTGACCTCTCCCCTCTAAGGCCAGATATGATGAAATACATGTAAAAAAGTAATTATAAGAAAAAGAATTGGGTTATTCCTTTACTGTCTTGTATATTGTAGGCGAATCTTTTTATCAATTTGACAATTTTAATGCACTTTACTCAGCTTTTCGTTTTGATTTTTTGGCTAATATATATATATATATATATATATATATATATATTAGCCATATATATCGGGAAGCCACCCGATCTCGCCCTTATCAAGACGGATAAAATGAAAGCTGAACGCCGCTCAGGAAGAGAGAGAAAAAAAATTGAACCGCCTTCATGGAATCGTTTCATCAGAAAAGTCAGAGTCAAACAAAATCTTCATTTGGCGCTCCTTTGCCTTTCGGTATATTTAGAAGTGGAGAAAGAAAATAGTCTAAGAGAACAGCTCTTTTTTCTGATTAATTTGCAGTATTTTATTATAGATTAATCTTTTTATATATTTGTAAATTTTAATGAATTTGGTTCAGTTTTCCTTTTGAATTTTCCGGCTGTGAGACATTTTTAAGCAAATTCAATATAAATACATATATATTTTTGTATGTAAAGACAAAGAAAAATCTTCATTTGGCGCCCCCTACGCTTTCTGCTCTGGCGCCCGGGGTGTAGAAGTTTGGGGGGAACATGCCCCCCGTGCCCCCCTGACGCTACGCCTACGCCCAAAGCAATCTCTACTTCGGTGGACTTCAATGTCAATGTCAATGAGGGAAGCATAAAAAGCACCCAATATTTTTTCAAATATTATGACGCACGCATAGAAGCAATTTTAAATGTAAAGCAGTAGGTCTTTCTAATCTCTTCAGACCCGAAGGTAAAATAACATTGCCAATACACATTCATTGATTTTGAACAAACAAAAAGACACCATAGGTGACAGAAGGAGCTGTTTTTCTGAAATTGATACTTTAGGGAGGTGGTCATTTAGGTTTACAAATACGAATCTAAAATGACTAACACCCTTAAAATATCGATTTAATTATTGATAATCTAAATTACGCAATAAGAAATTGAAGGCCGTAAATTAATTGAATGATCTACATATCCTCAAAATTTTTTATTGTAAAGCATTTAAGTTAATTAATGATGAAAATTTCTTACTTTCTTCAACACACTGTCTGGAATGCATTTTGCAAACTCAGATGAAAACAACACTTATTTTATGAAAAAATAAGCATCAGTGCTGCCATTTATTGATTTTGATCCAAAGCCAAAAACATTCAGATATATAGAAGTAAGGTAGAAATGTAAAAAAATCAAATAGTTTAGTTTATATCCTCCTTGGTTCGGAAGTATCACATGTGACACATCCGAATCGAGGAGATTAAAGAACTTCCATCTAAGTTTTCTATTAACCTAAACTCTTCTGAATATTCATATGCAAAATCATCATTACTCGATTTAGAATTTTTATACAGAAATTACAAGTGTTTTTTTTACAAGTTTAAAAAGCAGCACCTGCAATGAAAAGTATGATTGGCACAATTTTTTATCAACTGGTTTTAGTATATTTCAGTCTTCAAATGTGTCTAATTTATCGATGAATTATGCTTTATTATCTAAATCTTTAAAGGAATATTTGTTTATTATGAAAGAGCAAATTTTGAATTCTTTTTTTTTCATTTTTAATCAACTACTCCAGGAATTTATAATAATTACCACCAGATAACTGCGTATATTCATCTCAAATGTTAACAATTATGTCAACCTGATGTTTATTTTCTAGTATGTTAAAAATTCAAACCAAGCGTCTGTATATCTTCTTTTTTTTTTAAACTGAGGCAATAAATTTCAAACGTTAAATCAGAATCAGAGATATGCTAATCCTAGAGATATCATTGTTGTAGTCGTAAAAACCCCAAAAAGAATACGCTATAGGCAGAGGACATACACTAGAGATCAAGCAAATTCATGGCTAGAGTGTACTCTATAGCTATAGCTTTATTTGAGAAACAGAAGGTACATCATACGCAGCTTCTTTTGCATTATAGACATGACTAGCAGCTTTATGTGCAGTTCAAAATTTAAGCTTAAAAAAAAGAATGCATTATAGACGATGTAAAAATGCATTAAAAAATTATGGGAAAATAAAATCTTCTCCACTATAGACCCCTTGCATTGACGTCACGTTGCTATTAGCAACGACTGATACTATTGCATCTGGAGCACACATGTGGAGCACAGAACTGCCCGTTTGCCATTAAAAGCACGTGTTATCTTTCTGTTTAATTTAATCTTTCTTATTTTTATTATTACAGTGCAAATAAGTGTAATAAGTCAAATGGAGAGCACCTCATTCGCCTTATGTTTGGGCGCCATATGAAGCGATACCAGACATGTGACGTCATGTGAAACCCGTCTATAATGCTATTTAAAGTGACTAAAACTGTAGATCTAAGAGACGGGATGAAACACGTTTGATGTAATATCCGTCCTACTCTGGATTTCGGAATTTATATTACATTTTATTGAAAAACACGGAAATAATTTAGTTTGCATGAGTGGCAAAAAATAATTTTTTCTGTGAACTATAAATGGAAATTTGTATTAATTTGTATCGTTTCTTAAGAGAGTGGAAAAATGTATTTTGGGGTTCCTTGAAAATGTAGGCCAGGGGCACATGTACCGTGTACCCCAGTGATAATTTGACCCCGCACTACACCCCTGGGAATATCCACTGAACATCAGTACTTTGGCACTTTAGAATGCTTAAAGCATATTCTAGCGTAGGTGAAATAGACTATATTCCAAATCTGGGCTCGAGGCTGAAAAAAGTCACGTGGTACCGGTAATTTACCTAAAGAACTCCTAATAACTGATAAGAAGGGAAGCTACTTTTTACTATTGCTTTCCACATGAACTGTTTCATTGGCTGGCAGGGATTTACATTGCGTCTGCGGAGCTTTCCCTTCTTTACGCTATAAGTTTTTTCCTTGACCACGTGATCATGACGTAGATGGAATACCCTCCATTAAAATTATATTTTGCATATAAATCCCTGAGAGCCATAACTTCTTTCTTTTCGGAAAGCGAAATCATGAAACATAAGGTAGGTTGTAATTAGAGTTTATACCAGGAAAGGAACGTATTGCTTTGCATTTCTTGAAAAAAAAAAAACGGTGTCTTTAAAAAAAAAGAGTGATTTCAAAATAACTTGAAAATCGAGAGCTGCAATCAGCAATGGAATGTTCAAAAACAGTCTCAATGGCACCCTTTAGTTTGTTTTTGATTTCGCTTCCATTCAACCGCCTTCGACTGGTCACATGTCCCGCCGAAGTAAATTTAGCAATGGACTTTACCTACGAATGGCAACAGCTACGCCTCTGCGGGAATGGAGGATATTCCATCTCCGTTTTGATCGCGTGATCAAGGTAAAAACTTCTAGCGTAAAGAAGGGAAGGCTCCGTAGACGTGTAATGTAAATCCCCACTAGCCAATGAAACAGTTCATGAGGCAAAGCAGTAGTATCTTCCCTTCTTATCAGTTAGAAGTTCCTTGGGTAAATTACCGGTATCACGTGACTTTTTTCAGCCTCGAACCCATATTTGTAATATCCTCCATTTTCTCTCCGAAAAAGGCTATTGAACGAAGGGGAAGCACTAGTAAAATGTTCTTCACCCTATTGGTGTTTTTCTTCTGTTTACCCGCGGCTGATGTCACATGTGTAAAGTCGAGGCTAACGAAAAAGACAGGCTACCGCGGTACATTCCACGTACATTTTACAGACCGCTGGGGTCACGTGATGCTCGAATCCACCAATGCAGGTGTACGAAAAGAGCATCACGTCACTCTAGTGGTCTGTAAAAAAAAAGACACTTGGCACACACCGCGGTAGGCTGTTTTTTTTTTTGTTAGCCTCGGGTAAAATCCATTCGGTCTGTATCGAGGGTGCTGTGCGCCGATCTGGTGTGACGTCAAAATGATGTGAGTCGTTATCTATTGTCTGAGAACACAGACTGCACGCATGTCACCTCGCTCAATATAAGGAAAGGGCATGCTTACAAACAAAAACTTCCGTCAACCAATATACCACAATATTTTTGTCGTAACGACCGTTGCACGAATCGCCACGGCGATGTAGGCCAATCATATCATAGACCTGTTAAAAGTAGGAGTCATAAGCAACGGACGTGTGTTTCTTGCAGATCCACAGTATATCAACAATGGAGTTATGAATAAAAAGGAGGAGACATATAGTGTATTCTCTACCAGTTGCGAGTGAAGTAACTGAGGAGGTTGTCACAATATGGCGGCTGCTTTTTTAAAATCGGTTCTTCAGTTTCTGACTACCGATAGGTCAAGCATCCCACCAGTAAAATTGAATAGAAGATTTCGTCTTAAAGAAGCGTTTTATTCATGGAATTTTTTTTCAAAAATGTCACAAAAATTTCTATTTGTTTTTACCGGTGTCAGTAAGCCTTATATAACTGTCAGTTTGTATCCATGGTTGTCACAATATGGCGGAAACTCAGGGCCTAACTACCACCAAAGAAAACTCCTACCAGTAAAAATGAAAGTTTGTTTCTACCACTATTTATGACTGAAATTTTGTAAACATAAGGCGTTTAAATAAGTTTAAAATATCTATATAAACCTACTGGTGGGAGCTTCCACCGTCGATAAACAACCCCTTTGATAGCGGTTACAGTTGAAGCTTCACTATTTTAAGGATATGTCAGTTCCTCTTTATTAATAGTTCCATGATATCAACCCCGAGGCTAAAGAAAAAGACAGGCTACCGCAGTGCATTCCACGTATCTTTTTATACAGACCGCTGGAGTCCCGTGATACTCGAATGCACCAAAGAAGGTGTGCGAAAAGAGCATCACGTCACTCTAGCGGTCTGTAAAAAAAAAGACACGTGGGATGCACCGCGGTAACCTGTCTTTTTCGTTAGCCTCGATTCAACCCGCAATGACGTCAGCTGCCCTTTCCTTATAGCAGCAACCTAGCCGACTGTAGTGGTAGGCCTAAAAGTACCAAAAGATAACGTACTATAAAACCGAAAAATTGATTTGACCTCAAAGTTTTCCACATCATTTTCGCCTTTGCTGTGTCTATGGGAAGGGATCTCCCTGCTTTGTACCTTTCCCCCAGTGATAAGACTCTCCACATCAGTGATTTTACGAGGTTTTGTATTCCCTCTCAAATATTGACCACATCTGTTCTGTTGCTATTTGACATAGCTGTTGTGATGAGAACTGGTGTTTTACAGCATAGTATGCCATTGGCATCCAGTTTTACTTCCAATTTTTACTGAACACCCCTTGTTTCTAATTTACTAGCAAATCCCGGTAACGGAAATTTATATCATCTTGGTTAGTGATGCAAGACTTTTCGACAGGCCCGTAACCAGATGGGGGCCATGGGGGCTGAGCCCCCCCTAGCTTCCTCTAGAGCCCCCTCTAACGATTTCCCTACTTTTTATTTTTTCAACAAAATGTACGTTTTAACTTTCTTAAAAACTTTTAATTGCTTGAAGGCAATGGAATATGCCAAACATTTTGCGTTCAGAACCCTATTAGATTAGTTGTTTTATATTATCTTGCTTGCGATACAGTTCTCAAAACGCATTCTAAGTAGGAACATTTCTTTCTCCCGAAAAAATTAAGTCCAGATGCACTAACTAGCCACCACCTGTTTTCGTACATTTTGACATTTTAAAAGCAATGATCGTATACGGGATGAATGGAAATAGACATATGCTGCTCAAGTTAATCGATAATTAGTTAAGCAATGGTTAAACGTCTTCACTAAAACGTAGTCGCAAAAAAGACGTGTTTCTAAATGTTAATGATTTGCCTGTTGACATTATGTATTTGACAGCAGATTTAGTTAATGATGAAATATCACTTGGAAACTAACTAGAATGTTTGTTTAAGGAAATTAGAAAGATAACAAAATGTCATTTTATACAAATGGAATAAGAAAAATAATTGCTTGAAAGCCAAAAATTGTTTCATGCTATGGGTGTAGAAAGTAGGAAAGCAGAGGTAGGGCATTTTTTTGTTTGCTTTTTGAACTTTCGTCTATTTTTTTTTCCTTGTGTTCCATGAATTTGCTAAACATTTTTTTTTTCTATTTGTCATATAACAATAAAAAACATTAAGGCTCCTGTCCCTGCCTGCGAAGGCACTCCTCAGCTAATGCTAATCCTATGGGGAGGGATTTTTTCTAGTATTTTGCTCCCATTTTGACATTTTTAAGTTTTTTTTTTTTTTTTTTTTTTTTACATTGGATAGCCGAGGTCAGTCTTTACAGTGTACCTTTCTTACTTTTTCGATTTTGGTCGCACATATTTTTTATAAAGTTACTTTCACTTTCAAAACCGGTTCTGAAAATGAAAGTGTCATTCTAAAAAATATCTCCAACCAAAATCGAGAAAATAAAAAAGGTGCAATGTAGAGACGGACCTCGGCTATCTAATGCAAAAAAAAATTATTAAAAAATGTCGAAATGCAAGCGAGACATTAGAAAAATCCCTACCCATATATGGGGAGGGATTTTTAGAATTAGCATTAGCTCGTGAGTGCCTTCGTCGGCAGGGACAGGAGCTTTAAGTGAAAAAGCATGATTAAGGTTAAGTTTATTATAAGATTATGACAAAAATGTCTTCAACTATTTGGCGTATGCTTCATTTAAATCTATTTTCAAGTATAAATGCGCTACTTTCTGACACATTTTCGAAATATTTTTAATGATAAAGGCATAAAATTTGCAGATATGATTATTCAAGCTCAAGGAATTAAACTGTGCTCTGTGTTTTATAAGGTTATTTTCCAATCTAAACCAGCTACTTTCTGACATGTTTGCGAATTTCTTTTATTTATAAAGATACTTGCAATTATTCAAACTATACAGAAAATTTTAAAAAATCTGTCAAAAAATGACGGCAAATTTGACTTTGTAGGCTGATTTTCTTGGCATTTAACGACGAAATGCTAGTCATCGAGTAGCAAATGAATATAAATCATGTTATTTATAATCATGGCATTTATAAGAAAATGGGAAACAGTATTCAATTCTTAGGCGCATGAATGTGAGAAGCTGAAAATTTTAGGCAAAGGGAAAGAAAATTACTTCTTAACTGCATCAGAAAAATTTTCATTATTGAGTGAAAGAAGAATATTTTTAAAGATCTTTAGAAATGGGGGAAACGTATAATAATAAATAGTCGCCTACATTTAATAAAAACTGTTCGAAAAGGGCGTTCATGACCTTGTGCTTTTTTTTTTCTTTTCTAAATGAAATTGAGCAAATTTCATGAAACACATGCAAAACGTATGCAAAAAAATCTATGTTATCGCTATTTAAATTAATTAAATCTGAGTTGTTTTCTTTAAAAGAAAAAAGTATTGTATATAATATTAAAATTACAATCTCTTTTTTTGTCCAGGTATCTTTAAAAAATATGTAATTAATATATATTTGTAATAACTGATTCATATTTAAAATTATATAATTATATGCAGAATTTTAAATTTAGTTATTATTGCGAATTATTAAATGGTTAATTTTATAAATCATATTATTAATAAAATAAGGTTAGGTAACGCTCAATTTAAAGAGAAACAATATCATCACTAAATTAAATCGTATACAAACAGCTATTAATTAAAAATATTAAGCGTATGGAATTAAAATATCAAAATATTTTTTAAATGATAATAGTAAGTTTGTGAATTATTCAAATTAATAAATATAGGACACATAACCATAGATGCCAACATCTCTTAATTATTCCGGAGTCTGATCCAAAAAAGCATGTTTTAAACCGGAAAAAATATATAAGGTGTCTTTTTTCAATAAGGTACATTTTAGATTTCCGTTTTGAAAATATTTTCGTCTTGTAACAGACTCCGGATAAGTGTTGTTGGCATCTATGCATAACGCAAAAACATTTGCAAAACCTCAAATTTTCGTTCTTTTTTCTATATATTAAAAAATTGAACAGAATATGATATTTAAATCTATGTAATGTCTTCAATTTAAAGAAAAATATGTGAAAAGAACTGTATCCTACAGTAGAGGCTTGCACGATCCCGGGCTTGGCTAGAAGCCTGTACGAGGCCGGGACGGCGAAATGAAGGTGAAGTTTCAAACGGGCCGGTCCGGCAAAATTTGAACGTGCCTGCCCGGCTGGACCGGGCCAATAAAAAAATTAAGCGGGTCTGTCGGCTTGATATAAATATTTAAACGCAGACGAGAAAATATGAATCATTTTCAATGAATATGAGTTTCACGAGAATAAGTATAAATGTGCGTTACGAGCCGATACTAGTTTGCCAGCATCAATATCGAAATATAATATTTTCCAGCGTAGAGATCGGCATCGGACAGTTACATGGCGTTTGAGCCCGGGCTTAATTCTTCCAGCAGACTCGTGCCGGACCGAGATCAGGCTGGCATTTTTTTTCAACATAGCCAGAAGTGGACTTAATTGTTCTCAGGATGTTTAGGGCAGGCAACTGTTTTGTAAAAATATTAATAGCGATAATGAACTTCTGTTAACGGAAATTTTGGAAATATACTTAAAGGTGGTTCTCAAATTCACTGCTCAAAAACGAAAAACTTTGACACATTTTTAACTGTAAAGGCATATGATTGATAAGCCTGTCTATTGAAGGGATTTGGAATTGAATAGCGTTTCCCATTTTTAATAAATAAAATACTTATAGAGATATAAGAGATTCTTGTCACATGACTCCAGGTTTTTCTCCTTTTCCATGTTATTGTCTCCGGATATTCGATTCAAAACGCTAACTTGGAGAAAGTAGCTTTTTTGGATTTGAGAAAAGCTTTAAGGAATAACAGAAATATTTTCGCAAATCTACTTTTTATAATATACCCTCAAAAGTTATCATCATGTTTTTAACCTTCCCGTTTTTCTTTTGTTCTAAACAATATGAATTTTTTAATGAATCCTTATTTGAATGTTAAAACGTCTAAGACTAAGTAAATCATTAATGTTGCTATTGTGTATTTTCTGTCTTGCGAACACATCGTACATTTAAAATATGCTGTAAAATTATCCCATAAATATGTATGCAGTATTCTTTAAAAGAATCTTAATTGTATGTTAAGAAAAATCTGAATTTTTTGTAGAAATTGAGTCGGATCGGATCGGGCCTAATTTAATTGATTTTTCCACTGGCCGAGTCTCTTTTCACTGATTTTTGTACGGCTGTGAACTGTGAAAATATGAACGGGCCGGGTCAAGATAGCTTTCGTTCGGGCCGGGCCCGCGGCTGGAAATTCCAGACCGTGTAGACCTTTATATCAACAGATTCCTTTTTCTCAGTTTTTTCAAAACGCATCTTTAAAAAAATTGTCATGCTGGGCGGTTGAAGATTATTCCTATGTTTGTTGTATGAATCGGTGTTTTTGTAAATAAAGATGTACTTTTCTATCAGAATGCTAGCATGGTAAATTACACTAATTTATTCAACAGAAAGACTGACTTGATTAATCAGCGATTCAAATATGCATATATATATATATAATCAATGTTCAATAGAGTAGAGCGCTGATAATCCGGACCAATCGGGGCCGATGCCGATCTGGTTAATGAAAAATCCGGATAATTGGACAACGTTAAAAAACGGCTATGGCAGTGTTTTTCAGGTAACTTCCCTTCACACTTTTTCCAGGCTTAGGACTGGCAATTGTAGTGGTGCACATTTTAGCATATTACAGATGGCCTGTTTAGAAATTATTTTTTTGACTTTTTTTAAATTTTATTTTCCACAAAATTGGTACAAAGTTATACATAGAAGTACACATAGAAATTATTGCGTGTATATATGCACACACTGTACGAACAAACGCGAGCTGAGAGAGGGGGGAGGGGTCCTTTTTCCGAAGACACCAAGGGACAAAAGAAGCAATATGCTTAATAATTCAAAAATTGTAATGGGAATAGAATACAGTGTACAATCCATTAATTTATCTTATTAACATTTAAATAAAGTCATTTTTTATGAGGTGTCGGATGCTATCTATTTGTTTCCCATTAAATACAATAAGACCTAAGACTAAATCACACGGGAGGGAGAAAAGTTCTATTTTAGGTAGGTTTTCTGAAGAGGTACATCGCCCTAATTGTTTTATATTCATTTTCCGATTACCATGAAGTATTTTCCATTTAAGAATTTCCTTATAGGAAGTTCCATTATACAGAGATTACGATTTAGACGGGTTCCTTTACAGACAGGTTCATTTAATCTGTTTTACTATATTTAGTTTGCTTAAGATATGGATTGTTAAAAGATGTTAGCCCCACCAAAAAAAATCAGAGCCCCCTCTGAATGGACTCGCTGGTTACGGCCCTGCTTTTCGAAAACTTCCGTATTTATTATCAAATTGCATTGAGGTATTTTTATTTTCTAGCTTTCAACGAGACGGGGAACGGGTGTATCTACAACCAACAATGCCATTACCCTGGTGGTGTGTGTTCGAAAAACAGTACGTGCGCCTGTGATACCAAAAAGTACACACAACAGGACAATAATTGCCTCATCAAAGGTAAGTGCCAATTCAATTGTAAGTGCGTACTCATAAATTATGCATGGCATCAAAAGTATGCAATGTCACAAAATTATTACAACTGAGAATTTTTTTTTTTTTTTTTTTTTTTTTTTTTGTACAAGGTGGCAGTTAAAAATACACGATGTCTTAACTCCCAAGACGAACACGGATTTTTGTTTAAATCTTTAATAATAATTAAGATGTTGCAACGATGTTTCTAACTTATTCATGTGAAATGTGATAAAAAGGATCGAGCGAAACAGGTTTTTAAAACCGAGACTTGATCGATAATCTTCGGCCACAAGTTAAGCCTTTTCCAAAAAAAAAAAAAAAAAACAATTTAACAAATTACAACGACCATCTGAAAAATGATTTTTTCAAAGACTAAAATTTAAGACATAAAAAATCGCACAGAGTTGATCCTACATTACGTACCTCATGGATTAAACATTAACATTCCTGGACCCATCATGAACAAATTTTAAAAGAAATTTCAGTTTTACAATTTTCGGTACTGTCAATTTCTAAACTTCTACGGAGTTGCTCATACATTACGTACGCCATGGATTAAACATTCATATTCCTGGACCGATTTTAAATGAAGTTTCATTCTTAAACTTTTAAACATCCCACACTATTACTTTTTACACCGTCGTATAGAGAAAAAAATGCACTTTTAAATGCAATTTGTTTGAAAGCTGTATCTCAATTTTTTTCTGAGTTATTAATTTTTGTTTGTCGTTTTTATTACTTTTTTGTCATAGTGGCAACATAAGTATCCATCTCTGTTGAAAGTAAAGGGAAAATACAGATTACTGTATAGACCCATCAGAAAATGAATAAAATGCGGGATTCAACTAATAAAACGCTTCAGATATGTTTTTGATTTCCTACCCTGACGAGGACAATAACCATTTTTCCAAATGGTTAAAAAATTAAAATAGATAAACTGTTCCTCGCAGTCCGCACACACGAGCGGAATCAATAAGAATACACTCAATCCAAACTTTAAAAATAGACAGAGATACTGGTTTCCAATACAAAAATTGACATGTATGACCTCAAAACTTTTGTACTATATTTTGAATATTTTGTTATAGTTAAATAAATAATTTTCGGCCAACAGTACGTCCATATTTTATGTTTTTATATTCATTGAAGGAGTACGGAGATAAACAATGATAGAGCTAGATAGTTGGAAGATAATAATTCATCGTTTTTTTCTTTTACTTTACGGTATTCTTTTACAAATCTTTAATTGTGTTTATTTCCAAGGATTTTCACCGTTCTACCACCTTTAGACATATTTTTAACTGTGCTTTTCAAAGAATAGTTTTCATTTTTGATTCGATACGAGGTTGCCAAAAATTTCTCAGGCTAAGAGATGACACTGTCATCTCGAATTTTACAAAAAGTGGATTATCATCGTTTATCCTCAGAAATGGATACATAAATATTAAACAAGAAAGAAAAAAAATCATACGTCAAGCATAGGTTATGAAACACTTTCCAAGACACTCAGAATAATGTGATAAAACTTCACCGTTTATTAAGTTGAAACAGGACGTTTAACTGAATTATTTGGAAACTCCTTTGAAACACATTTGAAAACCAACTTCAGCAATTCCCATGTACAGTTGGAAGATGATCCGAATTCTTTGAGCAGCCCTGCATATAGGAGATATAGATTTGTATCTATAAACTACATGCATGCAAAAATTGAGTTCAGATAGTAAATATATACCACAATTAAAAATTCCGCTTCAGCAGTTTCCGCTCATACGGATAAGGATACGTGAATTCTTTTGTGCGTACCTGTATACGAGCTATGGAATTTCTACACAACAAGTAACACTCAAAAAGTTAAATTTAAAAGCTCATACCGAAATTGAAAATACACTTTCAACAGTTATGGCTCAAAGACAGTACTGTAATCGATTTCCTTTGTGTCCCTGTAAATGAGCAATAAATGCTATGAATGCCCTATTCCAGGGTTGGCGAACCTTTGTATAGTCCCGTGCCATTTTTTTTTTAAATATTTTACTTGACCTTGACGTGCCAACTAAAAAACAAATTTATTGGACTGAAATATAATGAATCAAAACTACTTGAAAATTACTTATTAGGACATTTTCTAAAATGAGTAATATGCATGTAAGTATTACACAGCAATAATTATAGAAACAATTATATTTTAGAAATTAATTAAAAACATAATGTGATTAATTGTTGTATCTTGGATGAAAAATAATTAATATCATGTTCATGTTCAGTTAATTTGAACAGAATGCAAACTAAATGAATTTATATGGCAAACACTTTCTACTTGATTTTTTATATTCTAAATTTGCGAAAATAATGAATTTGCGAAAATGACAGATATAAATAGTAGAAAAATTATTAAAATTGGAAAAAGGCAGTTTATTTAAGTAGTTCTGAAATTAATTTCCAAGTTGCCATAATTTACCATCGGTAATAATCTTTCCTTCTTGATAGTTTTCAAATATTTCCTTTGTTTGATAAATTTTCGAAACCATATTGAATAAGATTAAAATTCTTCAATTTGCAATGAATCGAATTTAGAATCGAATCAGAACATCTGAGTTCGTGTATTTTGTGTAAAATCGTTGTATCGTCATTTAGAGACATAATCAACGCTGCGCCGTGCCAAAATTATTCTTTTGCGTGCCGAAAGTGGCAGCACGCGTGCCATAGGTTCGCCGACCCTGCCCTATTCTAGAGTCATCCTCTTGTAGTGAAATTCGGTGATTTATATCCATTTCAATGCATTTGAAAGAACGTAATGCATTAAAATACAAATGATTTTTCCCCATTGACCCTAATGCAACGGGTATCTTTTGAATGTCCCTGTCCAGGAACTATGAATGCTACACACTTCCTATTCAATACCGAACATGCCAGGGTAAACAACATTAACATATATCAATTGCTTGAAAATTCGAGTCTATTTACGGGAGTCAGAGCGTAGAAAGACAAACCAAATTCATAAACACTTTTTTAACTACGTTGGAAAGTGTTAAGAATGGTTGTATGTATGAGGTGATCGTATGAGGATGAGGTGGTCGGTCCAGGTAGCTCAATAAACAAAACGTTTCAAATTCAAGTCAAAGTTCTTGTGTTTAATAGTGTTTGACTTCCCAGACCAGTATTGTATTTTTTTTGGGCACTGTACCTCAAAATTTGTATAGATGTGTAAAACATATTAGACCGGGAGCTGGCAGCACAGACAATCACCTCATCGAGTTCACGGCTGAAATTACAGAATTAGTTAAAACTCGATTAGCATATTAAAACGCAATCGGTCTGCCAAGTCCTATCTGGGTGGAAAACACCTGAAAACCCGATTTTAGTGGCTGACTGGTAGGTTTACCATTGTGTTTTCCCGCTCCCATTCCTCCTTGTTTTCATACACTGTTAAAAATCTAGGGCATCTACAGCATCGTCACTCCATCGCTTTTATAGGAAACTGTAACTTGACTATATTATGGGGCATTCTCATTGGTCAGAACAGAAACATTCTATAAAAGTGGTGGAGTGAGTATGCAGCAATTGCTGCATATTTTTAACAGTGTACCTTCGGGTGCAGGAAAACACAATAGTAAACCTACGAGTCAACCGCTAAAATCGGGTTTTCAGGTGTTTTCCACCCAGATAGGACTTGGCAGACCGATTGCGTTTTTATAGGCGAATCGAGTTTTGACTACTTCTGGAATTTCAGTCGTGAACTCAATGAGGTGATTGCCTGTGCTGCGGCCCCCCCGGTTTATATAGTTTTTGTATGCGAACTAAAAGTATTTTTCTTTTCCAGAAAAGAATTACATCATCCCTCTGGTGGTAGGAGCGAGCATAGGCGCTACCATCGTTGCGACTTTAATCTTGTACATGTGGCTTTCAAGAAGAAAGAAATGAAACAAAAATCAACGCTGTTGTACACAATTATGAATGGCATTAAATTTATCTCTTTTTCTTGTTTCTCTATGTCCCTTTCTCTTTCTTGGTTCATCGTGGCATTGTCGGGTTTATTTCGTTAAGGGGGAAATCCCTCTAAAACTTTTTAAAAAGTCAATATTTATTTTGTTTCCTATTATGAAAAATAAACATGTTACCGAACTTAAACTCGTCGGATGTGGCAATCCTAAAACTTTCTTCTATACGGGGCATTCTCACAATCTTTTGACTTTCGGGAATAAATATCTGGTGAAATTAAACTTGCTAAAATAACAATTTAATCTGATAGACGAATGCCTTTATGATTCAAAATAAAGAAAAAAGGGTCAGCAGCGAAAAATTTTTTATTTAACTGAGGTTTAAGTTAAACTTGCGAGTTTAATTTTCCTTACCATTTTACCCCTATAACTTTTGTATTTTCTTCTAAATTTTTACTTATAATGCATATAATGCATAGTACCCACAGGACATTCAAATAAGAAATAATAACAATGTAGTATTTTTAGTACAAAATTTTGGTATAACATTGTCTTAAAGGGGTGTTAAAGAAGGGGCGGTAAGGTAAAAAAAAAAAAACGGGATGGTATAGGAAAAAAAGGAACGGTAAGGAAAATTACCACCTATTTTAGGAAAATCATGTTAAGACTAAGTGGGTAGCCACAATGTTCATTGATTTTTAGAAACAGTTATTTACATTGCATTAAATTAAAAAAAAAAATTAATTTACCTCGAAAAGTGCAGGAATAAACCTCGGGGACGGTAAGACTACCCATAAAGCCACGATGCTTGAAGTTGATATTTAAATGCTGATTTAAATTCTGCAGTAAATTTCCTGTCAAAGAATTTTAGACATTCTTTCTCTAGCATACTTCTGCATGAGAAAAAACTTGAAATAAATTATGTCGCTGCATTTGAAGTGATTTTCTGTATAATTTTAGAAGAGGGACGGTAAGGAATCTAAAACCAGCAGGGACAGAGTTAAAAAAATAATAACAATCCTAAAAATGTGTACAGGCTAATTTTTTGCTACCTATTTATATAAAACAATAGTTCCAGTTTCGGAAAAAAATGACATCGATTTATTTTTATTGAAACAATTTTATACAAACAGCTCCAAAACTTAAAAATCAGCATCAGGGACACAGGACGGTATAGGAGTTTTCCTGGTATTTGGACCCCCAACATCGTTCAAAACTTATTTACCGCGTTAATATTGTTATGCAATCATGCAATGGGATGATTTCTGGTATATGAAATTAAAAAAACCCCACAAGAACGTGTGCAAAAATAAAAATTATTTTTCAGGGACATAAAAGTCAAAAGATTGTGAGAATGCCCCATGTATGTTAATACTTCAAAATTTGCTATCACAGTGCCAAAATTAAATGGTAATCTTTGATCATCATGAGGATTCTAAGGATATGAAATTCCGTGCATTAGTTCTTGAGGTAGGACTATCGCTAAAATCCTGTAAATCCCACAAAATGCAGCTTAGCAGCGCCTCCTATTGGGCGATTAACACCAAAATCTAATAATCAACAAATTGTGTCAACGTCTAACTGAATCCTAAGTTAGATGAAAATTCGTGCATTAGTTCTTGAGAAATAGCTATTGCAGAAATCCTGAAAAATGTAGCATAGCAGTTCCACCTGCGTCACCTGTTGAGTGATTTACACCAAAACGTAAACAGCACCAATGTATATCAAGGTATAACCGAATGTGAAGTTTGATGAAAATCCGTGCATTTGTTCTTGAGAAAGAGCGATTGCGGAAATCGTGAAAAATGCAGCATAGCAGCGCCACCTGTTGAGCGTTTTACACCAAAAAGTAATCAGCACCAATTTATATCATGAACTAACTACTAACTGAATATAAATGTTTATCAAATTCCGAACATTCAATCTTGCCCACAAAATTTGTGTCACATACAGACACACATTTTGTACAAACATGTTTTTCGGAATCTCTGACCCCTAAAACATGTAAATCCGTCGAAAACCTGAATTCGAAAATTTTCACGAATCCAACACTTTCTTCTTGTAAGATAAAAGAAAGTAAAAAAAAAGAAAAAATAAAACGATACACCAATTAAAACAGGTTTTATTATAAAAATATGTGGAGCGATACCTGTCCGTGTCCAAATCAAGATAAATTTTAACTTTTAAAGTCATTTTTCTCAAACCAGATATTTTTGACATTGCGCGCATCCTATTTCCAAAACTAAGTAACATAGAAACTTAATAAAAAGAAAAGTGCCCAGTTAAACTGATGGCATTGAGCTCACATGCTATTCACACTAATTGTATATTATAGTCTTTTTTCAAAGAATAATGCCCACAAAAAATAAATGAAAGGGGATTAGCCCCCGTTCCCTCACTTTAAACTTAACCAATGATCATCCAAATGTAATCAGGGAAACACCTTACCATAATAAACCGGTATACCAAATTTGCAGCAAATCAGATAATCCTGCATGAAAAAACCATTTCGCTAAATTAAGGGGGGTCTAACCCCTTTTCCCCCCTTTATATTTAACTAATGAACCTCCAAATCTAATTAGGAAAGCTTATCAGAATGAACAAAGAAAAAAAATTAAAGTAAATTGGATAATTCTGCATGAAAATCCATTTATCTAAATTAAGGGGATGGGCCCCTCCTTTCCCCTTTTTATACTTAACCAATGAACCTCTAAATCTAATAAAGGAAGCACCATATCAAAGTAAACCGGCATATCAAATTTGAAGCAAATCGATTAATTCTGCTTGAAAAACCCATTTATCTAAATTAAGGGGGTGTCTACCCCCCCCTTTTACACTTAACCAATAAACCTCCAAAATTAATCAAGGGAGCTCCTTTACATAATAAACCGATATACCAAATTTGGAGGAAATCGAATAACTCTGCATGAAAAACCCATTTATCTAAATTAAGGGGTGGGGTGGGGGTTATGACCCCCTTTCCCCCTTTATACTTAACTAATAAAACTCCAAATCTAATCAAGGCAGTTTCTTAACATAATAAACCGGTATACAAAATTTGGAGCAAATCGAATAATTCTGCATGAAAAAACCATTTATCTAAATTAAATGGGGGATCCCCCCTTCCCCCCCTTTATACTTAACTAATGAACCTCCAAATCTAATCAGGGAAGCTCCTTAACATAATAAAATGATATACCAAATTTGGAGCAAATTGAATAATTCTGCATGAAAAACCCATTTATCTAAATTAAGGCGAGGGATAGTCCCCTTTCCCCCCTTTATACTTATCCAATGAACCCCCAAAACTAATCAGGGAAGCGCCTTATCAGAGTGAACCTAGAAAAAAAATTGAAGCAAATCGGATGTTTCTATCAAGAGTTATCGCGTTACGTACATACATACATACATACATACAGAACCGGCGGGCACATTAGCTCTCAGGATTTGATAGCCTGTGAGCTAAAAAATTGTGTATTGTATTGTATTTTACATATATATATATAACCTCTACCTATTTTTAAGTAAGTACCTGTAATATATTTATTTATTTTTTTTTAATTTTTATTGATATTTTATCATACATTTTGCGTTTTCTGGTTGAATTGCCTGAAAAAAAATATTTTCATCTGTAATTTTGATTATTATTTTAGGCTGAAGTTAAAGTTGGTATATAGTAAGAAAATATATATGTAATATTAAGTGGATATATCGAATATATATTTTATAATCCTGCGCGCAACACATGTATCTTATAGAAAATCATTAATTAGTATATCTTAATTAAACTAAATTATAATCATGTATCATTAAAATTATTTAAAGGATGCGTAAACAAAGATTCGTATAATTTATTCTAAAAAAAATTGTTTAATTTGAAGAAATAGTTCCAGCTCCAAAATTTTTTTTAATATTGTGTTAAAATCAAGCAATTTCGAGCTGCTGTAGGTGATCTCCAACCTTAATAGAGCAATTCACATCACGTGACTTTTACCAGACAACAATGAAAATAGCTGTAGGACATACAAATAGAACAAAAAGAAAAGTGCCGAGTTAAACTGATGGCATTGAGCTCACAGGCTATTCACACTAATTGTATATTATACTCTTATTTCAAAGAATAATGCCCACAAAAAATAAATGAAAGGGGATTAGCCCCCGTTCCCCCACTTTAAACTTAACCAATGAACCTCCAAATCTAATCAGGGAAGCACCTTAACATAATAAACCGGTATACCAAATTTGAAGCAAATCAGATAATTCTGCATGAAAAATCATTTCACTAAATTAAGGGGGGTCTCACTCCTTTCCCCCCTTTATACTTAACTAATGAACCTCCAAATCCAATTAGGAAAGCTCCTTATCAGAATGAACATAGAAAAAATAATTAAAGCAAATTAGATAATTCTGCATGAAAATCCATTTATCTAAATTAAGGGGATGGATCTTGCCCCCCTTTCCCCTTTTTATACTTAACCAATAAACCTCCAAATCTAATAAAGGCAGCACCATATCGAAATAAACCGACATATCAAATTTGAAGCAAATCGATTAATTCTGCATGAAAAACCCATTTATCAAAATTAAGGGGGGTCTAGCCGCAGACCCCCCCCTTTAAACTTAACGAATAAACCTCTAAAATTATTCAACTTACCATAATAAACCAGTATACTAAATTTGGACGAAATTGAATAACTCTGCATGAAAAACCCATTTATCTAAATTAAGGGCGGGGGGCTAACCCTCTTTCCTCCTTTATACTTAAGTAATGAACCTCCAAATCTAATCAAGGCAGTTTCTTAACATAATAAACCGGTATACAAATTTTGGAGCAAATCGAATAATTCAGATAATAAAGGCAGCACCATATCGAAATAAACCGACATATCAAATTTGAAGCAAATCGATTAATTCTGCATGAAAAACCCATTTATCAAAATTAAGGGGGGGTCTAGCCGCAGACCCCCCCCCCTTTAAACTTAACGAATAAACCTCTAAAATTATTCAACTTACCATAATAAACCAGTATACTAAATTTGGACGAAATTGAATAACTCTGCATGAAAAACCCATTTATCTAAATTAAGGGCGGGGGGCTAACCCTCTTTCCCCCTTTATACTTAAGTAATGAACCTCCAAATCTAATCAAGGCAGTTTCTTAACATAATAAACCGGTATACAAATTTTGGAGCAAATCGAATAATTCTGCATGAAAAAGCCATTTATCTAAATTAAGTGTGGGGGGGGGGTCTAGCCCCGATTTCCCCCCTTTATACTTAACTAATGAACCTTCAAATCTAATAAAGGCAACTTCTTAAGATAATAAACCGGTATACCAAATTTGGAGCAAATCGGATAACTCTGCATGGAAAAACCATTTATCTAAGTAAAGGGGGGTCTAGCCCCCTTTACCCCTCTTTATACTTAACTAATGAGCCTCCAAATCTAATAAAGGCAGCCTCTTAACATAATAAACCAGTATACCAAATTTGGAGCAAATCGAATAATTCTGCATGAAAAACCCATTTATCTAAATTAAGGGGTGGTAGCCCCCCTTTCTCCCTTTATACTTAACTAATGAACCTCCAAATCTAATTAGGAAAGCTCCTTATCAGAATGAACATAGAAAAAATAATTAAATCAAATTAGATAAATCTGCATGAAAATCCATTTGTCTAAATTAAAGGGATGGGTCTTGACCCCCCCCTTTCCCCTTTTTATACTTAACCAATGAACCTCCAAATCTAATAAAGAAGCACCATATCGGAATAAACCGACATATCAAATTTGAAGCAAATCGATTAATTTTGCATGAAAAACCAATTTAACTAAATTAAGGGGGGGTGTCTAGCCCCAGCCCCCCCCCCCTTTAAACTTAAGGAATACTCCTCCAAAATTAATCAAGGCAGCTCCTTAACGTAATAAACCGGTATACCAAATTTGGACGAAATTGAATAACTCTGCATGAAAAGCCCATTTATCTAAATTAAGGGAGGGGGGAAATATACCCCTTTCCCCCCTTTATGCTTAACCAACGAACCCCCAAAACTAATCAGGGAAGCGCCTTATCAGAATGAACCTAGAAAAAAAATTTTGAAGCAAATCGGATGTTTCTATCAAGAGTTATCGCATACATACATACGTACGTACGTACATACATACATACAGAACCGGCGGGCACATTAGCTCTCAGGCTTTGATATCCTGTGAGCTAAAAAGCATTAATAAAGGTAAGCCATAGCTCTCCTACAGAAGCAGCAAAAACTTGTTCGTGACGTCACCTTGCACAGCTCTATAGACCGGGAAGCGGCAGCACAGGCAATCACCTCATTAAGTTCACGGTTAAAATTACAGAATGAGTTAAAACTTGATTTGCATACTAAAACGCAATCGGTCTGCCAAGTCCTATCTGGGTGGAAAACACTTGAAAATATGATTTTAGCGATTGACTCGTAAGTTTACCATTGTGTTTTCCTGCATTCAAATGTATGAAAACAGGGAGGACAGGGCGCTGGAAAACACAACGGTAAACCTATGAGTCAACTGCTAAAATCGGCTTTTCATGTGTTTTCCACCCAGATAGGACTTGGCAGACCGATTGCGTTTTAGTAGGCGAATCAAGTTTTAACACATTCTGGAATTTCAGTCTCCAACTCGATGATGTAATAGTCTGTGATGCCGGCCTCTCGGTCTATAAATGATGTGTGTAACAGACGCTGCCAATATTGTGATAATTATTACTCCAATTTTTATCAACCACACGTAACGATATAAACATTCTTTAATTGATATGCTTCCACCACCGGTATAGGTGCGTAACACCGGACACGGTGAAAGGTTGGGAATCAGTTCACCAGGATACTTCAAATAAATATCAAATTGAATATTTATTTGCAGGATTGGATGGTATTGCAAGAATATATATATGTGATATTAAGTGGATATGTCGAATCTAATCGGATATATCGAATAAATATTAAATCGGATATTTATTTGCAACACATTTGAATATTTGCGACGAAACACAATACTTAATTCAGATCCTGCCCTAAATTACCCTTTGGGGTATTATCTACACACTAGGTTATATCACTACAAACACACTATTCCCGTCTCTCTTGACCGTACTCAGCTAGGCTTATCCAACACTACGACCGCACAGATCTGTCCGAACTCTAAGCACACACGTGCGCTTCTCAAGAGAAACACACATCTCACTCAGCACTACCAACAACTTTCAGTTCTCCCCTTAAAACTGATTATCTTCCTCTTTTACTCCGTCTTCTTCCCTTCAAACCTACGGGGTCTCTCTTCTATTTTCACGGGAAAACCCACGGGTCGTTATTGGCTGCTCGTCCAGTGACAGGTCATTACAGGAGATTATCTTTTTTTTTTCAGAACTCTCCCTTTCATCGCCAAATACCTGGTTATTGCATTATCTTTGTTCCACTAGATGAAACTAATGCATTTTTTTGGAGTTTCAATTTAACACTTCATTCATTTTAATCTCATAGATAAGAGAATGTGCCACAACTCAAGTACGTAGATAATTATATACAGATAAATATAATACATAAATAAAATAAAATAAACAGTTATTTATATTAAGCATACGTCTCATTAACGTCAGAGAACTGACAGTGGGGAAAAAATATATTGCTTTGAATTAAATGTTATTTAAACAAATTTAACATCCAACTTTATCGCATGCAAAGAATATGTAATACTCTCATGACGATGGAGGACAGGTAAATTATTCATATATGCGTCCCTTGGCCCAGTGCAGTGGTCAGAAAAAATACTTTTTTTTTTTTTTGTAGAACACTACGACTGCTTCATCGAAAATGTAGTTGACTGCAACTACAACTACTTGTTTTAAGGCAGGGTTCAGGGGTGCCCAGAGCAAAATGCGTCATACAATTTATTTTTTTTTTGGGGGGGGGGGGATTTTGAGAAAAAGTACAATTTGGGGGGGGGGATTTTTAAAATCTTAATACTATTTCCTTTTTTTTTTCACTATTAAAAAAATTCTTGATTTTTGTAATACCACTTTTAACTTTTTTTCAACATTCAATTTCCAGAAATGTTCATGTTTTTTTCATTCTTTAAATTCTAAATAAGAACCCATTCTGCATCTTAATATCTTTGAAGGTGCGGTAATAAAAAAAATACTTGGTATACAGGTGGGAAAATATTTAACACATTCTGAAAGGCAATTAGGACCGCAAGACGTGATAAAAGGAATAGCTTTCCAGAAGCGTCTTGAGTAATTTATTATATTGTTTGACACGGTCGTATTGTACAGTCCGAGTGCAAAAATACATTTTTGATGGGTATGATAAGAAATAGCAACAAAATAAGCATTTCAGAGGAAGAGACAACGCTAAAATAAATTACTTGACGATTTTCAGAAAACTAGGATTTAACTGCAGTATATTTTAGTGATGTTAGAAGAGTAGTATTGTATGTCATTAAAACAGTATAAGGTAAACAACCTGTACAGATAAAAAGACTTCCAGCTAGTGATGGGCGATAACGAGATGTTTTTATAGATTTTATCGATTGTATGGACATCTCGATATTTTTCGATTGTACAAAATTTTTTCGATGACTCCAGATTACCAATTGCTTTTATACCATACCGGGTTCGATTTCATCAAGAATCGCCTGCAGGTAAACTGGAATGATTCGGGTTAATAAGGACTAGTTGGCTACGCCCACTAGTGCACCCCTTCTTCGATCAGGGCCTCAAATTTATACGTAATCTTGTAATATGAAATCTCAAACTGGATCCCCGCTGCATACGGCACCGTATGGCAGGCGTGGTGTGCACGCACTGCAAAATCTTGTAAAAAAAATCTCGAACCGAACGAACCTCGGACCAGATCCTTGGGGGTTCAAAGGGCGGGCACAGGAGCTGCATAATATGAATAAGTGGTCACAGGACTTATATCACATGAGGGTTATAAATATATAAAATGCCCACCCCACCGTGAGAAAAAGTGGAGAGGAGGGCCGCGGGAGGTGCACAACATGAATAAGTGGTCAAAGTTCTTTAAAACAATATGCCACATGGAGGGGTCTCGACTAAATTTAGAAAAGTGCCACCCTGGGTGTCAAAGTGAGGAAAGGGGCACGGTAGGTGCTTAATATGAATAAGTGATCGCAGGACTTTCTAATGATATATCACATGAGGGGTGTCGGTAAAAATTAGGAACGTGCTCCCCCAGGGGGTCCAACTAACGCACCCCCCCCCGAAATTCAGACACCCCCCCCTTTTTTTGAAATTTCATATATTATGAGTAATATTTTTCGGAAAACTCCGTAAAAAAATTCGAATTAAAATGATGAAAACTCAAAAAAGTTCGAAAGCTGCCCCACGCTATGGGGGCCAAATTGAAGCGGGGGAAGAAAGTCTAATAATATGAAAGAGCGATCCGGGGGTTTTCTGATGATATATGATCATGTGATAACATGAAGGGTCCAAAAAAGGTTGAAAATTGCTCCCCCCCACCCCGGAGTCTTTCGGCCAGGAATTCACGCATGCCCCACTTTTAATTATTTATATTTAATAAATAATATTTACCGGAGGATTCCATCAAAAAAACACATCTAAAATTATATTCATTATAGAAATCACCATGGTTTTAAAAATTTGTTCGCCCCCTCCGCACTCCCCTCTTTGAAATTTTTATCTTTAATAAATAGTATTTATCAAAGGGTTCCAGGTATGTGACAGCTTCATAAGGCTAAAATAAGAGAAACTTTGAAACTTAGGGCTTCATTTCACAGCTCATTGTCATGCCTCTTTCTCTATCTCGTCTCGATAAATCTTCTCAAATCTCTTCTCTGCCGAGAACGAGAAATTGATTTCTCGTTCTTGGCCAACCTGTGAAAAGACATTAATCGAGAACAACATATCAAGAAGCGAAGAAAATTGATTTCTCATTCTCGGTCAACATATGAAATGTTGAAAAGCGCGAGAGGAATAATCGAGAAGTCAAAAGTCGGTGAAATCATCAAGATGAGATTTACGGAAATACCAGAGAAAGAAAGAAATGAAGCCTTTCAGAGTCAAACTTACCGTATTTCTGGTTTAAGTCGTAATTTCTCAAAGGAGTGTCTTTGCTTATCCAATCTCTTTTTTTTATTAATCGATATGGGTTAGAAGGTATAGTGGTTTATGTATTCAGTTCTGTATAGTCCTAGTTTCAATAATTACTGTTGAATTTAGTGTCATTTTGCCCCGAATTTTCAATGTTTCTCTTACTTTAGCTCTGTCAAGCTATCTCATACCTGGGGCCTTCAGATAAATAATATTTATTAAATATAAAAATTTCAGAGAGAAGGTGAGTGAATTCCTGAAGGCGCGAGCATGGACCGACGGGGGATTAATTTTTAAACTTTTACCGAACCCCTCCTGTGACATATCATCGGAAAACCCTTTGACCACTCTTTCATATTATGAACCTTTCTCCTCATAGAGTAAATTTCGGAAGGTGGGAAGCAGTAAGGGGGTGAATTTTTTAAATCGTTGCGATTTCTACAATAAATATCATTTTAGATGTGTTTTTTTTATGGAGCCCTCCGGTAAATATTATTTATTAAATATAAGAATTTAAAAGTGAGGGTTACGTGATTTCCGGGTATATTCTGGGAAGAAAGAGTAAACTCATGTGTGAGGGGTAAATTTCAAACTTTCTTGGGCTCGTCATTGTAATCATTCATGTCATTGGAATGTTTTCGGACCACTCTTTCATATTATGAATCTTTTCCCCCCTCCCCAATTTGGCGCCCGGGGAGGCACTTTTCGAACTTTTTTTAAATAGTAGCGTTTTTATCATTTTAGATCGGATTTTGTTATGGTGCCCTCACATGAATAATTTATAATATATTAAAATTTCAAAGAGAGGGGCGAGGGTGTGTTCTGGTGGGCGCAATAGTTGGAGTCCTGGGGGCACTTTTCTATCTTTTGCGACACCCCTCATGTGATATATCATTGGAAAGCTCTGTGACTATAACTTCATTTTATATACATCCCGCACACTTTTCCCCTTTGACCCCGAAGAGGGTCACTTTTCTAAATTTAGCCGACACTTCTCATGTGATATATCGTTGGAAAGCCCTATGACCACTTATTCATATTATGCACTTATTGCTCCTCCCCTACTTTTCTCCCCCCAGGGGGGGGGGTCGTTTAAAGTATTCCAGTAGATTGTTTCCTAATAATGGGGAAATCATAGAACTGATCTCAAATGACGTAAAAAATCAATAAAAAATATTGATACCATTTACCATCCTTTTAGTTCACGTTCTTGCCACTAGGAGTGCTTTTTATTCTTATTTCTTTGGCCAATTTGCAGCTAATTATCGAAAAATTCTAATTTTTGATACTTATTTTTAGAAAACGCGACTTAAAGTTGCAAGTAAATGGGTTCGGCTTTGTAACGATTGTTACATAAATGCTTATAACTCCGTTAAAAATGCAAATATTTTTATGCGGTTTTTTGCAATGTGTTCAGAATTAATTAAATAATCAAAATAGATACTAAAAGAAAAATCGATTTTTAAAATTTTTTCAAGCTCTGAGCCCCTTTAAATGCATAGGAATTAATTCTTCTTCAGCCTTATTTGCCGTTAAATTCTCATAAGATTGATCTTCAATTACACCTTCTGTTTTTCGCATGTCAACTGATTCTTCTTCAATATATGACACTAGAGCTTCCCTTGAGAGCGGATATGGCATTTTTTCGAAAATAGTTGGTAAGTATCCGACATTTGGCAACTTTCGGGTTTTCGGATAACTACTTGGATGACCTCATATTCAAAGCTTGTAAATAAAGACTGTCTCTCTTCCTCAGATCTTCCTCTTCTTCAGCAAAATTTCGTTGACAATTACTTTTCAGATGAGACAGATTTAGTATAGGATATAATTTTCTTCTATTGTCCTGGTGGCAGAGGCGTCGCGATGGGGAGGAGCCTCCCCCTCCAATATATGTGGACTTGGGAAATTCGAGCTTCGAGTTGGGAAATTCTATATTTTTGAAACGCTTTTTCTTTTTCTTAAATAATAGTAAAAATTAAAAAAATTAAAAAAAAAATGTTGTTTTGCCAACTACCTTTCTGAGTTCTGTAACAGTAAACTAGTTAAATTATGAAAAGAAATACAAAAAGCAGCCAGATTCAATTTGTCATTGTGTTTCTCCGGGCTAAGAAAATATCCTACATCTACCAGACCTGAATTTTCCTACTGTTGTCCATCAACAATGTCTCTAATACATTTCCTCCAAAACTTTGTTCCTTTCTCAAAAATCTCAAAACATCATGAGGCTATTTTCATATGAAGTACGATTATGACTTCTACACAATAGAAGACAGAAACTTTCATTAAATGAGATAATAATTATAACTTTTATGTTTTTAGTTTCAGCATTTTTTTTTATTTTTTAAAGAAATTTTTTAAGTATAAGTATCATTATCACTAAACACACATTGCACATATCATTTCAGTTCAGTGGTGTAGCTAAGGGGAGGGGGGGGGGCGGAGGGGGCGGTCCGCCCCGGTTGACCCGGTCACCCGGTTAAGGGTGACACCCGATGTTTATTTGCAAAAAAAAAAATATATATAACATTATACAATTTTGGAAAAGTATTCTGACTTAAAATGAAATTTCTAGCGCACCAAGCAACAGATTTAATTTTTTTTTCTTGGAGAATGTGAAATTTTGCGCAGAATGGGGGTGCCTGAATAAGATATACACTAGGGAACAAAAACCTACCTATCTAACGAGTGAATAGCAAAAGCAAACTTTAAAAGAAAGAATTCTCTTCTACATACAGGCACCGCATTGACTTATGCGGGCTATGGGATGAGTTATGAGTCGCCTGTGGTTTCTTGCGCAGGTAAGACAAAAGGTAAATAAGGAATGGTATGGTCATTTCCTGTGTTATTATTGTCGCCTTGGATTCTTCTACCCCTCGGGATTGCACTAACACTCTAAAGCGAAAGCTGAGTTTCCGAGGCGGTCATCGCTGTCATCGCTGCCTTGGATTCTTTTCGAAATTTTTTCGACTTCCAATTTTCGAAGAATTTAGACATTTTAGGGGTCAGAGATCCCCAAAAACATGTTTATACAAAATGTCTGTGTGTCATCATTGTACCATCGAAAAGTGTATAAATTTATGCATAAAATTGAACCAATTTTTTGTGTATGTTTTTGGCTATGGCCAGGAGGTCCTCCGTCAATTTGGAAATATTCCACCAGAAGGGGGCGCTGTAATGGCGATTTTTGTGTCATTTCCATTATTGTACCATTGAAAAGTGCATTAAATATTCATAGAATTGAACCAATTTTTTTGTGTACGTTTTTGACTATGGCTTGCAGGTACTCCTTGAATTTGGAAATATTCCACCGGAAGGGGGCCTATAATAGCAATTTTTGTACCATTTTCATTATTATATCTTCAAAAAATGTACGAAGTTAAAAAAAAAAATTGAACTAAATTTCGGATTTATGTTTTCGGCTATGTCAAGTAGGTCTTCCTTGAATTTCGAAAAATTTTGCCGGCGCTGTAATAATGCTGAAAGGGGCGCTCTAATAGCAATTTTCGTATAATTTCCCCGATGTTTCGAAGTTCTATTGTACATCGGCGGCTCGTGCAGCGATGGGAACCTCGTATCCTTCTATGTCGGCTATTCGGTAACAGCTGATGTACAACAAAATAACGAAAAGCTATTGATTATAATAAATATCATTATCGAGATTAACTCGTTTTTACTCCGATTAATTGACTAAAGCAGAGATTTAAGATGAAAGTCAAAATTGGTATAGTATTGAACTATTAACATTTGTAACAACTTTCTGAAACATTAAGATGTATGAGGTCGAAGAAAGTTTTGGGATTGGCACATCCAACTATTTTCGAAAGAGATTGCACCCACAGACTTTAGTAGTCTGTGATTGCACGCATGACTTCCAGGAAAGCATATACTTTAGGTTGTAAACTGGTAGACCTCATGCTCAGAATCAGTGTAATATATTCAAACATCAGGAGAAGGCGGCTGTGATAAATGAGTCACGAGTGGTCAGAGAAGTTTATTTCACCAAATTAGCGAACAGAGGAAAGGGAAGAGAACTTTTCGACAAAGCTCTTTGATTTTGGATTATCTTATTTGGCTAAGTTGTCGCCTTTTGATGGAATGAAAACAAAATTATGTGTTATGCTAACAAAATTTCGATTGAGGGAAAATATAAATACGTATTTTAAACGATGTTAGTGATAACATTTATCTTTAAAATATTTTTATTTTGTTAGTATTAGAAAAGAAATTGCTTTTAGAAGGGAAAAACTTAGTATAAAAGAATGTGGTCTAAATATTATCGAACGCCTATTGGTTTTACAATCGAAACATTTATTAATTAGAAGTGCCAATCACAAAAATTTCTTCTATCTCACACGTGTGTCCATCATGAGATCTAAAGATATGAAATTCCGTGAATTAGTTCTTGAGATATGACTACTGCTAAAATCGTGCAAATCACGCAAAATGCAGCATATCAGCGGCACCGTTTAGTGGTTTAAAGAAAAACCTAATCAGCAACAACTTATGTCAACGTCTAACTGAATCTGAAGTTTGATGAAAATCCGTCCATTAGTTTTTGAAATAGAACTATTGCAAAACCCGCGAAAAATCCAGCATAGCAGCGCCACCTATAGGGCGGTTGACACGAAAACCTAATGAGCAACAACTTGTGTCAACGACTAACTGAATCTGAAGTTAGATGAAAATTTGTGCATTAGTTCTTGAGATAGAGCTATTGCGGAAATCGTGAAAAATGCAGCATAGTAGCTCCAAAAGGTAATCAGGACCAATTATATCAAGGACTAACTAAATCTGAAGTTTTAAGAAAATCCGTGCATTAGTACTTGAGATATAGCTATTTCGGAAAACGTCAAAAATTCTGCGTAGCAGCGGCGACTTTTTGGCGGTATACACCAAAAACTAATCTGCACCAGTTTATATCAAGGTCTAACTGAATCTAAAGTTTTGTGAAATTCCGTCCATTAGTTCTTGAGATAGAACGCACGCAAAATTTTTGTGACAGACAGACTCACAGAGTGGCAGACAGACATTTTCTAAATTTCGATTTGACTGTTTTTAGAAAATGTCTGTCTGTCTGTATGTGACGTAAATTTTGTCGGCGCTCTCTTTCAAGAACTAATGCACGAAATTTAATAAAACTTCAGATTAAGTTATACCTTGATATAAAAAGGCGCTGATTAGTTTTTGGTGTAAATAGTCTCTACAGGTGGCGCTGCTATGCTGCATTTTTCACGATTGCTACAATAGCTCTATTTCAGGAATTAATTCACGGGTTTTCATCAAACTTAGCTTAGACGTTTACCCATGTTGTTGCTGATTGGGTTTTCATGTAAATCATATAACAGGTGCCACTACTATGAGGCATTTTTTACGATTTTCACGATAGCTATATCTCAAAAACAACGGAATTTAATCAAACTTCATATTCTGCTGTTACACTTTCACATAAATAGTTGGGTGTATACTTCCCAACAGATGTCACTTTTATGCTTTTTGAGTTGTGAATTTTCGTCGGAGTCATATAAGAGGGGGGGTTCCGAAATTCAATGACTTGTTTGAAAGATGCGATGCTTATATCTCCTTTTTAAATACACACAATTCAAGAACATATACCTTTTAGAATCCTCATGTGGGACTAGATTGTCATTTAATTTTGGCAGTGTGATAGCGAATTTTGAAGTATTATCATGTATGAGATAGTTGGGATTGGCACATCCGACTAGTTTATTTTATTTAAATGTTTTGAACTTTAAATCGCATCCCATTACATTCTAATGCTAAAATATTTGATTATGCGATACAAATAAATTCTTAATTTCATTTATACGTTTTTTTGAAGAATACTTCCAAATAGATTCACTAAATAGAGCATCAAAAAATGATATACAATTTTTGTTTTCTTATGATAATATTTTTTTTTTAAATATTATTTGTTAACATAAAATTCATAAAAGTTCTCCAAAAGAATGTTAACATTTTATTTATAATAACGTATAATTGTGATTGAAAAAATATGACGTGTGTGTGGGGGGGGGGGACACCATTTATATCCGCCCCGGGTGTCACCCATCCTAGCTACGCCACTGTTTCAGTTGGGAAATAGAGCAATTTGTTTCAAGTTGGGAAATTTTTGAATTCTCCCTCCCCCCGAAAAAATATCTGTAGCTACGCCCCTGCCTGGTGGACTTCAACTACTTGAATGTTATTGTTTTCTAAAGGGTTACACACCTCATATGAATACGAAATTTCATTAAATTTATTTTCAGGAAACCCCAATCTCCCACAACTCATCTTCCCTACCCCAGCTGTGATGGTATAGCCGCTGGAATCAAATAATTTTCCCGAGTGTCATCTTCAATTTTCTAATGACACTCGAAAAAATTTCACAAAAATACGCCCGAAAAACTTTTTATAAGCAAAGTAGCCCAAGATTATAGCACCCAAGAGCCATTCTCAGATAAGAGTCGATAGAAATTTCTTAAGAAATTGATTGTCCTTCATTGTTTTTAAGAGTCCTGTGTAGTTGTGCAGTGTAGTTATTGTTCAAATATTTCACAAACGTGTTGACGAAATAAATGTATATATTATTTATTGATTGTTTTTGTGTATTGTTGTGAAGTCAGTTGTTATCAAATTTTTAATTCTTTATTTTCTTATCTTTCTATCGCGTCTAGTGTTCAAGATAGTATCAATGGATATATATCTTGACAGATCAAGATACGAGATTGTATCAATAAGTTTTTGCCCTCACATAGAAATAATTGAGTGAAATTTATGAAATTGTTATATTATATTGTATTAGTCCTTTTCTATATAGTCGCGGTGCACATTTCTGCAAACGGCATTTCAAAGAGAGGGGGAGGATGTATTCGAGGAGGCCCGATAGTAGACCCAAAAGAGGGGCATTTTTCTAACTTTTGCCGACCAACACATATGACATAGTGTTGAAAAGGCCTGTGACCACTTATTCATTCTATGCACCTCCCGAGCCCCTTCCCCCAAATTTGCTCTCCGGTGGGCACTTTTCTAAATTTTTCGGACTTCTTTCATGGCCTCCGAGGGGCAAATTTGGGGGGAGGGGCTCGGGAGGTGCATAGAATGAATAAGTGGTCTCAGGCCTTTCCAACAATATGTCACATGTGGGGGTCGACAAAAGTTAGAAAAATTCCCCCCTTTAGGTCTACTATCGCGCCTCCTCGAATACATCCTCCCTACTCTCTTTGAAATACCGTTTGCAGAAATGTGCACGGCGACTACATAGAAAAGGACTAATACAATATAGCAATTTCATAAATTTTACTTAATTATTTCTATGTGAGGGTAAAAGCTTATTGATACACCATCGTATATATCCGATACAAACCGTCAATTTCATGCGTTTCCAAACAAAAATGAAGTAAAATATGTGTCAGAAAGTAGTAGACATGATTTGAGAACAGCTTTAAGTTAAATAGAAGAGTGTAAAAAAAATATGTTACTTGGAAAATTTTATGATTTTGATTTATATATATTAATCCGTAAAAGGAGAGGGGGAAAAGTGAGCTATCGTAAGGGACGTTTGATCTCAGAGACCACGTTTAATTACGGACCCAATAAAGCTTCCTTAACTAGATATCGTTAGAATGAAATAGAACAAATGTCGTACATTGAACATTCAACTAACGAGAAATATAATGATCAGTTTTCAAAGAAATTTTCGCACAGATTTTTAAAACAGGGTGCCTATTTTATCAAAAAATCGCATTAGGCTTAATCAACACAGCGCTGTCTCAGAGACTGCATCTCCCCCAGTCACGGATTAATATTAAGATGGGCCCCACCACCGATGGAAGTACTACTCAAGTAACATCCTGAAACAAAAATAACTACAGAGAAATCTCCTCATAAAACGAATAATAGTTCATTTACAAAGAAAAAAAAATTAACCATACAAAAAAAATGCAACATAGAATTCATGAAGCCATTGAAACAATCCCAGCAACAATCAAGAGCAACACTATCTATATTAATAAAAGAACAGATTGCCCTGTGTGTGTGTGTGTGTGTGTGTGTCTGTCGGCGATGGCTAGCAAAATCTACCGCACGTAGAAGTCTGAAAATTCAGGTGAGGTTAGTCCAAGACAGGTCCTGGTGCACCTGAGGCTCAGATTTTTAATTTTGTTAGGGCCGGGGACCCTGGGCCCCTTGAAGTTTCTATACACTAAATTGTTAATAACTTGCCCCCTTTTTATCCAATCTTCTTCGTTTTGAGGGACCTTTCTCCATTTAGTTATTCTCGCCTGTCTAATTTCCTTTTATGACCCTGAACCCTTGCAGGGCCCCTTGAAGTTTTTGTGCAAATGAATTGTTAATAAATTGCTTTCTTTTAATCGGATCTTTATTTTTGATAACCTTTTCCCATTTAGTTATTCCCACTTTTTTACATCCCATATAAGACACTGGGGCCCCCTAGAGAATCGTAGGGTCCCATACAGGGCCCCTTGAACACCTTTTGTGCGCCAAGCATTTTTTACCCCCTAATTTTCGCACCTTATCAGAGAATAATTTTAAAGTTGAATCTTGGACTCTTCTTTTTGGACCAAAACCGTCATATTTTTACTGGGGCCCTTTTTAAAACATGTACCCAATCTTTTGTGTATTTCTTTAAATTATTATTCTAACGAATAATTCACACCCTATGCATAATTTTGACTAATTGAAGCTCTAAAGCTCTAAGTACTAAGACATTTTAACATGTTAGGGCCCTGTTTTGAACTGTCAGTTTGCCCCTTTCGGGCCCCCTATTATAGCTCCCTTAAAAATGGTCCGATTCACTAGCTTTTTTTTTTTTCTAACAGCTCCTTAGGTTCTCCAGTTACTACATGAACGAAAAAAAAATTTTCAGACTACCACCAATTTTAACTAATTTTCTACCACCAATTTTAAATATTAATCGCCTTCTTGGACTCTTGTTGCAGCTTTTTTTAAAATGATCCGAATTGCTTGCAATTTTCTTTAACATAGTTCTAGTGTCCTCTAATTACTTTAAAAAGTACCAAAAAGTATCTTTATACCAAGCCACATGCCTCTAAAGTCCCTAACCCCTTGGGACCCGGTACAGGACCCCTTGAAGATTTTGAACCAAACTTGTTAATAAATTGCCCCTCTTAAACCGATCTTCATTTTTGGAATCATTTTTCCATTTAGTTATTCTCCCGTCTCTATATTCCAGTTAAAATCCTGGGTCACCCTAGGGTCCTGTAGGGACCGATCTGGGGCTCTTGAACTTTTTGTTTGCCATGCATTTTTCACCCCTAATTTCCTCACCTTCTCATTGCATAATTTTAAAATTGAGTCTTGGACTCTTCTCCCTAGATCAACACCCTCATATTTATATTAGGGCCCTAGGGCCCTTTTTAAGCATTTATCTCGTTGCGCATTTCTTTAAAATATTATTCTAATGATTCATTCATACCCTATGCTTAATTTTGACTAATTGAGGATCTAAAACGCTAAGTACTAAAACATTTAAACATGTTTTCATGTTAGGTCCCTGCTCTCAACTATCAGTTGGACCCTTTTGGGCCCCCTGTTATAGCTCCCTTAAACATGGTCCGATTCACAAATTTTTTTTTTCTAACAACAGTAGTGAGGAAAAGAGAGTTCGAAAGAGATGGAGGGAGGGGGGAGGAGGAGGAAATCGTACTATAGTACGAGAGGGTTTGAGAGATATGTGTGTTAAGTTCTTATCAGTCGGAAAAGAGATAAGATAGGATAGTGAGATAAGATAATCTGATAGTGAGATAGGAGTAAAGTGTGGAAAGAGCATGTTATAGTAGGATAGTATTAGTTTAGAAGAAAATTATAGATAGTTTTCGAACGTAAGGAGTCGATCTAGATCATACTATAGTATGATAGGGTAGGAAGATGGTAAAATTTTTAGACGGGGCTTAATTTTTCATAGCATCTTAGGGTTTGAATGAATGTCCATATAAGGTAATGTTATACTGTAACATAAGAGTTTAGGTCTTGTTGAGAGGAAGCTTATTTTTTGGAATCGATTTAGAGTTTGGACATGAAACGGAACTGAAAATGCTAGGTGGCGCCCTCTACCGGTAGGAATTGGAAACTATTGTAATTAGGTTTTTTTTCATAAAAAATTCACTTGGAATCGAACCTGTGACAAAATAGTCTCTTGACTTGATAATTTGAAGTAGATTTAACTGACCAAGCCAAGAAACTATACCTGTGAGTCGAGATTTTAGATGTTTCAAGGCAAAAATTGTGACCCTCTCATTTATGTGCGTTGGTTTGTCGGCTACTTAGGATAGGTCAACAGTACCTATTTTAACTACTACTACACTTTGAGAATTACTTTAATGTATAAGATTTTATCGATTTTGCATGCGAGAGTAGGGTCATTCTACCATACCTTAGTTTCGAACTTCGTAACAAATTTCATTTTTTGTAACTGATATGCTATGCACTATTTATGAATTACTTTAATGTATACGATTTTCAATTTTAGTTTTAACATATTTTATCGATTCTGCGCGTGAGAGTAGGTTCATTTTACCAAACCCTGGTTTCGAACCTATGAACTATGAGTCAAATTTCATTTTTTGTGGGTGATACGCTATCCACTGGGCAAACCGTGCCCCAACATTTACTAACATACATTTGAACACTATCTCTTCTAAATACTTACCATTTTATTATGCTTTAGTTTAATATTAATTTAACTTAACGGGAGTTATAATTGCATCACAACATTTAACATTCTGACAGTTTTTTAATTTTCTATTTTAATGTCCTTGTAGCGCAATTGGATAGCGCATAATGCTGTTAACCATGGTGTTACCGGTTCGAGTCCGGTCAAGGACGAACTATTATTTTTTCTTAATAAGTTTAGAGATTTCAAGGACCCATTTGTGGCATTAGTAATTTTTAAAGTGTTTAACTGTAACCGACACCGATTTTTAACATATATTAGGAGATATGCTGTTTGCGAATATTCAGTTATCAATTGATTTTTGTTCTAACTTCATCTAATGCTACCTTTATTTTTTGAATATGGGCTCTATAGTAAATATGTTAAAAAGATCTTGCGATAAAGTGGTTACTACTTCAAAGTATCAATGTTTAGAAGAACCTAATGAATCTACTTACGTAAGTGAATTAAATATATCAAGATTGGAAGTTCCTAATATACTGAACACCAACAACATGACAATATCATATGATTTACCTACTACTGATTACTCACCGAATATGAAACCTAAAGTCGATATGAATTTTTCTATCCCTACCTTTGGTGATGATACAACATCTTTCGAGAATTCATGCCAAGAGTCAATTTCTGCTAAAAACTATTTGAATATATTTTTCAAAGACATGAATTTTGAATCTGCCTTAACCTCGACCCCATTTAGTAACTTAACTTTCCAAGACGAATCCCTTCAAGAACCTACTATTAGGCGAGAGATGTCTGACTTACAAGCAAGCAACCTTTATCAAGCAAGTGATGAATTACAAAACACCACCCCCACCACGAATATTATTTCACAATCTAAAAATATCAAATCCAGTAATCCTATTATATTTCGAGAAGAACTCACTGACTGTATCTTTTTCATTTTAAAATTTCATAATAGACAATTTTATATTCATATTAGAGAATTTAAACGCAGCGGGGTTACTAGTGAAGAAATTTTAACGAAAAATGGAGTTATTATGGATGTTAATAGCTCGTACGAATTCTACAATAAAAGTTTTTCATTTAATTTGAGGTATAAAAGTTCCTCATTTGTCGCCAACAACATAATATTAGTGTTAAATTTTAATAATTCTATTATGCGAATTAAAAATTTAAAGAATTATTCTCATATTGACTTAAATGAATACCAATTAGTGAAATTAAAAGAAAAAGCACATGATTTGAATAAGGAACTTCTTCGGCATATATATGAAAAGCATATACCAAGCTTAATTAGACAGAAATGTATCATTAGTCATATATCTCTGGAAAATGAACTCATGTTACAGTCTAAACTTATAACATGTATTGAGAATAATATATTGACTGTACTAAACCATATTTTTAAATGTGGTGGATGTATTTTTAATCACAAATCTCAAGGCCTTCATTCATGTTATATGTTAAATAATCGACAAAAATTTGAAGAACTAGGAGAGATGTTATTAACACTTATAGATCTCGATTTTGTGATTTCCTCGTTTTTAAACGGGGTGGATTGTGTTAATGAAAACTTTTTATCTAACATTCATGTGGAAACAATGCAAAACGAATTGTTTAAAATAATAAAATAAAATGTATTGCTATCCTTTCTAATATGTGTGTTTATTTTCCCAAAGTGTATGTTTACTTTGTTATGCCTTTTCGAACTTTTAATAGAGTGTTAGAGTATAATTTGCATATGTATAACTTAAGAAATCAACAATTCTTTAATAATTAAATAATATAACAGAAGTTTAAAATATTAAAACTAATAATCTTAATACTTTTAAAAATAAGAAACTTAAAAAAGTTTTTCAAAATTAAAAAAATTAAAAAGTTTACAAAATTAAAAAAAATAAACTTTAAAAAAGTTTTAAAAATTAAGTTGTCAAAATTAAAAAAAATATTTAAAAAAAAACTTCATAAATTAAGTTTGCAAAAGCAAGTTTACCTGGCTGTACATGTATATGACTTTCATTATGTTATAGTTTAATGATATGTATCCTCTTTTTATTATATAAAAGCATTAAATTAATAAATATATATATATATATATATATATATATATATATATATATATATATACTTAATAAAAATATTTATAAGTAAAAAGAATAAAAATAACTTTATAAAATTAAAACTTTGAGAAAAAAATAAAATAAAATAAACAAAAAAAAAATAAATTAAAATTAAATTAAAAAAAATTTAAATTAAAAAATAAAAATAAAAAGGTTACAAAATTAAAAAATTAAAACTTTGAAAAAATTAAAAAATAAGTTATCAAAAAATATTTAAGAAAACTTCATAAATTAAGTTTGCAAAAGTGAGTTTACCTGCCTATACATGTAAATCACTTACACTCGACTTTCAGTTTATACATCATCTTATCAAAATGCATAAATGGAAACTTTCTCTAAACATATAAATTGATTTGAATATCTATACCTTTTAAAAATTATTTGTCTTTCTATAACTATTGAAAATTATTAATAAATATTATGTAAGTGAAACATATTTTGTCTGTTATTTTTTATTCTAAAACCATTTAAATTTTATCTAAGAAATTGCATTCCATTAAAAAATTAGTTGCTATGTATTCATATAATATTTTACTAAAAAGAAAATACTCATTGATTATTAAACAGCATTTTATGCATATCCATACTATAAAGAGGGCGCGACCAGAATTAGTCATCGAAAGGGACGCCAACTTGGCGATATCTCTAATATTTCGCCAAATTCCTCTAGACATTCATTGTGAACCAATAGGCATTACTTGCTTACAGAAAATCAACAAATTGACAGATTTTATCTAAGTAAATATTATATGCAATTAAATAATAGTTACTAAGTATTCAACTAATATTGTCTAAGTATTGAACTAATATTATACTAAAAAGAAAAATATATATAATATTTCAAATTTTGTCTAAGAAATTGTATTAAATTAAGTAAACATTTATTAAGTATTCATATAATATTATACTAAAAAGAAAAAAATATATAATATTTTAAATTTTGTTTAAGTAATTGTATTCGATTAAGTAAATAATTACTAAGTATTCATATAATATTATATTAAAAAGAAAAAAATATATAATATCTCAAATTTTGTCTAAGAAATTGTATTCAATTAAGTAAATAGTTACTAAGTATTCAGCTAATATTATACTGAAAAGAAAAAATAAATATCATATTTCAAATTTTGTTTAAGTAATTGCAAAACATTTAGTAATATTTCTACATAATATTTACTAAATATTAAATTAATATTACACTAAAAACAAAAAATAAATATAATATTTCAAAATTTTGTTTAAGTAATTGTATTCAATTAAGTAAATACTTACTAAGTATTCATATAATGTTATACTAAAAAGAAAAAATATATAATATTTCAAAGTTTGTATAAGTAATTGTATGCAATTAAATAATACAGTGAAACTCGTTTAAGATACGCCCGCTTAATATACGATCTCGTTTAAGATACGAATTATCTTCGGTCCCTTGAAGAATGCCTATTAAATCTGTCTAAAATTACCCGCTTAATATACGTATACATAAGATACGATCCCGCTTAATATACGAAGAAAGTTTGTCCCTTGATGTCAAAAAACCCGCTTTATATACGAAATGGTGCTTATGTAATCCGTTTAGCACGTGTCTTTAGGACAGAGGTAAAAAGAGCAACTGCATTGCGCTCGAGTCTCTCTTCTGCATCGAGTCTCTCTCGCCGCCTTTAATTTTGATCAAATAATTATTGTTCCTTGCATACATTTAGTTAGTCTTTCTAAAAATCTTATGAAAGACAAATTATCTTATCTTTTCTAATATTTTGTCTTATGAAAATTTATTATTTGTCCTCTTTAAGTATGTAGCGTATTTTAGTTTCTGTTTTCTAAAGATTACCAACATTTCGTTTTATTGTCTTTTTTTTTTTTTATTTGGCAGCGAGTATTGCATAAAGTCATTTAAATTTTGTTAATGTACAAAATGACTCAATAAAATTTTGGTAAAAAATAAAGTTATTCTTTATTTCAAAATCTTAAACTCAAATTCCCTAGAATATCTTAAAAATTGTTAGAAATGGGTAAAATGAGAGTTATAAAATGGCTAAAATACCTTAATAACAATGTGCACTGGCTTTATATGCATTATTACTCGAGAATCTATGAAATCCGGGTTAGTGATGGGCGATAACGAGATGTTTTTCTCGATTTTCTCGATTGTATGGACATCTCGATATTTTTCGATTGTATAAATTTTTTCTCGATGACTACAGTTTGCAAATTTCTTTTATAAATCATATATTATGTATTATATACGTCATACATTTATCAAGAATAGTCTGCGGGTGAACTGGAATGAGTCGATGTTAATAAAGACTAGGTGATTTCGACCGCTAGCGGGCCCCTCCTTTAATTGGGTCCCCTAATTTATACGTAATCTTGTAATATGAAATCACGAACAGGTTACCCGCTATATACGGCACTGATATATGATAGCAGGCGGGTGTGGTGTGCACGCACTACAAAATCTTGTAAAAAGTATAATATCGAAACGAATGAACGTCGGACCAGATCTCTTGGGGGAGGGGTCAAAGCGAGCGGAGGGGCACAGCAGCTGCATAATATGATTAAGTCGTCACAGGTCTTTAGGCCTTTCCAACCATATGTCACATGAGAAGTCTGGATCTGAATTTATAAAAATGCCCTCCCCGTGAGGGGAAAGGGGGGGGTGCGGGAGGTGGATAACATGAGTAAGTGGTCATAAGCCTTTCCAACAATATGTCACATGAGGGGTCTCGGCTAAATTTAGAAAAACACCCCCGTGGGGGAAAAGTGGGGGGGGGCGGTCACCGGAGGTGCATTACATCAATAAGTAGTCACAGACTTTTCCAACGATATCTCACATGTGGGGTCTTGGCCAAATTTGGAAAAGTGTCCCCCCGGGGGGGTCAAAATGGGGGGGGATGGACACCGGAGGAGCATAACATCAATAAGTAGTCACAGACCTTTCCAACGATATCTCACATGAGGGGTCTTGGCTAAATTTGAAAAAGTGTCCCCCGGGAGGGGCAAATTGGGGGAGACTGTCACCGGAGGTGCATAACATCAATAAATAGTCACAGACCTTTCCAACGATATCTCACATGAGGGGTCTTGGTTAAATTTGGAAAAGTGACCCCGGGGTGGGGGGGCAAAGTGGTGGTGGGGACACCGTAGGTACATAACATCAATAAGTAGTCACAGACCTTTCCAACGATATCTCACACGAGGGGTCTTGACTAAATTTGAAAAAGTGTCCCCCAGGGGGGGGGGCAAAGAGTGGGGGGGACTATCACCGGAAGTGCATAACATCAATAAGTAGTCACAGACCTTTTTAACGATATCTCACAAGACAGGTTCTGACTAAATTTGGAAAAGTGTCCTCCGGGGGGGGGGGGCAAAGTGGTGGGGGGCGGCCACCGGAAGTGCATAGCACTAATAAGTAGTCACAAACCTTTCTAACGATGTGTCACATGAGGGGTCTTGGCTAAATTTGGAAAAGTGTCCTGAAATTTCATATATTATAAATAATATTTAGCGGAGGACTCCATAAAAAAATCCGATCTAAAATGATAAAAGCGGAAAAAACTACCCTCGCAGTGGGGGCCAAATTGGGGAGGGGAGGAAGAAAGTCTCATAATATGAAAGAGTCATCCGAGAGCTTACCGATGACATATCACAGGACTGGTCCAAAAAAAGTTTGAAAATTGCCCCCCCCCCCTCTGTCCCCCCGTGGGCCAACTCTTTCACCCCGGAATTCACACAGCCGCCACTTTAAAATTTTTATGTTCAATAAATAATATTTACCGGAAGACTGGATAAAAAACCCATATTTAAAGTGATATTTAAATTTATTATAGAAATCGGCTACGGTTTTAAAAATTTGTTCGCCCCTTCCCCACCCCCCTTTGGGCGAAGAAAGGTTCATAGTATGAAAGAGTGGTCAAAGGGCTTTTCGATTATATGCCACAGGAAGGGTTCGGTAAAATTTTTAAAATTGCACCCCATGAGTCCACTCTCACGTCCTCCTCCCTCGAAATCACCCGACCCACCTTCCTCTTTGAAAATTTTATATTTAATAAATAATTTTTATCGGAGGGTTCCAGGTATGTGACATCTTGGTAGGGCTAAAATAAGAGAAACTTTGAAAATTAGGGCTTCATTTCACAGCTCATTGTCATGTCTTTTTCTATATCTCGTCCCTTTGTACTCTCGATAAATTTTCTTACGTTTCTTCTCTGCCGAGGACGAGAGAAATCCTCGAAAAGCTTCTCATAGCGAAATGTTGAAAAGCGCGAGAGAAATCCTCGAAAGGCTTTTCATTGGGAGATTTCGAAAAGGACGAGAGTAACAAGCGAGAGGCTTCCCATCGGGAAAGGTTGAAAAGGGCGAGAGGAAACTCTCGAGAGACTTCCCATCCCGAAAGGTTTAAAACCGCGAGAGAACCAACCATCGAGCAGATTCCCGTCTGGAAGCGTCGAAATGCTGGAAAAATCATCGAGATTAGATTTGCCGAAATGCGAGATGGAAATGAAGCTTTCAGAGTCGAACTTACCGCATTTCTGGTTTAAGTCGTAATTTCTCAAAGGAGTCCATTTGCTTATCCAATCTCTTTTTAGCTCACAGGCTATCTAAGCCTGAGAGCTAATGTACCCGTCGGTTCTGTGTGTATGCATGTACTGTACGTACGTATGTATGTACGTAACGCGATAACTCTTGATTAAAATGTACGATTTGCTTCAATTTTTTTTATGTTCATTCTGATAAGGCGTTCCGCTGTTTAGTTTTGACGGTTCATTGATTAAGGATAAAGGGAGAGAAAGGGGGCTGGTCCCCCCCCCCCCTCTCCTTAATTTAGATAAATAGGTTTTTCATGCAGAATTCTTCGATTTGCTCCAAATTTCGTATACCGGTTTATTATGTTAAGGAGCTTCCCTGATTAAACTTGGAGGTTCATTAGTTAAGTATGAAGGGGGGAAAGGGGGGTAGACCCCCTCCTTAATTTAGATAAATGGGTTTTTCATGCAGAATTATTCGATTTGCTCCAAATTTGGTATACCGGTTCATTATGTTAAGAAGTTGCCTTGATTAGATTTGGAGGTTTACGGGTTAAGTATAAAGGGGGAGAAGGGGCTAGACCCCCCCCCCCTTAATTTAGATAAATGGGCTTTTCATGCAGAATTATTTGATTTGCTCATAATTTGGTATACCGGTTTATTATGTTAAGGAGCTTCCCTGATTAAACTTGGAAGTTCATTGGTTAAGGATAAAGAGGGAGAAGGGGGGGGGGCTGGTCCGCCCCCCCTTAATTTAGATAAATGGGTTTTTCATGCAGAATTATTCGATTTGTTCCAAATTTGGTATGCCGGTTTATTACGTTAAGAAGTTGCCTTGATTAGATTTGGAGGTTTACGGGTTAAGTATAAAGGGGGGAGAAGGGGGCTGGTCCCCCCTTAATTTAGATAAATGGGCTTTTCATGCAGAATTATTTGATTTGCTCCAAATTAGGTATACCGGTTTATTATGTTAAGGATCTTCCCTGATTAAACTTGGAAGTTCATTGGTTAAGGATAAAGGGGGAGAAGAGGGGCTGGTCCCCCACTTAATTTAGATAAATGGGTGTTTCATGCAGAATTACTCGATTTGTTCCAAATTTGGTATACCGGTTTATTATGTTAAGGAGCTTCCCTGATTAAACTTGGAGGTTCATTAGTTAAGTATAAAGGGGGGAAAGGGGGGTTAGACCCTCCTCCTTAATTTAGATAAATGGGTTTTTCATGCAGAATTATTCGATTTGCTCCAAATTTGGGATACCGGTTTATTATATTAAGAAGCTGCCTTGATTAGATTTGGAGGTTTATGGGTTAAGTACAAAGGGGAGGGGCTAGTCTCCCCTTAATTTGGATAAAAGGGTTTTTCATGCAGAATTATTGGATTTGCTTCAAATTTAATATACTGATTTATTCCGATATGGCGCTTCCTTCATTAGATTTGGAGGTTCATTGGTTAAGTATACAAGGGCGAAAAGGGGGCAAGTCCCCTCCCCTTAATTTAGATAAATGGATTTTCATGGAGAATTATTCAATTTACTTTAATTTTTTTTCTATGTTTGTTCTGATAAGGAGCTTTCCTGATTAGATTTGGAGGTTCATTAGTTAAGTATAAAAGGGTTAAAGGGGTTAGACCACCCTTAATTTAGCGATATGTTTCTTTTTTTCATGCAGAATTATCTGATTTGCTTCAAATTTGATATACTGATTTATTATAGTTAAGGAGTTTCCCTGATTAGATTTGGAGGTTCATTGGTTAAGTATAAAAGGGGCAAACGGGGGGATATTTCCCTTCATTTATTTTTTGAGGGACATTATTCTTTGAAATAAGAGTATAATATACAGTTAGTGTTAATAACCTGTGAGCTCAATGCCATCAATTTAACTGGCACTTATCATTTTATTGCTATTAATCGATGTGGGTTATGAAGCATAGTGGTTTATGTATTCAGTTCTGTATAGTCCTAGTTTCAAACTTTACTGTTAAATTTAGTGTCATTTTGCCCCGAATTTTCAATGTTTCTCTTATTTTAGCTCTGCCAAGCTGCCCCATACCTGGAGACTCAGATAAATACTATTTATTAAATATAAAAAGTTCAAAGAGGAAGGTGAGTGAATTCTGGGGTGCGCGAGAGTGCACAAAGGGAGGGGGGGGGGCGGGTAATTTTCAAACTTTTACCAAACCTCTCCTTGACATATCATCGGAAAGTCCTTTCACTACTCTTTCATATTATGAACCTTTCTCCTCCCAGAGTTGAATTCCGGAAGGGGTTCGGGGGGGGGGGGGGGAGCGGTGCGGGGGTGACTTTTTTTTTTTAATTGTAGAGATTTCTACAATAAATATCATTAAATGAGGTTTTTTAATGGAGCTCTCCGATAAATATTATTTATTAAATATAAAATTTTAAAAGTGGGGCTGCGTGATTTCCGGGTATATTCTAGGATAAAAGAGGGAACCCACGTGGGAGGGGTAGATTTCAAACTTTTTTTGGACCAGTCATTTGATCTATCATCGGAAAGTTTTCGGCTATCATCGTAAAGTTACTCTTTCATATTATGAACCTTTCTTCTTCCTTCCTTAGTTTGGCGCCCCGAGAGAGGCACTTTTCGAACTTTTTTGAAATCGTAGCGTTTTTAAACATTTTAGATCGGATTTTTTTTACGGAGCCCTCCGATAAATAATTTTTAATATATGAAAATTTCAAAGAGAAGGATGGGGCAGGGTATATTTCGGGGGGGGGGGGCACGATAATTGGAATCCTGGGAGTTGGGACTCTTTTCTATCTTTTGCTGACACCCCTCATGTGATATATCATTGGAAAGCTCTGTGACTACTATTTCATTTTATATATCGCCCGCGCCCCTCCCCTTACTTTGCCCCCGAGCGGGGGCACTTTACTAAATTTAGCCGACACCCCTCATGTGCCATATCGTTGGAAAGTCTTGTGACCACTTATTCATATTATGCACTTTCCTTGCCCCTCCCTCCTACTTTGCTCCCCGCGGGAGTTCGTTTAATGTATTCCAGTCGAAGACTTTATAAAAATGGGGAAATTAAAGATCCAATCTCAAATGACGTAGAAAAATCAATAAAAAATTTTGATCCCTTTTATCATCCTTTAGTTCATATTTCTGCCACTAGGGGGTGCTTTTGATTCTTATTTCTTTGGCCATTTTGGTGCTAATTGCCGAAAAATTCTAATTTTTGATACTTAAACTCCCCTTACCGCTTCATAGCTACTCGCGTTTTTTCAGCTTTTTTCAACCAGGGGGCACCCTTACAAGACTTTTCCAGTCTTATGGCTCCTTTATAGTTTCCCTTTGGTTTGTTGTTTTTTTATTCCATCTGTTTTCAGTTACCCTATATTTAATAAAATCTGCCTTATATATATGTAAAAACAATGATTTCAATAATCGATTCTAGAACATCTCCTTTGTAGATTCTCGAAAGTAATCGATGACTGTATCGATTGTGTATTTTACGATAACGATTTTTTTCGATTGGTAAATTTTCGAGAATCGCCCATCACTAAGCCCTATCACTACTATGAAATTGTCGGCCAGAATAATAGCTAAGTTTTCCAATAACTGTTTTTAGCTTTTCTCGTTATAATCGATTGTAAAACATCTCGATTGTAGATTCTAGGAATTAATCGATGGCTGTATCGATTGTGATTTTTTACGATGACGATTTTTCTCGATTGTCGAATTCTCGAGAATCGCCCATCACTAATCCGGGTAACATACGATACCGCTTAAGATACGAAATGCTGTCGGTCCCCTCATTCGTATCTTAAACGAGTTTCACTGTAGTTACTAAGTATTCATATAACATTTTACTAAAATTTAAATTCAATTAAGTAAACAATTACTAAGTATTCATATAATACTATACTAAAAAAGAAAAATGTATAATATTTCAAATTTTCTCTAAATAATGGTGTTCAATTAAATAATAGTTACTAAGTATTCATATAACATTTTACTAAAAGAAATCATACAATAGTGAAGACATCAGTCAAAGTGTTTAAACACGTAGTTTAATTACATTACTCTTGAATCAACTTCACTTAAATTTATTTTTTTCTTCAATTTATTATCAAATGAATCCTGAGTTAGCATTATTTTAATAATTTCTTATTAAATTCCAGAACTTATCCATTAAATAAGTAAATTTTTAATACTTTGAATATATTAGAACGTTTAATATATCAGCCACCGTTTGTATAAGCAACTGTTATTCGCTTATTAATAATGACTATTATCATATGTTACCATACAATTATTCAAAAAGGATAAAACCATTAACATAATACATATCATCCACCCTGTATATAAAAACTACTACCTTGTGTTACCACACTATTCTTCAAAAGAGGATAAAACAATGAACATAATATATATCATTCACCCTGTATATAAAAACTGTTACCTTGTATTATCACACAATCCTTCAAAAAAGGATAAAACCACCATTCAAAATGCATTCCTATACACTTAAATCTATGTGGGTTTTTTTTTCAAAGTGATAGAGTATGATACCCCTATTACAACTTTTAATGGGATGTTATAATTTGTACATGTATAACTAAAGAAATAAACAATCCTATAATAATTAAAAATGTATAACATATCTATAAAATATCTCACTAAAAATCTTAATACTATGATTCATACTTTTCAAAAATTAAAAAAGTTAATACTATTCTTCGAAAAAGAATAAAACCATTAACATAATATATATCGTATCAATCAATTAATCAATCAGTCATATCAATCAATCAATCATATCATATCATTACTAATATGTATGTTTATTTTGCTATACCTTTTAGAACTTTTAATAGAGTGTTAGAGTATAATTTGCATATGTATAACTTAAGAAAACAACAATTCTTTAATAAATAAAAAATATAACATAAGTTTAAAACATTAAACTAATAATCTTAATATTATAATTTATACTTTTTAAAATTAAAAAGGTTAAAAACACTTTATAAAATTTAAAAATTAAAACTTTGAAAGAAAAAAACTTTTATAAAATTTAAAAATTAAAACTTTGAAAGAAAAAAACTTTTATAAAATTTAAAAATTAAAACTTTGAAAAAAAAACTTTATAAAATTTACAATTAAAACTTTGAATAAAAAAACTTTATAAAATTTTAAAAATTAAAACTTTGAAAAAAAAACTTTATAAAATTTAAAAAATTAAAACTGTGGAAAAAAAATTATTTAAAAAATTAAAACTTTGAAAAAAAACTTTATAAAATTTAAAAAATTAAAACTTTGAAAAATTATAGAGTTTACAAAATTAAAAAAATTAAAACTTTGAAAAAGTTTAAAAAATTAAGTTATCAAAATTAAAATAATATTTAAAAACTTCATAAATTAAGTTTGCAAAAGCGAGTTTACCTGCCTGTACATGTACATGACTTTCAACATGCTATACTTTAATATATATCTTCTTTTTTATCGTATAGAAGCAATAGATTAATATATACACACACACATATATATATATATATATATATATATATTTCACCGCTACTCCCGTTATGAATCTTCTGTCGTAGCGTCAGCCAGTGCCCGACCAATGGGGGCAGGGGCGCGAACTGCGGACGCGTGCGTGCCGATTTCTGAGCGAACCCTCGGAACTTCTAGCATATTTAGGTAGTCGCAGGCCGTAAGTGGTGACCGGGAAATCAAAGTCAGGTTAAGATAGTAGTTGTTCCAATAAAGACACAGTTTTTCCGGGGACCTGATTTATTATTCCTTTGTTACATCCTTTTGAGAAATCAGGCCCCTTTTGGATTGAGAGCTGCTACTTTACTTTATGGCCATCGGGCTTGGGAATTATGTGTACCGCAAAGCGATACTTAAGAGAGCCGAGTGTCGTGGAGTTAGTGCATTCTTTTGATGGTAAAAATCCCTGTCCGGGGACCCGTGCATCGGTATAAATATACTGTATTTCGGATTATTCCTGCTAGGGGCCGTTGAAGTCAAAGGAGGCGTCTTTAAACTATAATTGGTCGTTAGCTGAATGATTGACTGCCCGGGATAAAGGCTGTGGTTTGAGTTTGGCCGATCGAATACAGCAAGATTTACGAATTGCACTTATTCAGCAAAAATACCCTTATGGGATGTGCCAAAACGATCTTTGAAAGTTATAAGCTGCGATGCGGGAAAGTTAATTTAACAGGGGCAGATGCATTCAATCAACTGAGACACAATTACAAAAGCATTTTAAAAGTTTTAATTATAATTTCTAAATTTAAATTTTAAAAAGGGACAAAAAAGGAGATTTTAAAAAGGGGCTTAGCTTTTTCATATCCCTTTCCCACTAAAACAAGAGCCACAGGGATCGCCTGCAAGACCTGTGGGTCTTATCTCGTAAATTTTACCCAGGTTTTTTTTTTTTTTTTTTAATCGGTTTCAGAGTCTTATTTTCTCCAGCTAGCTCTCAAGTCAATTGGATCTATTTTTACATTCATATATAAAGTTTACATAAAAATAAAAATATTGGGTACATTAAAGCATTGGAATTCTTTCAATTGTGCTGCAGCAAAATAATAAGGGGACAGTCTCGAGACATGGGACCTTTAATACACCAAACTGTCTCTAAAGCAAGTCTTTTGGATGTTTTTTGTAAATGTCTCTGGGTATTGTCCATTGAGAAACATCCTTTTTTGGTATAAAATTGTAACATTAACATATACAGCATACTAAAATACTCAAAGATAACATACTGCTACCTATACAACATATTCAAATGCAAAAAATATTTACACATACAAAATATTCAAAAATATAAAATGTTCAATAATACACAATATTCAAAAATATAAACTATTCAATACTACATAATGTCCAAAAATATAAAATATTCAATAATACAAAATGTTCAAAAATATAAAATATTCAATAAAAATGTTCAAAAATATAAAATATGCACTAATACTATCAACACAAATATATGGTCTACCAAAATGCAATTTGGAAAGTTTGCATTTCGAAAAATACTGAATTTTCACACTGAGATTAAATAAAAGTAAAATACACTATAATACTAATAACAACAAACACATTTCTTCTTATTCTACCTTTCTGTTTCGGTAGGGACTTTACTACTTTTTTGATGCAGCCAAGGGTTATCTTTATGAAAAACAAACTAAGTTGTCTAAAAAGGAAAACTATAGCTAAAAAATTATAGATATACGCTTGCTATAATTTTCACCATGCCCAGGGTCAGTGTGACATGGGTTTTCATACTCTGAGGTGAATATCATCCCAAAAAATGGGCCTCTTGCACGACCGAAAAAGGAAGGTGGGTAATCGATATTCACCTGCAAAGGGGAAGCGAAGCAGTTTTGCCAGATTCTCCATTCAACCTGGAAAGAGAATCTGGGAAAACAGTCCGGCTAAAGATGGGTGGCCACGGAGCGGAGGACCCCTTCATATGTTACAAAATCATCATAATATAGTTATAAAAAAAAAAAATTCTAACAGTACTTTTAAACTGTCACCATCATTCTACGCCGCTGGGGGAGTTGGGTTACACGCCCAGCTGGGTCCTCGTCCAAATGCTACGAGCAAGGGGGACGACAGGAAAGCAAAAATAAAAAATTGAAAGAAAAAAGGGATAGATGGGGTTTATTCATGGTTGAGTTTAAGGTTTTGAGGAGGGTGGTAGTATCTTAACTTGGATGAATGGACAATTTCGGAGTTTCTTTTAAAATGTGGACTGGGTATATCAATTTCAAAGGATACCTCAGAAAGTTGTTTTAAAATAGTGTATGGGCCAGAATATGGCGAAGTTAGTTTACGGGTATTAGGGTAATGAAATTCTTCATACATCACAATGTCACCAACTTTAAACTTTACAGGAAGGAAACGAGCATCATAACGGACTTTATTCTTTTTATGGTAAGCAATTGTTCTCTCTTTAGCCAATTTTCTAGCTTCCTCCACAGGGGGATAATAACTATTATTTGGTAAAGGAGGATCATATGGTAATTTTCCTAACAATAAATAACTAGGGGTGAATTGGGTTACAGAATGAGGAGTATTATTGTACTCATATAAGACTTCATCTAAAAGCTTAGTCCAGGGTATTTTCTTGGATGTGGAATTGACTTTACATTTTAATCTAGTGACAATAGTCTGATTTAGGCGTTCAATTTTCCCATTCGTCTCTGGGTGATGGCTGCTCGTCAATCTGTGTTTTACATTGTAAGTACGAAAAAATCTCTTAAACCTGGAAGCTGTAAATGCTCCATTTCTGTCAGTTAACAATCTATCTGGTACTTGTATCTGAAATAATTGCTTCAAAATGTTTGTATAAGTTTCGGTAGTTACACTTTTTGAAGGAAAACTCCACACATAGCGAGTTGCATGATCAACGACTAAATGCAAATATTTTTTTGTAGAATTGTAATAATTAAATCCGCCAACAGAGTTTACTGCTAAACATTTAAAAGGTATATCTGTTGGAGGCATTAATTGCAATAAGCAAAATCTTTTTTGCCTACATTTTTTGTTTATCTGACAAGTGTGACAGTGTTTTACAAAATTTTCAATGTCCTGATTAATGTTAGGCCAATAACACTGTGGAGCGATTAAATTTATCATCTTATAAATTCCAGGGTGACCAAATTGTGTGTGGGTTTTCTCTAAGAGGGGTAGACGTAAAGACATGGGGACCACAATCTTATACAAACTTTTCTTTTTAATTACAACAACATCATTTATCTCAGTGTACTTTTTACCATCAACTGTTACATTTTCTTTTTTCTGATTGTCTCTTATTTCATTCAAGTCAAGGAGATGTATAATATGGGGTAAATTTTCTGAAACAGGCTGTCTAGATAGCATATCAGCTTCAACATTAGTGGAGCCTTTTTGGTATTTAATTTCATAGACAAACATACTAACTTTTAGGGACCAGCGGAAAAGACGTCCTCTTAAATTTTTAACACTTTTGAGCCAGGTAAGTGCCGCATGGTCTGTATGTATGACAAATTTTTGACCGTGTAAATAATGATAAAATTTATCTAAAGCATCCACAATTGCCAAACATTCTAACTCAGTAATTGCATAATTTTTTTCATAATCGCGAAGATTTCTGGAGTGATATGCTATAGGATATAAGGTTCCTTTTTCATCAACTTGTTTCACAACACATCCCACTCCATGACTTGATGCATCTACAAACAAATGACAAGGTGTTTTGGGATCAAACAACTTTAATATAGGTTTTCAATTAAAGCATTTTTTAACTTTTCGGAAGAATTTTGACAATTTTGGTCCCACACATAAGGGATATTTTTCTTCATCAAATTGTTGAGAGGGTATCGAATGTTAGCATATTTTGGAATAAATTTGTGATAAACATTTATAGATCCCAAAAAACGTTGTAATTCCTTTACATTCGTAGGTGGTGTTAATTTCTTAATTGTCTCTATATTAGGATTGTCAGGTGTGATACAACCATTGGAGACTTCATATCCTAGAAAATTAATTTTGGATTTAACAAAATGACACTTTGACAATTTGAGTTTAAGGTTTTCGTGGACACAGATATTAAATAAGGTCTCTAAATGACACAAATGTTCTTCTTCATTTTGGGAGAATACAATAACATCATCAAAGTACTTACAGGCAAAGTCAATTTTGTATTTATTAAGGATTCTTCTGAGGGTACGGTTAAACCAAGCAGGCGCGTTTTTCCATCCAAATGGTAAACGATTCCACTCATATAATCCAAAGGTGGTGGCAAATGCCAGTTTCTCAGTGTCTCGCGGGTGGATAGGAATGTGCCAATATCCACTGGCCAAATCAAGAGTGGAAAAAACTTTAGCATACGCCAATTTATCTAACAGGGTGTCTATTCTAGGTAAGGGTTCTGCATCTGTTTTTGTAATGACATTTAATTTCCGAAAGTCAATACATAATCGGGTTTTCTTCCCTTCTTCACGTTTATACACCAAAGTTACGGGTGATGAATAAGGGGAATAACTTTCTTCAATGATACCGGCTCGCAATAAATTTTGAATTTGGTCTTTAATTTCCTCTTCTTTCTTAGGGGAAGTGCGATATACTCTTAAAGAAACGGGGAGGTCTGGTGTTAACTGTATTCTCTGGGGTTCAATGTTTACACAGCCTACATCATATTTATCTTTAGCGAAAATACAGACATATTTGGCTAGAAGTGCAGGTAATTGTTCCTTGACAGTCTGAACATTTGGCACATGTTCAGTGGTGTCGAACAACTCCGGCTCAAAATTTTCTTCGAATATCTCTGCATTTTCAACTGTATTTTCCATTTCTGGCTGGTTATTATATGCTTCTGATAAATGTAAAGTATGGTGAGATGAATTTGTTGAAATATTGCCCATGAGAGCTACTTTCTTATTCTCTTGAGTGATTTGCATTTTAACACAGTTAATATTTAATTTAAACACAGTTTACAGTGGGGTAGCCCAATCAAAGCATAAGGTAACTGATTATTAACTACAAAAAGTTCAACATTCTTAGAGATACGTCCTAATTTCAAACTAACAAGGCATTTTTCTTTCAAAGCTAGAACACCTTGTGTTTGGGTGACCGATATACTCTGCTGAACGTTACATATTTTTAGGTTAAGTTTGTGGGCTAAATGACCAGGAATCATACTGATTGAACTCCCTGTATCAGTCAAACAAGGTAGTGAGTCGTCACTTTTTACATCAGCAATTTTTTGACAATTTCTATTTGATTTTTTGTAGCTAGCTTTTTCTTTTTGTATATGTCCGGACATAAGAAACCGTCATTGATTACTAGATATATTTTCGGATGACTCATTAGCTCTGTGATCTTGGTTGGGGTTCGCAAAGTTCATATTGGGACTAGGGGTTGGAACTGCTAAGACTTGTTATCGAAAAGGGCAGTATTCCACCCAATGATACGCATTTGGTATTCCTATATTAAGACAAACTTTGCATGGGGAGGGTGGCAAAGTGGTCTGGTGATGTACATTCGGCCTTGGTTGAACATTTGACATCGGTCTAAATGTATTTTGAGGATTTCGTGTTTGGTTAGATGCAAAAGGTCGAATGTTGGGTGTTTGATAAAGAACTCTGTAGTTCCACTGTCTGTTAAAATTCTGTTTTGTCTCATATGGGGATCGAAATGGTCGCCATTGTCGGTATTGATTGGGGTTTTGTGGGCTTGCGTCAACTTTGCTCTCATTTCCTTTTCTGTCCAGTTGCAGTTTGCAAATTCTGAATACTAATTCACACCACGAATGTGTTGTCGAGGGGTTGCTTGCAATAACTAGCTTTTGCATTTCTAACGGCAAGCCCTCCGTTAGTCCTTCCAAGATAAGCTTCTGGTCTAACCCTAAGGTTCTCCCGATTTTAGTCTTTTTCTGATAGTATTCGTTCAGGTCCTCTCCAATTTTGTATCTAATACGGGTAAAATCAGTTAAAGAAAGAGTGTCAGGAATTTCGTAATGTTCATTGAACAAAGTGACAAATTCGGACCAATGCAGCACATTTAAACAATTATTAATGTACAACGTAAGTGCACTGTCTTTTAAGTATTTCTGTATGTGCCTAATTTTTCAGAAGTCGTCTTTTTCCTGGTCTATACAAACACTCTCAAAATAGGCTAGCCAAGCTGTCCAATCCATATTCGCTGTTGGCGAAAAGGCAATGATATCAGGTTCTATTGACATTTTCGGGCTAGCGGTTATTGAGTTGTGACCAGACCCAGCTTGAGCTGACAGGATCTGTTCACCTAATGTTGTTACATTATGTGTCTGTGTGGCAACCCCGGACTTCTGACTAACTTTCTCTTCAGGACTACTACCTGTACTCCCATTGTTACTCGGAAGTTGATCTTTCTCGTTCCCAGAGTCATCTGACTTATTTTCTAAGTCGTTCACTTTTTCAGTAGGGGTACTCATGTTGAAATACAAAATATCACAGGATTACACAAAAATATAAGGCACAATTTAAAACAAATAAAAATTAAAATAGAATATTTTTCAAAAATTGCAACACAAGATTTGTAAAAAATGGGCTTAAATCTAAATGACATTCAAATTTAATACATCATTATTTTTTTTTCAAATTGAGATTTTAAAAAAATGAACTTTGAAATAAAATGTTAAAAATCCAAAGATTTAAATACTGTCTAAATTTCAGAAAATTACTCTCTTATAACAAAAATAAATAAAATAAACGTTGTCTTATTCTAATTTTTTGCTATTAAAATGACAAACAATTAAAAAATTACCTTTTAAATTTGTATTCTTTTTCTCTTTTTTAATTCAAGAATAGATTAAATGGTCTTACCTTCAACAAATCTATTCAAGCACATCCTTACATCTCCACAAACAAAACAACAAAAAAAAACGATCTTCATAAAAATTTCAACGCACTAATAATACTAAAAAGAAATCCTTTTACACATGGAACGTAAAACAGTCTCACTATGTCTTTTCTTTTTTCTTCTTCTACTGCTTTAGAAACCAAAACTAAACACAGATGTTCACTTTGATCTATATAAGACCTCTCTTGGATGAATGACTCACTGCTGACCTACTTTTTCCTGTGATAGGGTTCTTCATTTCGATAAAGTCCAAGGCAGGGATGAAATGACGGGTGTTTCTTTTTCTTTTTTCTTTCTTGAAAAGATAGTAACGTTCGTGGTTGGAAAAAGGACTTGTTTTCAGGAAGATTTTTTTTCTTATTATTAATTACTAGGGCAAATGCAAGTTGTTGTTGTTTTTTTATTTATTTAAGATATTTCTTTATGTCACTGTTACACACCTCCTGAGTGAGTTTTGCTGGAATTAATTGCTGGTTAAATAAACAGTAGATATGTCATTTTTTAGGTCTTCATTACACATCTCCTGATATTTGTGCTGGACCTCTGGGATTTGACCCGCGTAAATGCACCGTCGTGCCGACTTTTCAATGTACCGAATTCACCGCTACTCCCGTTATGAATCTTCTGTCGTGGCGTCAGTCAGTGCCCGACCGATGGGGGCAGGGGCGCGGACTGCGGACGCGTGCGTGCCGATTTCTGAGCGAACCCTCGGAACTTCTAGCATATTTAGGTAGTCGCAGGCCGTAAGTGGTGTCCGGGAAATCAAAGTCAGGTTAAGATAGTAGTTGTTCCAATAAAGACTCAGTTTTTCCGGGGACCTGATTTATTGTTCCTTTGTTACAACCTTTTGAGAAATCAGGCCCCTTTTGGCTTGAGAGCTGCTACTTTACTTTATGACCATCGGGCTTGGGAATTATGTGTACCGCAAAGCGATACTTAAGAGAGCCGAGTGTCGTGGAGTTAGTGCATTCTTTTGATGGTAAAAATCCCTGTCCGGGGACCCGTGCATCGGTATAAATATGCTGTATTTCGCATTATTCCTGCTAGGGGCCGTTGAAGTCAAAGGAGGCGTCTTTAAACTATAATTGGTCGTTAGCTGAATGATTGACTGCCCGGGATAAAGGCTGTGGTTTGAGTTTGGCCGATCGAATACAGCAAGATTTACGAATTGCACTTATTCAACAAAAATACCCTTATGAGATGTGCCAAAACGATCTTTGAAAGTTATAAGCTGCGATGCGGGAAAGTTAATTTAACAGGGGCAGATGCATTCAATCAACTGAGACACAATTACAAAAGCATTTTAAAAGTTTTAATTTTAATTTCTAAATTCAATTTTTAAAAAGGGACAAAAAAGGAGATTTTAAAAAGGGGCTTAGCTTTTATCGTTTCATATATATATATATATATATATATATATACACGCACACACACACATACATATATATACTTGATAAAATATTTTTAAGTAAAAAGAAAAAAAAGAAAAAAGAGTTATAATAATTAAAATTAAAAAGTAAATAAAGAAGTTTTCAAAAATTTAAAAAATAAAAATCTAGTTTTAAAAAAATTAAAAAAAAAATTTCAAAAAAATGTTTTTAAAAAGTTCAATTAGATTTAAAATAAAAGTATTCAATCATATCAATCAATCAAGATTTCAAATACAAGTAATCAATCAATCATATTAATTCAAATTCAAGTCAATTCAAGTATTACAAGTTAGCAGAAAAAATTATAATTTATCAAAAGTGAGTTTGCGTATCTATCTGTATATAAGACTTTAAAACTTTCACTATGTTTTCGTTTAGTATATATGTATTGTAACTTTCACTATGCTTTAGTTAAATAATTATAAATCTTTATGTTATCATCCTACCCTCATTATATCCTATAATTATACACTTCGAAACGTTAAAAGCGATATATTAATAAGTTCCTCAGTTTAAAAAATTAAAAATATTTAAAAAAATTAACTTAATAAAGTATTCAAAAATACTATAAGATGGTCAAAATTTGATATATGCATGCCAAAAAATAATGAATTTACCATGTCTGAACTGAGAAAAGAAACGTTTAACTTATCGCATTTCACATAGTGACATAATCGACATTACGTGCCTCCCCCCTTCATACCTTCTAAATGATCTATCTACAATCACGCTGTATTATCAGTCATGTGATCTAACTAATATGAGTTATTAACAAGACACTAATTCTTTTCATCTCACTCTGCGAATATTTTCTTCAAAGTCTATTATTTTGTAAAATCTTAAGTAACATGTTATTATATATTTGCAAACAAAATCCTATTAAATAACTTTTGTACTCTAGTGAACAAAGATTGATTTTTATACTGCTAAAGTACAGGGCTCCCAAATGGTCCGCCAACTGAATACCAATATTATTTTAGAAAAATTTTCTTTTTAGATTTTTCTTACAAACCGCCCCGGAAGCAGATTTGAAAGTTAATTCTAGCGCAAACATACCATAAAATTTTCTTTTGAAATTTATTGGTATTCAGTTGGCGGACCATTTGGGAGCCCTGAAAGTATGATCACTCATTGCTTAATTGGATAATAATATATTTAGAAGTAACTTAAATTTCCTATAAAAGCGAAGTTTTTTATTACATCATTCATAGAATTCAAGTATGAGTATTAACCAAGTTTTATATATTATAATACGCTATACCAACATTGCAAAACTTTAAAAAACAACTATACTTAAACATTCATATAAAAAGCAACAAATTATATATTCATACAACATATTATTATTCGATATGTACAGTCGTGGAAAAAAAAAAGTAAACACCCCCTACTAACTCCTCAACAAATTATCGTAGAAGTTTCTGGTACCAAATGATTGGAAATAAAGTCTACTTTTAAATGGTGCATATAAAGTTTGCTTAGGGGGCCATATACATATTAAAACGAATCATAACTTTGTTTTTTCAATAGCAGTACACAATTCTGACAGCATAAATGAACTCTACACCCTTCAATTAGTCTAAAAACAAATTTTTATGCAATTCGTACCATAAGTTTCGGAGAAATTAATTATTTTAAAACGAGCGTATTTTAAGGGCTGTATCCAGATTGAAGTTCGGTACTCGATTGTTAACGAGAGAGCCCCCTTCTTAATCAAGGCACCTTAAGCACCACTTAAGCAGTCAATGAAGCCTGCTAGATAACAGGATAGCATGAGAAATTTCACAATATCTAGTCACTTCTATCATAGACGGCCCCTTAAAACATCATTTTGTAGTTTTTTAAGCATAATTTGAAAACTACTTGGAAGAAAAATGTGAAATTTGGGACTTCCATAAAGCAGGACTTAATAAATCTGAATCCATAAAAAAAATTGTAGGTTGCAATTCATAATTTTTTCGAATATTAATTTCATAATTCATCTCATAAAATTATAAAAATTGCAAATTCAACGTATTTATGTTTGGGTATTTTAGTATTATTGCTACACAAAAAATTAGCTTATTAGGAGCATAATTTCAGGAGTTATAAATAAAAATTTGAAAATGTAATTTAACATTAGAAGCACTAAATTTTGAATATTTATAATTCAAAAACTTATCATTCAAATGACTTGAAATTTGGTGTCTAGGCATAGTTTGAACCAAAGTTTTGAAATATCTCGTTAAAATTGGGTATTGCCATTGAAAAAAATGAAGTTTGGATTCGTTTTAATATGTAGATGGCCCCCTAAGTAAATTTGATATACGTCATTTAAAAGTAGACTTTATTTACAATCGTTCGGTACCAATAACTTTCGTCTACGATAATTTGTTGAGGAGTTAGTAAGGAATGTTTACTTTTTTTTTCCACGACTGTACATATCGAAATATAGTGGGACCTACCGTACTTAGAGTCAGAAAAGAAATACTCAGTTTATCAGATTGCAGAACATGACGTAATCGATAAGATATCACGTGCTTCCATCATGCCTTCTGGAATGTTCAATGTACAATCAGACCAGTGGCGTGGCGTCCGGTCATCGCTGGATGCGGCGATGACCAAGCAATATTTTAAAACTCTTAATAAGCTTTTAAAACTCTACGATCCAGTTTTAGCAGAACATTTGGAGTTCGTGTATAAGTGAAGGTAAGATTTAAAGTTTCTTTTTTGAACATTCAACCATTGAATTTTAGAGTTAATAATTTTTCACCACAAACTTAAATAATTGCGATGACCACCGAAAATTTTCACGCCACGCCACTGAATCAGACTATGTTATCAAGTCACGAGGTCTAATTGATATGAGTTGTTAACACGACGTCAGCCATTTTCAATTTAGTTCTTGAATATGTAGTATGTAGGTTGGATATTTTCTTCAGTCTTATTTTGTGAAATCTTAAGTACCAGGATATCACGTATTTGCAAACAAAAATCCCATTAAAAACTTTCTCACTATTGTGAACAAAGATTGATTTTCATAGTGTTAAAGTATAATCATTGATAATATTTGATTGATTACTTAACCGTTATTAATATTAAATATAAAAGCGGAAGCTTTTATTGCATCATTCATAGAATTCAAGTTTGAATATTAACCAAGTTTTATATACTTATATAATTTATACTATGTATATACTAGTATATATTCTAGTACAAGTAGTTTTTAACTATTCTGTTACAGGAATTTTTCTTGTTGTCGTTACATAAAAAGTTCTAGGAATCCCAGTTTCCTAGAAAAACTTTAGTAACTTTACAGATTTTTTTTTACAGTGTAGATTGATATAAGATAGCTGCAAAGACGCCTCTTTGGAAGAAAATTTATCTCTTGTAAAATCATTCTTATATGAAGATAAAAACAACAGTATTGAATATGCATATATAATTTTTTGTAGAAAATTTCACACGTCTGCAGTTTAAATTAAGTTCAAGAAATGCAAATGTTAAAATAATAAAAACAGAATTATTTGACTCACTTCGACAGGAAAATAGGAAAAAAAAAATGTTTTACTGCATTACTATTCATTAGCAAACTTTGTTTGTATTATAGGCACCCTGCAAAAGCTGCATAAAACACTCATTTTTGGTACCAGTAAAAAAGAAAAGTAATATTTGCCTTATGGCATTTCATAATTAAATAAGTAAATGCAACTGTTAAAAAAAAAAAAAAAAAAAGTGATGATAATTGAATGAAATTTGAGTGTGGGATGCTGTTCCGGAAATGTTAAGTGATTTTAAAGTAAGCATTCAGTTAATATACTTTTTAGCATTTGTACACGGCAGTAACTTCAACTTTTTAACGTTTCTGTTGGAAGATTCCTCGACAGTGTTAAGTCAGACATTTTTCTCTGGGAGGAGATTTTGCAGCTGCAGGGTGTCGGGAGCGGACTATCACAATATGGAGAGGGGGAATTTGAACTTTCAGACCATTACCAAATAAAGAAATTTCAAATCATATTCGATTTTTTTTGTTTTTTTTTTTTGTTTTTTTTTTTTTTGTTTTTTTTGCATCATCGTTCTAAAATAATAAAATTCTACAGTGATTTTTTTTAGGTAGATTTTGTAAGAAATACTACTTATTGGGATCTCCCCTATGATGGAATTTCGGAAAATTTTTTGCAGAACAACACCAATCCCCTAGAACCCAAACCCACCACCAGTAAAAACTTTATATATATGTATATATCACTTTTTTATGGACACGATAACTTTCATAATTCTGCATAAATATCTTCGAAACTGATACATAAAATCAAGGAGCATAAAATCTCAGTCAAGTTCGTTAATGGGCAAAATCGGACCAAGGGGGTGGAAATAGGGCGGAGTTTTGTGAAAAACGAAAAGAAAAAACCCTTACCTTCTTAATAATAATACATATCGACTCAGTTTAAATTTATTATTACTTCTAAAAAACGCGCCAAAAATTTATATATGACATATTTTTGATAAAACTAAAAATAGACTCAAGGGGCGAAAAAAAAACAGGGTTTCGAGGAGAAAAACATTCATAACTTCATCAATTCTCAAGATATCAAATCCAATTAAATTTATTATAAATTGTCTTAATATTATCCACAACTTTTATATTGACAAGTTTTTGACAGAACTACTTCTTACCACAAAAAAAGAGGAAACAAAAAAAGGGGGGGGGGGTTGAAGAAGAAAAAAATCCATAACTTCGTCAATTCACAAGATATCCAATATGCATGAATTTATTATGTATCTTCTTAATATTACCTACAACTTTTATAGTGACAAGTTTTTGATTGGACCCATTCTTACAGCAAAAACAAATAAAAAATACATCTAGGTTGAAGAAAAAAATATCGTATAAAAGATGCACTCAAATCCAAACTGCTTATTTTATGACTCATTTTTAAATTCATTTTTGCTTTCAAACGCATCCAATTGGTAGGTTCTCTTATTATACCTTCTTATACTTGGACGATACCAAGCCTAGCACACGATGGAATATTTTTCTTGAATATTTTCTCTGCAGCAAAAACGAAATGAAAGAGAAACCAGCTTCGATGAAATTGAATATGCATACATAATTTTTGAGAAATTTTAGTAGAAAATTTCACACGCCTGTAAGTTTGGTAATTTGAAATTTTGATTGCTGAATTTTTATTCAACTCGGTTTAAAGGCATGAAAACCAACAGAGTGAAAAGGTGTCCAAGTCTGGACTACTGCGTAATGCCAATGATCCTGGTTCAAGTCCAGGCTTGAACACTATTTCATTCTGTTGGTTTCGACGCCTTTAAGGCGAGTAGAATAGCAATTCAGCAATTAAAATTTTTAATACCAAATATTGCTTTTAATTGAAAAATTTGAACTTAATTGTAATCTTGTCTTCTTTTTCATTCCCTAACCTGTGTGGAGTTGAAACAAAACTGAATAACAACCAGATCAGGAAATATTTTTTCTACTGAAACTGTAAATAACTAATTACCTAAATTAGACAGTTTATCTTTAAATGGCTGTTCTATGTTAATATTGCCCCACGTGATTATTGAATCTGCATTTAAAAATTCAAACATAAAACTTTGATAGGGGGTGGGGGGGGCTAAAAAAAGTTACTGTCTGAGGCAAAAGTACAGAACGACATCGATCTACAGAACGACACAGTCAATAACAGTTGAAAAATTCATTTAAACCTGTTTTGATTAAAAATGTTATACATAATATTTTGAAAATAAATATTGAATATATGAAAATATCAAATATATTTTGAAAATGAATATTGAATATAATATCATGATATACAGGGTGTCCGAGCTAAAAGTATCCAAAAGTTAAGGCTTATTATTATAGAACTATCCATTAGAATATAATAGACTGACCCTCTGCGGATTGGAAAGCCCTCCGAGATTTTTGGGGACTACACCAGTGTGGCCGTTTTTTCAGGCTAAATGCAGGCTAGATTTGGCCTGACAACAGGCTAAAAATAAAATCGATTGTCGTGTCATCTATTGACGGCTTGTATAATTAAAAATGTAAAAAATCATATTTTGAGAAATAAATTCGATATACGATCTTTAGGTTCACTCTAGCATAGTTCAATCAAAAACGATTACGTAATATTTATTATTCATACACAGGACTCCACAAAAAACATCTGATCCATTACTTTCTAAAGGCGTAAATTGTTGGAAGTATCGTATTTGAATTATATTATCCTACACTGGCGAAATTGAAATACTTTGTTGATATACATTACTGTATGTTTTTAACAAAAGATGTATACTTCATACATATTATTAGGGTTTCATATCTGAAGAAACCCTATTCGTCTCACTTCTCTGTTTGTCTGTCTGTCACAGAGCCCGTTCTAAGAAACTATATATTTTGGAGACTTGAAATTTTGCATACTTATAGCTAAACACCACACAGCAAACGCCAAAACATAAAATTTTGAAAAAGTCTAATATTTAACCCTCTAGGCTCTAACTTGTGTATTTTAAACAATTTTTCTAACTCAGCCCCTAATTAAGCTGGAGACAAGAAATTTTGCATACTTATAGCTGAACACCTCATATCAAACAACAAATCATAAAATTTTGAAAAAGTCATATTTAACCCTCCAGTCTCTAACTTCTGTATTTTAAGCAATTTTTCTAACTCATCCCCTAAAGTTGGAGACTTGAAATTTTGCATACTTATGGCTGAACACTTGCGATAACACGAAAAATCATTAATTTTTTGAAAAAGTCCTATTTAACCCTCCGGTCTCTAACTTCTGTATTTTTTTTCTAACTAAGTTCCCTAATTAAGTTGGAGACATGAAATTTTGCATACTTATAGCTGAACACTTGCGATCCCACTACATATTATAAAATTTCAAAAAGTCTTATATTATTACAGCCCTTTGACCACTCTTTCTTATTGTGCACCATAGCCTTACATATTTTAGTTTCATTTTTACCGCCAGGTGACGCCTACCTATATCGGATGCTATAGACCCTACCCCTTCGACTAATATGTCTACAGATAGGTTGTAAAACGGAGTTTCTTTCGGATACAGATTTTATTTACAATATAGTGAGCCCCCTGGTTGCAAAATGTGGAACTAACATATTTTTCAAAAAGGTAAAGTGTTTTGAGAGGAATATTAAACGAAACCATCTGTGCGATCTGTGATGACACTTAACCAACTTGTTTCTTCAAGATGGTGCATTTAGCATTTATAATAGTTATTTTACAGGGACGCACAAAAGAACACGAATATATTTTAAATGCGGGATTGGTAGATCGCTGATGGTAATGTAATTTTAGCATGTTGTTACAGTCACCCGCAGCATACTTTTTATTTTATTTTTATCAAGAGGGTGCAAATAGCATTTATAATTATTGTACAGGGCCGTACAATAGAATACTAATATATGTTATATGCAGGATTTTTAGATCGTTGATGTAATGTAATTTCAGCATGCTGTTACAGTCACCGCAGCATGTTTTACCTTCAAGAAGGTGCATACAGCAATTTGAGTTATTTTACAGGGCCGCACATAAGAACACGAATGTATGAAGCAAATATATGTTAAATGCAGGGTTTCTAGAACTCTGATGATAGTGTAATTTTAAAATGTTTTTACATTCTCATACAGAATGATTTTTGTTAAAGAGGATGTATATAGCATTTATAATTATTCTACAGGGCCGCACAAAAGAATACGAACATATGTTAAATGTGGGATTGGTAGATCATTGAAGGTAATGTAATTTTAGCAGGTTGTTACAGTCACCTGCAGTATTTTTTTTTTAAAGCAGGTTCATATAGCATTTATAGTTATTATACAGGGCCGTACAAAAGAATACGAAATACGAATATATGTTAAATGCAGGATTTGTAGATCACCAATTGTAATGTAATTTTATGATGTTGTTACAGTCATCTACAGCATGATTTTTCTTAGAGTTCTTAGTTCAGCTGAGTTAGAAAAATTGCTTAAAATGCAGAAGTTAGAGACCGGAGGGTTAAATATCACTTTTTCTTTATGATTTGTTGTGTTATCGCAAGTGTTCAGCTATAAGTAAGCAAAATTTCAAGTCTCCAACTTAATTAGGGGCTGAGTTAAAAAAATTGTTTAAAATACACAAGTTAGAGCCAAGAGGGTTAAATATTAGAGTTTTTCAAAATTTTATTATTTGTCGTTTGATGTGAGGTGTTCAGATATAGGTATGCAAAATTTCATGTCTCCAACTTAATTAGGGGCTGAGTTAGAAAAATTGCTTAAAATACAGAAGTTAGAGACTGGAGGGTTAAATATGACTTTTTCAAAATTTTATGATTTGTCATTTGATGTGTGGTGTTCAGCTATAAGTATGCAAAATTTTAAGTCTCCAACATATATAGTTTCTGAGAACGGGCTCTGTGACAGACGGACAGACAAAGGAGTGTGACAGGTAGGGTTTCATCAGATGAGCGAAACCCTAAAAACATGCTGCGGCTGACTGTAACAACATCCTAAAATTGCATTAGCATCAGCGATCTACCAATCCCAAATTTAGTTTATATTCGTTTCATATATTCTTATTATTTTGTGCGGCTCTGTAAAATAACTATCAATAACATATACAGTAAAACCTCGGAATAGCGGACACCTCGGGAGTGCAGAATTTGTCCTCTATTTGGAGGTGTCCGCTACTGAGAGTAAAAAATGTACAGTTATTTAAGTGTTGGTAATCGAAAAAATGTCCGCTAAATAGAGGTATCCGCTTAATCGGATGTGTCCGTTATGGAGGTTTTACTGCATAATATCATCCTTTACAAGAAAATTGCATGTTGTAGGATAGGCAGACAGACATCCAGAGAAAGATAACCTAAAGGAGGAATAAACATTCATGTCTTTTCTTTTAATCATCCACAATCGTTTCTAAATTTCGTTTATACGAGTATTAAAAAAAATCTGTTAATTTCCAGTCGATAGACTGACAACTATCTTTTAGCCTGAGTTTTTGGCTGGATTTAGTCATACAATAGGCCAGATTTTATACAACAGGCTAAAAATGGTCACCGTGGACTACACCACCATACTATCACAGAGATGTTACCGCATTTTTGAATATGACATTACCTACCTGGAAGTTGGATTGGAAGACGGGGCCCAATTACCTGGCTGCCAAGGTCTCTGGTTTTGACTTCATTAGACTTTTTTGCTTGGGTATTCATTAAATCTGTTATGTATAAACAAAAAATTATTGTGGATGAGCAAGAAGTGTGTCATTTAAGCAACTCATCTAATAACTCCTGATATGCTACAAAACACTTGCAGAGAACTGGATTACTGTTTACGCATTTATCATTCTACAAAAGGTGCACACATCGAAATCTATTGATAGTAAAACTTGGTGAGATGTTCTATTTAATTTTTTTTTTAATTCTAATGGATAGTTCCGTAAAAATAAGCCAGAACTTTTGGATACTTTTAGCCTGGACACCCTGTATATCCACAGATGCATATCACCAAACCTGTCTAAATGTAACGCATATCTAAAAATAAACTTTATAAAGATCGAAGTAAAAAATATATCTGTCAGCTACTAAAAAGTAACAACTAACCTGATTTTCTCATTTTTATCTTTACAAGGAAGTAACAGCAGATCCAAAATGGAAGTCATGACACCTCAGAATAAAGAAAGTTTCTATACAACAATAGAATTTTAACTCAAATACACATTAAGGTTAATTTTCAAGCTAACAATGCTAATATTTTTTATACTCAAGAAATCATTTAAAACGGAAAAATATAAAATTTGCAGATAGTATTACTCTTTAAGCATCAAGAGATAGAACAATGTTTTTCATATACTATATTGAAATGGTAAAAGTGTTTAAATAAAAGCAGATATATGTTTTAATAAACTGTTTACGTGTTTTGTTCCCACCAAAGTCATTAATAAAACAAATAAGAATATTCTATAGTTGCACCATGTATAACGAAAGGATCTGAAACATAATTCTAACTGCTGCTATTCACATAACCGCGAAGTCCAGAACAGTAGCAGACCTGATCACAGGAAAAACTCAGACAAATTCATTAAATTGAAAACATCAAAAAGCAGGTAGGGTAGAGACAGACTCTGAAGACATCGGACAATCACTGCAGCTTCAAGCTTAATGTTCGCCTGTTTAAAAGAACAACCATCAAAGGTCCTTTTCCTTTCTTTTGAACACTGACCAGAACACCAGAAAAATTTTAATATGCAGGATGACCACTGCAGCTTCAAGCTTAATGTTTGTTTAAAAGAACGACCGTCCAAGGTCCCTTTCCTTTCTTTTAAAGACTGATTAGTACTACCAGAAAAATTTGAATACGCAGGATGACCACTGCAGCTTCGAGTTTAATGTTCATCCAGTCGGGGGTGGGTGGGCCGAGAGACCACCGCAAATCAAAGGATAGGGTGTTTAATGCATTAGACGATTGTAGCCACTTCAAACTTATTCATTGTGTTTCAAATCATTACATCATACATTGTGCAATTACAATATTCTTATTTGTTTTGATAATGGTTTCAGTACAGCCAAAACATGTAAACAGTTTATTACAACTTATTTTCATTGTTTTTATTTAACACATTTTAGGAATTAAAGAATTACAGTAGAACCTCGATTATCTGAAGCAATTGGGACCGACCCTCTTTTGAAAAATCAAAATTTTTGGATAATCGAGAATGCCTCAATTTTAAGATTAAGGAGAAATATATGCCCTATTTCTTATTATGCTAACAAGTGCTTAAAAAAAATAACTCAATAACAAAATAGAAACAAGAATAAATTACCTGAGTTTTAATTTTGAAATTAAGTATACCTTTGCATGTTTCACAAGGGTTTGAAATAATGTTTTGTTTGTCGCAGTTTCGATTGCCTTTGCTTTTAAAACTCTATCACGAAGTTTTTTAATATTATTAGTTCACAAGCATCACAGTCTTTCTGCTGCTCCAGCCATGCCAAACCTTTTGCAAAACATTCAAAAGCTTCAGAATTGCTAATTTGTTTGTTCCACACCGCAGCTTACGGAAGCTCAAGCAAAATTCAAAGGAACTCTAAGAAAGGGGGCCGGAAATAGTTATAAGTACTCGTAGTTCAGAATGGATCGCTTGCGCACAAGGAATATGATAGTTAAAAAAAAGCTTTGAAAATGGATTTTGCACACAAGGAATGTGATATTAAGAAAAGAAAAAAAAAAAAAAAGCTTTAAAAATGGATTTTGGTAAACCAAGAGTTTCGGTTAAAAGAGGTTCCACTGTATATTATTTCTGGGTGTTGAGATTTGTGACATGGTAATGCTATTCATTTCCCCAAAATTGGCTTAAAATGCCAATTTAGGCAACGTTTTCTAACAGCATCTTTGCCTTTATAAGAAAATGGGAATGTGTTCGATTTCTTCGCACCTGAACAGAAAATGTAAATTTTATTTTTTTATGAATATACTGCAAATATTTATGCATTTTCAATTGACAATGACTTCGTGAATGCGTGAACTTAAGACGAAAACTGATCCAAAGAAATGTGGTTCCCCCTCCTCTCCCACAACAAGAAATACTAATTAAAAAGACTTGACTTCTCCCCTTACTTCTAAATGGTAGGCTTGATGCACCACTGCAAGGAAGTTTGCAGGGATTTTTTTTTTTTACTTCTTCTTCTTGAGGCCCATTTTGTGAAAAGTACAAGTTATATTTGTGAAAAATAAAATTCAGTAACAAGAAAATCAAATCCTGTTTTAACTTCTTTAATACACTGGTACTTTTCGGTTAACCGGGCGCCAGTGTTATATATACATATATATAAAGTATATATACATACATATACATTTATATATATATATATATATATAAATGCATATATATTATATATACATACATATACATGTATATATATACATAAATATGTATATATATGTATGTATATATAACACTGGCGCCCGGCTAACCGAAAAGTACCAATACACCTTTTGATAAAGTTCTCCTTCCTGATGAACTTGTTTTGCTTACGATCTCATGTCTGCATTTTAAATAATAGTTTTATTTAATTATATAATATTTAATTATTCTTTAATTTTAAGTATACAGTAGAAGATCTTTATAACACAAACCTAAAAATGCAAGGTTGTACGTTATATAGAATTTTGCATTATATGGATCCCATTTTACACATCTTTAAATTTACCTTGTAAACATGTCAGAAACATATAAAAATACAGTAATCTTTATACTGCATTCCTTGTCACCTGGAGTTATCCAAATTATAAATTTTTGCATTATATAGATCATGCTACATTGTTTAATTTACTTTATAAACATGGCCCAATTATACCAATACCAAATCATTCATTATATTACTGATTTTCAAAAATGTTTATTGTAATAATAGCAATTTTTTCATTAAAAAGTTCTGAATTAGGGAGATAAAGTTGAAATAATGTCTCAAATTCAGTTTTCTAGAGAGTAGCAATTTTTATAATGTGGGAAACCAGGTGCTTCTTAACTGCAAAATTCATTGTTTACATCTGATAAGTTGTGCGTTATATGGGGAATTGCGTTATAAAGATCTTCTACTGTATATCCCTATTGATATACTAAAACAGTTTGTGAAAGTCTGTAATTTTTTTATACTATATTTTTTAAATGATCACTTTCATACCAATCATCAATGTTAGTTTGTTTTTTTTTCAAATGTTTTCTTTGTCGGCAACTATTACATTTGGCAAAAACAGTGTTGATATGACAGAAAAGTAGCCAATATTTTGATGGTCCAAGCAAAAACAATATACAGTAGGTACAGTAGGCTCTCTCAAATCTGCACAGGTTGGGACCAGAGGTTGTGCGGATTTCTGGTCATTGCTTTGTTTACATTTTTTAAACAGTCATTTGAATGTAACAATGCAATCAAGATTATAATGTTAATACTTACAATACAGTAAAATGTTAAAATAATTAAGTAAAGTAATAAACTCAAATAATAAAAAATTAGATAATTTTAAAAATGATTTAAAATATTAAAAGTAAAGATCAAGTAAATAATAATGTATCATTAAATATGCATAATAAAGATGAGATACATTTTCCTTGAATTACTATTGAATGTAGTTTGCCTCATAAAGGTACCCTACTTATTCATATCAAAACCAGAAAATAAGGAAGTTTTATTTCAGGTTTAAACTCTTAATACCCAAAAAAGCTTGATTAATACAGAAATATATTTGTTAAAAAGAATGTGATTAGCAGTGACATCAGAAATATCTTGAATTTTTTCAAAAATTTATACTTCCTTTATGAAAAAGCGTGAGTTCAGTAATATTAATGAAAATTACATATTAAAATACATATGGAATTGATATAAAACTAAAGTCTAATTTTGTCCCTGCATCTGAACTGAAAGTTTCATTATTTACATCTGTGATGATATACAAATTTTAGGCGTTTGCAGATTTTAGTGTTGCGTATTTGAAGGAGTCTAATGTACTATATTTTAACCGATGGTGTACTTCATACGAATACAACTTTTTTCTCCAGTCCCTTGCAATTTCCCCACTTACCAAGTTTTATTATATCTGCCCAAAACTTAACAGTCATATGTAGTATATATACACACTAACACACACAACTTAAAACAGAAATAAGTTTATTTTAAAATGGATTAAAAATAATTTGTTAAAAAAACAAATAACAAATAATCAGATAAAATTAACCTCTGTAATTTATTCAAAATTAGCTTTTATCCTTACCAGGATTTCTTTTTTTTTTAAATATTCTAATTCCAATCATCAGAAAAAAAAAATATTAGTAACATAAAAAATAAATTAAAAAAAACAACAGAATTTTAGATTTTACAGTAGTACTTGAACTTTTGATAGTATGATGAGAGAATAGAATGCCATTAATGATCTTACACTTACGGTATATGGAAGACATAATTAAACAGAAGGATTAAAAGCAGCAATGTCCAAGCAAGTGAAGCATTTTGGTAGTGCTAACATAACATGGCAAACATCATTATTTTGATGTTTTAACTTCCATAACTTGGGAATGCTAGTTGTAAATTAAACCCCTATGCATTTATTTCTAAATGCAGCTTGATGAAGCTTTTTTTTTTAATTTCAATTAAGAGTCCTGTATTGGGTCAGGTAACATTCACTTTACTTCAATTCAACACAATACTTGGGTCAGGACAGGTTAACACAATTTTATTTTTGTTCTTGTTGTAGCAGGTTGGGTGGAATTTAACTGTTTTGGTTTTGGATTGACCCAATTTTTCAAAAAAAAAAAAAGGAAAATGTCTAGAATATTTTCTCAGGTACTTTTCCTGCCTAGGCGAGATAGGAAAAATGATTTTCATGAGAGAAGGAAGTTTGGCCACATATTTTCTGGCAACCATTTCATTATTTTACACGCACGAACAATTTTTTCACTATTTATACACGCTAGTTATTCAATTTAATGTAAAGAAGCCATTTATTTATATTTATATACAAACAGAAGTAATTTGTATACAAAAAAAGAATCATTATACATACTATATATTATATATATCAAGACAACATGAGTTTCAAAACTTGCCTTATCCAAAATTTAAAAAATCGTATTTTCTCTATCAACTATAGGTGCAGATTCCCAAAATTTTTAAGGAGCCAGTGGCTCCTAAATCCAAATAATCCAGTGGCCACATTCTGAAAGAAACACATAAAAGCAATTAGCGTTTATACAGTGGGGGGGAGGAATTCAAAGTGAAAAATAATTTACACAGGTACAAAAGAAACACAGAGTAATTACATCAAATGTGTATATTTCATTTAATCAGATTATAGAAACGCGAATTTCATCGTTTGCAAAAAAAACAAACGATCACAAAACCTCTCGCAAATTTCGTAAAAGGATCATGAAAAAACCACAAATTTCGTCGAAGGATGACGGAAAAAACATGATTTTAGTCAGAGGATCGCGAAAATAAAACAAAATTTGCCAAAGGGTGGCAGCTTAGACACCGAAACAAAGAACTTAGCAGGAGGAAAATACAAATTTCGCCAATCTTCGCAGAAAAATCGTCAACTTTGTCAAAGAATCATAGAAAAAAACACTAATTTTATAAAAGGATCGCAGAAAAGACCCTAATTTAATCAAAGGATCACAGAAAAGATGCTAATTTGGTCTAAGGATCGCAGAAAAAATGCTGATTTCGTCAAAAGATTACAGAAAAAGTGCAAATTTTATCAAACAATCACAAAAACCTTGCAAATTTTGTCAAAGGATCGAGAAAAAAGCACAAATTTCGTCAACGTGCGTTTAAAAAAAAAACACACCATATTCATCAGAGGATTGTGAAAAAAAAGCGAAATTCACCAAACGATGGCGACTTAGACACCAAAAATTACTCGCCAAAGCAAAAAATTTAGTCGTCATATGGCAATCGGTGACCGTTAATCTGCACCTATACTATCAACCTATTCTATTAGTAAACCTGCACAGAAAAAACATTACAATCTGCAAAAAAACTAGTTTTATCCTATATTTCTGGCATTTTAAAATCCTGGTGGTACTTTTCGGTTAGCCAGGCACCAGTGTTTTATATGCATACATATATATGGTATATATACATACATATATATGTATAAATGCATATATATGTGTATATATATACACATACATGTATATATATATACTTATATGTATATATATGTATGCATATAAAACACAGGCGCCCGGCTAACCAAAAAGTACCATCTTGGTTTACAATGAAAACCAAGGGACGCAGATTGAGGTTTTTCGCAATTTCCCAAAATTTGATTTTCTGGATTTTATTCTCTGGATCCTATATTCTGGATCTGATTCTCTGGCGAGTTTTGAAACTCCCATCCTCACATAAAATGTTTATATATACATATAAATTCATATATAAACAAGCATAAAAGTTGAAATTTGTTTTCACAGCTGTTTATATCAGTTGGCAACAAGAATGCTGAAGCCTGAATGGTGCCAAATTATTTTTAAAAAACGCCACGGCCCCTATACTTAAAAAGTTTTCCACTATAGACCTTTTTTTCAGATGAAGAAAAATCATACATTTGAACATGAGTATGTATATGTTCATTTTTTAACATAAAAAATAAAATTAATATTAGCGGTGTAAATATAGACTATTTTTCCATATTTGTATTAAAATATGGATTAATTTACATCCAATTCAAGTCCGGGTTCAGATCGGGCTGATTTTAAATAGAATTTTCAGTTTCAGCTCAGGTATAACCCAACCCGTACAGGACTCTAATTCCAATGCCATGATAATGATATGAAAAAAAAACAAGCAATGTATGAAAAGCAAATACAAATATCATAGGATCTACTTCATCGTAGTACAAGATAAATATATTCTACTTTAGGTTCTGGTTGAACAACACCATTTTTTGCATCTAGAACTTTCTGGCTACATTCCAGAAACCTCTGACCTTCTTCTGTCCCAATATGAATCTTACAATGTTCTCGCAGACTTGCACGATCTGTAAATCTAGCATCGCATATGCCACATACTTCAGGTGTATGACTTAATCTATGTTTCACGAAAACGTGCCTTTTGCCAGTAAAATCTTCGTTGCAATATTCACATATTAAAGGTTTTGGCTTTTTACCTTTTCTACCTTTACCAACTGTTTCTTCCTTTTCTTTATACTGTTCTTCATCTTTATCATGTTTGGCTTCATGTTTTCTCAAACATGTCTCACCTGCGAAAAGCTTCCCGCAAAAACGGCATGAATAATTTTTGGCCCTTTTTTCTTTTTTGCTGGCAAACATCATAACCTCATCTTGAGAATAGGATTTGTCTGCACTACTTTCTTCAGTGGGATTCTTGCTGACGCTTGAATCATCGGTAGTAACATCTAAATGAGTTTTAACGTGCTTTTTTAAATGTTTCTTTCGACCAAACACTTTGAGGCAAATCTGGCAAGTATAGCTCTTTTCCTCTTTGCTTGGTTCACTAGTGTTGTGTGATAACTTATGTTGTTTGTAATTTTCTTTAAGGTCAAAAACTTGTTGGCATATGCGACATGTGTATGTTTTTTTATATTCAGATGTTACCATTTCGATTCTAGGTACAGGATTTTCTTTGTGAGAAAACATATGCTTATTCAATTGAATTTTAGAAGAGAAAACTAAACAGCACTTCTCACACGTGAACGAGCGCCGAACTTTAAGTTTTGGAAGGCACAAATCATTTGATTTTTCGTCTTTCTTGTTACACTGAAAGTCCATATCTTTATCAGAATCATCTTCATCCTCTACTGGACTTTCATGATTATCCTCCGTAAAATGGCTAACCATGTGACCTTCGAGAGCAGATTTTCGAGTAAAACTTTTGTCACAAATGCTGCACTCATGTTTCCTACTTTCACAATTGAAGTTACTCAGAGTATTAGAATTAGAGGAATCTAGTGAAGTTTCAGATCTAGAACGGCAACTACTGCTACTCAGATGGTCTTGTAAAAGCTTGTTCGAAGCAAAATAAACATTGCATTCACCACAGTGATACTTTTTATGATTTAAACAATGCACCTCGTATTGTTTTAACCTTGCAAAAACTTTCCCACATTCTTGGCACTGATACGACGTCTCGCTCGAGTTTTTACGACTATTTTTCAAATGACTCTTGATCGGTTTATGAATCGCTATATGTTTTTTCAAAGCAGTCATGTTTTTGAAAGATTCCCCACACTCGTCGCAGTTCAATATATTCTCCATCGTATGCTCTCCAGCATGCCTTAGAAGCGATCTTTTCGTGTTGAAGCATTTCTTACAAGTTTCGCACTCAAAGTTCCCTTTCTTAGACAATCTTAAATTGTACGAAGCAGGTTGATTTTCACAATTGCTGCAAACATAAGGAACATCACCTTCGTGAGATAAAAGATGCCGTTTTAACTGTACTTTCAGAGCAAAGCTTTGACCACAAATTTTGCACAAATGAGGTTTGTCATCGAAGCTAAATGAGTTATCATCAGATGACGGTATATATGGTTTTTTACATATTTCACAAGCCATCACCCTACCATTAAACTAAAACATCACTATAGAAAGTAATAATCAGATACTACGACTGGAAAAGTTTAAATTGCAATATTGAACGATCGTACGATAAAAGAAATGAAACAACTATCCGAAATTTTTGTCATTTCAGACATGCTTCTAAAACGCCAAAATTACAAAAATAACAACAACAAACATCATCATCATTAACAAACTTAATCTTAGATGAGTCGGTAAAGTTGGACAATCGAATTTTACCAAATTTACATATGGCGACATCTAGTTGTTATATTTGCAGTTAGTAGCGATAACCCAGAGAAGATAGCAGAGCAAACTCTTAAAAAATTCCCAAATTGCTGAAAAATAGAGTTTAACTCAAGTTTCTACTCCATTTTTAATTTAAATTATGTTTCTGTATTTGATAATTATTATTGTTTGAAGTATATGGCATGTGTTACCTGGAACATATAAATCGTTAAATTAGTGCATTCAACCCGACTTTTAAGATACATAGACCTACAAACTGTCAGTTTAACTGAGGATTTTTGATCACAGCTGTTGTACGGCAGTAAATATGTTTTATATTCTAATATACCTAAGAAAATGCTTTTATCAGCGTATTTTTTATTGCAGATCATTAAGTATTAGTCTACCCTATTTCATTTAGGCCTTTTTTTAAAAGAAAATACTTTATTATTCATCATTTTTTTTGTTTTTTCGTATAACAAGTAAGTATTTCAATAAACATCCTCCAATAATAAAAATATAGTGTTACTTTGGTTAATACGCATTTTTTAATTACCTTTTTGCATAAAAAATTAGTTTTAAAAACGTAGATTTCTTTACAAGTAATTTAAAATTTTGTAAATTACTATATTATGTTACAGTTGCTACCTTAAGGATTAAATATTTAATCTAAACTTCCCTAACAGTTACTTTTGTAAGTCAAACTTAAAAAAAAGATGGGATTATAATCTTTAACAATCTGTTTCCATATAAATTTCGCCTTATATGGCATGTGAAAATTAGATACTCTTTTTCAGACATACCATCCATAAAATTATTAATAAATCGCCTTATTTAACTTTATTTCTGAAAATTCAATATTTATAACGCATATTTAGATATAAAAAATAGCTTCATGTAAAAAATATGCCATAAACTTCATATATATTGATAAAAATTAATTTTTAAAGCTCATTCTAGCCATAGCACTTAATGGACCTTGCAGGCGATGTGCGGCGATAGGGATTGAACCGGCGAACCCACGGTCAGAAAGCGAGATCTTACTTGCCGAGCAAAAGGCTAGCTCGATCGCTTCCTGCGAGAAACTCGTTTTACTGACCGCGCAAGATGGCGTCGCCACAGTACTCCACCCCTCAGAGTAAAGATAAGAAGTTATATGAGAAGTCTATGCTCCACCCCCAGTGAGAAGAGCATCTCGTTGATGCTGTACGAGGGAAGCGACTCAAGAATGAAAGGTTCCATTCTCTCATTGGTTGATCAGAAACCGGTCTTGGCTTGCTTCTCATGTATGATTTGGCGATGAAATGCAAGCACTTTGAGAAATATCGTACCTAGTTAATTCATGCTATTTTGGTGAGAGATTTCTGTGGACGAACTTGTCTAGTGGTTAACGCGCTTGTCTAGCAAGCTCAAGTACGCGTGTTCTATCCTCCCGGTTACTTTTACATTTTTTATTTGTGTTTTGTTTCGATTTTTATTAAGTTGGTTAATAAAGATTTATCGACTTTTATTATCCGTTCATTTCCAACAATTTTTTTAATTGTCAATTAAATAATTAAATAAAATTTTGATTAAATTAAGTTTTAATTGTTATTAAATAAAATAAAATTTAGTTTAAAATAAAACTGAAATTTAATTTTTATAAAATAAAATTTAGCTTTAAATAAATTTCAAAATTCATATAAGCTATTTTTTTATGAATTAAAGTGAACATTTATTGTAATTAAATAATAATATCTCCTAAACTTACATACATTATTTTTTTCCCTTATAACTTTAGTATCAGATAAATATTAAATTAGCAAAATTAATTTTTCAAAGTTTTCTTTTAAAATTAATTAGTATTTTTCATACAGAAAAACTTTATTCATTTATTATCATTTATTTGTAATTTTTTATTACGTATAAAATAATGTTAATGAAATTAATTTTTAAACTCATATTACTTATAAGCTATTTATTTCAATTTCTTAAAATGAATATTTTTGAAAATATAATGTTATTTCTTACACTTATATAAATATTTTTATTTTTATCTTATATTATTTAACAATATATCTGAATACATAACTATATTCAGTTTATTTTATTTGAAAGTAAAATTTTATTAATTTATGAATTCATATTAATAATATTATTAACTTAGCAAGTAATTAATTATTTAAACCAATTTGTAATTGTTAATTGTTAAATACTTTTTATTAAAATTTCCTTAAAAAATTTTAATTGTTATTATTAAAAAATTCTAATAAGCTACTTTTCAAAACAACATATATATTATATATATATTATTTGAAAACTCAGTCAAAAACATAAATTATTTTTATTAAAAAATTATTATAAATTTCCCCTTCACTATTACCACCCTAAATATTTGAAAACTAAATTAAAGCTATAAGTCCAAGTAATCATTAACTAGAAATATTTAATGCAACAAAATACATTATAAAAACTAAATTAAAGCTATAAGTCCAAGTAATCATTAACTAGAAATATTTAATGCAACAAAATACATTATAAAAACTTCTTATAGTTTTTGGTAGTTATTTCTCAGATATTATTGTTTTGGGTTCCAACTTTTTTTTCTTCTTTTGGGTGTGTGAAAAAAAAAAAAAAATCTGTCATTATTATTTAATTTATTTTTTCATTATATTTCACTACAAGTGTGAGCTATGATTTATTTTAGCTTGACCTTTTCATTCACTATCTACGAAACACTTTTTTTTTTTTTTTTGCCCTATTTGTTATTTTGCAGCAATAATAAATAGATATTAATATTGCAAATTACTATAAAGGCAAAGTAGAATTTAGATGATCTAAATCCCTTTCTGACAATTTTTATTATTTGAATACTAGTTTGGCCATTTAATTATTTATATTTACGCATACAAACTGCCATGAAAAAAAAAATGCATACAATTTGACTGAGTAGTTTTATTAATTGTTTTTTATATATTTATTATTTTTTTAAAACACATCAGCTATCAAGGAAGGGGAGGGGGAGTGCTTGAGTTTACTGTTCTTTGCACAGATAACTACAGTCAAAACACATAGGTAATTAAATGCAGTTGCGTAGCCAGGATATTATTTCGGGGGGGGGGGGGGGTCTAATCCCCTAAGCTTCTCTCCTCCTGATGCAAAGCTATAAATTAAAAACTATTAATTTTACTTTTCGCATAAATATCAATTTTATACTTTTAAAATATGGGATATGTTTTTTAAGTCTAATTTACATACACCTGTATATACAAAAGGAATAATGTGTAATGTGCAATTTAAAAATAATAAGTCTAAAATATTTAAATTGATTACTTTCTTAAAAGAAAGTCAGTTCTATCAATTTTTTGCAGGGAAAAAAAAAGATATTTTTAAAAATACCATATCATTGTTTTCCGTGAATCACTTTATATGAAAAATAAATTTAAATTCCTTACATGTCGGAAACAAAATTTAATATGATTGCAACATAATACTTGAAATAATCTCAAGTGACACTTGGCGATTTGTTTTGGTGGTGAAATGAGATGTGCCCTCTGATTTGTTAGGAAGAAATGTCTACCACTGCTCAATAATCAGGTCTTGTAACCTTGAGAAGTAAATCACGGGATTCTTGTTTCTTCTCAACCAATGGGAGAATGGAACCTTTCACCCTTGAGTCTCTTCCCTGTACGAGCGATGTGCACTCGTGTTGCGTTGGCGATTGCCAGGTGATGCTGTCGTGCTGCCGTGCGCATGTGTGTGCCCCCGAAGATGCGCGGCGTGACAGGCTTTGTGCTATGAGAGGCATTTTCGCCAATCCCAACCGTTATAGCAAAAATGAGAAACAGCGCATGCGTGGGGACTTAGATTGAAATCCTCCTACTAGAAAACAAGTATGTACAAGATTACCAGATTGGCGCTTTTATCATATCAGGCGTGACATTTTCATCCCATCAACATTTTTTTCAGTTGATTAACAAGACTTTCTGTAAATGTTGTATACTATAATATAAGCCAATGGCTTATAATAAATAAAAATACCTCTTCTATCAATTATATATTTTTACTCTGATTGTTTAGTTATTTTAAATCACCTGCAAAATATATTTTTAAATAATTAAAGGTAATTTTGTGAAAGTCCATGTAAAGTTTTATTAATTTCAACAGAAGGAACCACATATTAATTAATATAATTCATTTATTAAATGCACAACTTTATTTAATATTCTATTTTTATTTGTTTTGTAATTTCCTATGTCAGTTACATTATTATTTTATTTTTATTGACAAACAACACTGCTTTAGAAATAGCTTCATGTGATTTTCTTAAAATATTTAATACTAACGCAATTAAGAAATTATTTATTACTCAACAAATAAAGAGTAAAATTTTGCAAATGAGTTTATCAATGAGTAATTTAAACGGATTACTAATAAAAATGTAGCTGAAAATATAAATTATTTCTTTCCACACTTAATAATAAGAAGAATGATTATCTTATTTTTATTTTTACTTTATATATTTATTTTTTAACATAAAGTTAAAAATATATTCTTTTAAATCTTGTATGTTCTGCCGCCAAAATAGTATATTTTTAAAGAAACATTATTAATTTATTTTGTGCATTTTACTTTAAGCTATTTTACTTTATGTAATTTAAGTATTAATAAGCTATTCTACTTTATGTAATTTTACTAAATATTAAATATATTTTTTATTGAATATTATTACTATGGCCTTCTTTTTTTTTTTAAATACAACTTCTTGGAACTGTTTTTTTTTTTTTATTCAGTTATAAGCAATTAAAAGCCATCTATTCAGATAATTATAAAATTCTTTTAATAACCAATTTCGTTTAAATCATTGGACATAGATGGCAGCACAGTAATTTTTTTTTCATTCTTTATGGATGTAAATTATTCAGTTTTGATAAATCACGGAGTAAGAACTCTCTTTTACTCCGTAGATAAAATATATTTATTTTAATTTTTTAAATATTTTTATTTTAACTATCTCTGTTTGCTTTTTGTATGTGTGTGGAGGGGAGGGGGGATGATATTATTTGAACTAACATCAATATCATTTATACTTCTTTAGATTTTTTCAGTTAATGATTAACATGATATGATGTTTTTGTCACATTATAATTATGGTGTATAAAAATTAATAAAGAATTTATATGAAACTGTTTTTAGGGATAAATTCAAATAAATAGTAGTCTTATCTTATATCGGTGATCTTTCTCTTTTATTTCACTCCATATACAAATTATACTTTAATATTATGTAACATCATACATTTATCAAAAAATAAAAATTACTTTGCAAAGATATAGATTATTATTAAGAGTTTTTTAAATTTAAAATAGAGTTCATTTTAGTTAGACTATTATCAAATTAAGTTATAATACACATTAATTAGATAATTAATTATTTATAATTAATAAATAAGCAATGTTTAGATATTCCAAATAGCTAATTAGATTTAATATTTTGTTTTCAAATTATTTATTGGTAGTATATTATTATGTAATTTTCATACACTTTATAAATAATTATAGCATATTTGAATATGAAATAATAGAATATTGAATATAGAACATTTGATAAAGATAAATTATTATATTATTTTGTAATTTATAATTATCAAATTATTGTTGTTATTATATTATAAAATTAAATATGTCACTCTGATTTATTGATAATTGGTTTGATAATAACAAATTATTAAAAATATAATGATACAATAATATTAATACTTAGATTATTATCAAATTATTATTATTATTATATTAGTAATGTAATACTATCCATATATTTCAATAAATGAAATTTTACATATCAATATTTCATTGAAATTTAATGATAATTTATATTTATTTATAAAAATATTATCTTCTTTAGACAATAAAGAAGATGATATTTATTATGAATTACATCTGTTTTGTTTATAATGAAAATATTTAAGGTTGATAATAAGTAAATACTACAAACATTATAAAAATATCAATAATGATCAAATATTTCAGTAAACCATTTAATGATTAAAATAAATATATATATAGATTTAAATACTACATAACAGCATTTTTTTTTTCCAAAATATTTTAAAATTTATTGAACAGTTAATTAAAAAAATATATAATTATATAACTAAGATAGTATTTTAATATTAAAAAAAATTATAATTATATAATTAAGATAGTATTTTAACATTTAACAAAACTATAATTATATAATTATATTTTTAAATTTATAATAATATATTTCTTAAAAAATTATAATTATATAATTAAGATAGTATTTTAATATTGGATAGTATATGTTCTAAAATATCTCCACATATCGTAATATTATAAATTTATTTATCTAATATAGATAATATTTATTATAAATAGTATCTCTTTTTTATTTGCATTGATACAACGATAATATTAATATCTGGTTATATTTAATTACATTTCGTTAATAACGATAAAAAATAAATATTGTAAAATATAACTTACTGTCAGAAATGATAAAAAATTTCAATAAACTATTTAAGTATCTTAGGATGAATAAACCAGGAAACAGATTTAAAAGATACTATAATATTGGAGATTTAAGTCGCTAGATTCACACAAAAGTAAAATATCATAAGAAAATCTCAAGTCCTAAAACACCACTGTAAATCTAATAATAATAAATCTAATAATAATAATATTTTTGCTGTTGTTGTTGTTAATTACCAGTTTAGATTATCTGTAAATTATATCAAGAAGTAGTTGCGATATTGAGAAAAATGTTAAATTATCAAACATAACAATTTATTATTTAATATAGGTAATATTGTTATTTATTTATAAATCACATTAAAGTTGATGACAGAAGAAAAAGAGTCAAAACTGTTTAAGAAAATATGTTTATCACTTTTGGCAGGAATATACGTATATTGTTCCGGTAAATGCATTATAAATATCAAATCAAATAAGTTTACATAAGCTCTACACTGTATCACCGTTTTACAATAACAAGACATTGAAATATTTTCGAACGCCAAAAAGTAATCGCCAATTTAGCATGATGACATACCAACCTGGGTAACCCTGTGCAAGTTTTCCAGTAAGGGAATTTCAATCAAAGTCCCAACGCATGCGCAGTTTCTTATTTTTGCTATAACGGTTGGGATCGGCGAAAATGCCTATGAGAGTTGTCATAGGCTTTGCGTGCTGTGAGCGTTTCACAGGCTTTGCTTGTGTGCTGTGATAGTTTCACAGGCTTTGATTGCTGGTTGCGTGCTGTGAGCGTTTCACAGGCTTTGCTGCTGTGGGTGTTTTCAGTGCTGCCATCTGTTGGTCTCGAAAGGAGATGATGATGTTTGTGAAGGTGCGTGTTCGTTTGTCCAAGGTCACCAATGCAGGCGATGTGCGGCGATAGGGATTGAACCGGCGAACCCACGGTCAGAAAGCGAGATCTTACTTGCCGAGCAAAAGGCTAGCTCGATCGCTTCCTGCGAGAAACTCGTTTTACTGACCGCGCAAGATGGCGTCGCCACAACCTTATGCACGCGACCTGAGGTCGAGGTTAAAATTCGTCTGCTGGCGGTATTTACTGGCGGTGTTTAGCATAGCAGTCTATGGAGTGTGAGTTATTAATGCTTGTTTGTTAAAAATACCGCAAAAAAATTCTTTGATGCAGCAGCATATACTTAATATATTGTAATCTAAATTCAAAATGTTGTTCTGTATGCGAGAAAAATTCTCTAAGTTTGCAAATTTTCAGTTCAAATGTATGCACTCAACCTGGGTCAAGGCTAAAGTCGTCTGCTAGCGGTGTTTGCGCCTGCGCATACTGGTATTTTGCCGGTGCAGTAACTAGAATAACAGATCATCATAGCCAGCTCTGGCGTCTGACGTTACCTGAATAGAGTCCATTGTAAATAACTCACAGCTGACGTACAAACCTCGCAGTTCAGGTGTTTCAATTTACTTCAGATGGCTGCCATGATTTAGCATGCTTTTGAATGAGAACTGCCGGTCTATGTATCTTAAAAGTCTTTGATTCAACCATGGAATAACGCTACTTCTTCCAACATTAGAGGATTTTTTAAAATTTAAAACATCCACTAGAATTTTAGTCTGCGAACTAGAGATGGGAAATACAGTTACTTTTGATTAATAAATTACATTTTTCCACAGTTAGAACTGGTTTTATTAGGTTACAATAACCTGTTATTTTTGTAACAGATAATTATAACATATAATTACAAATGGACGTTTTAATTAATGCCTTTAAAGAGAATGTTTGAAATAATTTGGAAGTATATAGACGATGTTTACTGATAAGGTGAATACACACTAATCTTTACTCAGTATAAATTCCACTTTTGTGCGACAAAAACTTGCCTATTTATGTTACTTTGAATTTAACGAATTTTTAATGTTTTTTGGCTCTAAAAACACGTTTTTCCGTCTTTGTACGCATTCGTAAACTCCACATCAAGTCACTGGTTTCCGTACTGAAATTAGTGCACTTATATCGAGACATAGATTAACATACAAGATAGGACACTTCCACAGAGCGTAGCGTAATGGTAATGCGATTGTGGTCGCAGCACCTTTAGTGACAATGGGGAAGAAACTTCCCGTCCTTGTAATATTTTTGTTATTGAGCATCTACTTTATTGTATTTTTTTTTTTTTTTATGTTGCATGTTTACGTTTTCAACAGAATCTTACACCGATACATGAACATAGAATATATATTTTATTTTATCACGGATATGTATATATATATATATATTTTTTTTTTTTTTTTTTCGTACATGATGAGTGAACGATTTAAGTGCAACGAAAAAGAAGCTAAAACTTTTGTCTTGAATGTTATATATCAAATAAATATGATTTAACTGGATTTAAAGCTACATAAAGCAATGGTGTAATATAAAAATATATGAAATATTGCACTCTACAAGTCCCAGAAAATTTCATAAACATTCCCGTTTGATAGGAAAATCTCTATAGCTAATGTTTAATTAATTTATGAAGTTTAATGTATTAAACAATCGTTAAAATAATCTTTTAAAATTTACGCATTTTCACTTTCTTACAGATAAAGTAAAAATATTGCTTTTAATGCAAATAACATGCAATTAGTTCAATAATATTTATAATATTAACATAAAGGAAATAATAATAAAACCACAGATGGGGAAAAATTCCTTTTTACGAGTTTTTAGAATTATATAAATCTAAAAGTTAAAAATAAATATACTGATATTACACTAGATAAAATTTTATTCCATGTGAATAAACACAATACCCAGGCTCGGACTGGCGCATCGGCCCGAGGTTCGGTGCGCCCTCGTCCAGGGAAAACTTTGCGCTCCTAAGTGCCTAAGCCGCTCCAGCATTTTTTCCCTCGTTGTACACATGCATTCTGACTAGTGCACAAATTTTCGAGAATTTGTTTAGGGAATAATCATCAATTAATAGACAGACAGCACAAGAAAGGTATTTTTTATTATAACAAAGAAAATAAAGATACATCGAAACAATTTCAGGATCGGAAACCAAAGTAGGCATCTTTGCATGTGATTGAGAGAGAAAACGTGCACCCATGGAAAACTTTCGTAGCCACGGCGCCCTGAGCTGGATTTTTTTCTACAGCTTCAGGGCCGAAGTTTCAATTTAGCGCCCCCCCCCCCCATCCGTCTCTTTGTGACAGATCTCACAAACTTGATAAATAGCTGAAATAAAAATAAATTCTATTGAATAAATATTTCGTGGGTATTTTGGAATTTTAAAAGGGTTTAATTTTAATTTAGAAATTCCGAAAAACTAAATAACATAAGAGGAGATGTTTTGTCACAGTTTTTTCTAACCATTTTAATTTGTTGTTAGTATTTGAGTTGGAGAAAATGGGAAAATTCGCAAGATAAAAATCGCTAACAAGCAGGTAGGACACGAATGCCCCCTTTAACAAATAAGTACTGAAAAATAAAGAAAAAAAACCCAGTAGAACATTAAAAGATGAAAATAAATTATAATTTCTGTACTACAATTAAGGAAGATAATGAATGCAATGTTTTAATTAACATAAAATAAAAATATATAATATAGGGCAGATACACTTACTACCATTGTATTTTTCTCGCTTTTAGGGTAGCGAAATCGTCTATTATTTTTTTTATACCTAAAGATTGCGTAATACTGAATTCGATAGAAAGTAAATCCAGACATTTCTGCTGATGCGGTGGTTACGGAATGCTTAGAAAAATTCTGTGCGCTGTCTCCATGTTTTTGTAATTCCCTGTTAAGTCAAAATTATGGAGCAGTTGACGGATTTCTAAATGATCTATTTTATAAAAATTTTCATCCGATGTTGCAAATGATTATTTTGCGCTTATCAATTCGAGTTCATTTACATCAGCAGTATATTTATTTGCAAGATCCATGCAATATTTACTTAATATATTTTCGTTAACAGATTTTAGATTCGCACCAGTCAGAAACTCAAAATCTTGTGACACATTTCGCAGTTTGGTGAATCTTCCAGTTCAGCTGCTCGATTATGGTGTCGATAGCCTCTATCTATGTAACCTTCCCTTTAATTTAAATTGTCACTTACATCAGGAGCTTCGTAGTCACCCTCGAACTATTAAGAGTAGTTCAGAGCTATGAATAAAGAGGAATTGACATATTTTAAAAGTGGCGAAACTTTAACTCTAACCGCTTCCGCAGGGCCAGATTACAATCAGGGATCTTCCACCAGTAAATTTTAATAGAACCTTCCTCCTTTTTTAAAAGCCTTTTTCATGCAGAATTTCTATCATAATTAACGCAAAATTATTGATTCGTATTTTCTGGTGGAAGTTTGCCCCCACGATAGCCAAACTCCGTGGTTCCGCCATATTTTGACTACACAAACAATCCTCCAGTCAATGTCAGTGAATTTGGTTACCGCTAGGGCAAATTTCCACATGTAAATTTGACTAAGAATTTTCGCCTTATTCATACAGAATTTTTGTGCTAAATAAAACAAAATTTTATATTTGTGGAAGTTGAATCCTGCGTTAATCAGGCTTTGTTCCGATGTAAAAAACAACAACTATCATCTAGTGACTACCTCGTCCGTTATTCACTCGCATCCGGTTGACACTACACTTTTTGTCTCCTCCTGTTAATTCATTTTAAATAGCTTCATTCTTCAGAGATATCAAACTCATTTGGGGTTGCAGGCCGTTTTAAATATTAATGTACCTCATAAGCAATAGAGCAGCAAAAAAAAAAAAAAAAAAAAAAAAAAAAAAAAAAAAAAAAAAATTCGGGGGCGAGGGGAATCTTTAAAACAAAACTTCATATATAAACAAACAACAAACAAATTTTTTTTCCAAAAATTTTATATAACTTCATTTTAAGGTTAATGTTAAACTGAAATCTGCCAGAAAAAGTGAATTTTTTTCTTCTTTTCAAGATTTCCGGGTCAGAAGAGTAATGGGACTCAAGTATGCTCCAATAATTAACATATGGGCATTTCCAACACAACCAACATTTCCATAAAACAGGGATGTGATAACAGTTGTAAATTTTCAAGTGGATGAAAAAGTGCGGGCCAGGATTCGAACCAGGGAAGTCTTGACTGAAGTCGCCAATGCTCTATCCACTAAGCCATTTCGGACATATCTGGAGGACTCATTCACCCAACTGACCTTAAATGAACACAGCATCTGGTCTGATAACTTAATCAGCTCCCTGAATCCCTGGTTCGAATCCTAGATCGGACTTTTTCACCCACTTGGAAATTTACAATTGTTATGATTTATTTACCAATTGAATATTTGAGTTAAAAATTAATCTTTTATAGAGTTATGATAATTTCATAAAAGAATGTAATGATTATTTTATGAAAAAAATAAAATATGGTTAGAAAAAGGTTTTGACAACCAGTTTACCCGTACCGGTTGAGTCCTCCCACCGAGTAGGGAAATGCAATAACAGTGAATTGAGTAAAATGAATAACAAAATAATAATAATAATAAATACTTCGTAGTATACTTCATAGCTAAACTTGATACAGCTAAACTACATAGCTAAATTTGGTAGCTATACGCTGCCAAATTTATAATAATAATGTAAAAGAATCTGATTTTACATTTTAACTCTTCGGAAACATCTCGCGTCCTCTTCAGCATATAATGCGCCCCTATTGGTCACACCCCACTGTTTGAGAATCATCTTCGTATTTTATTGTAATTTTATTTGTTGTTCGTAAAAAATATTAAGAAGACCCAGATTATTCATTAATTTATTTATGAAAATTGAAATAATATGTTATTTTGAAAACATGTATTCATTATTCTTTTTCCTTGATCATTGATTTGATGTTAATCAATACAATATTTGAAGAGGACAAAATTTATTTTTGTTTAAAAAAAATCTATGACATGAATTATCTTTTTGAAAAAGAAATGCCCTAAAATTGTGTCGTGCTATTATGAAGAAGAAAATAGAAAGGAAAGTGTAAATCTCAGAGTTATAAAACTATGAGACCAACATTCGAGTTATAATAAATTCGATTAAAATTTGTTAATATTATACATATGACAGTGTTGAAATTTAAAATTACCTGCAGTTTTACATTTTATCCAGAATGATTCCCCAACAGCAAGAGATATCGGCTAAATTTCAACACATTACAAAAATCGTCAGTATATGAGCAGAAACAGAAAACAAATCTGTTAAGGGACCATACGGGTGTTAACGTTTTATTATTATTATTATTATTATTATTATTTTACAAAACTATATATTTATATATAGTATATATATATACATATATATATATATGGGTATTTCAAAATGTACTTTAAAAAAATTCAAAGTAAAATTACATTTATGTATCAATAAATGCCCTCAAAAAGTATTCTTTTAAAATACTAGGGGGCTCTGCCCCCTACGAGCTATGCTCGTCAACCCCCGTCCAGACACTGCAGACTCTAAATGCACGCTAATTTGATCGGCTTTAAAAAGATTTCGAAAGATTGAATTATAATTTAAAAAACAGTGGCGATCTCCCTATAAACGGATTTCTATTCATTTCTCTTTGTTTGGAGAATTTTAACGCCAAATCCGCTACGATACTACTTGATTATTCTGTCGACCAATTTTGCCAAATTATATAAATCGCCAAATTATACAAATTGACATAATTTTTATTTTAAATAACGAAAGAAACAATAAATTAGTACAACATTAATAAAAATACAAATAAAACGTCGAAATAAAAATAACTTGATGACGTAGACACGTGTAACTTGCTTAAAGTCAAGTTAATGTGACATTTACGATCAACCATTATTGGCATTTAATCTTATAATTTGGCGAATGATAGATTTTTGGTCGACGGGACAACTAAGTAGTACCAAAGATACAATCGCTGTTTTCATCTTTGATTAAGTAAAATAAGTTAAACATTTCAAAATAAGCTAATATAAAAGGAATTAAGTAAACAAAGTCTTTGTCTCCTGGTATATTTTAACAAAGCGAAAAGAAAGTTCTTTTAAATGAGACATTTTAAATTAATCGTTTTTAATCAGACGTAATTTTGACCAAGCTATTCTTTCTCTTTTAAATATTCACGTGAAAATACTTTTGTTAGAACTGAAATATTATTTGCGCTTTCCTAACAAAAATAGTTGAAAAGATCCTCTCAAAATATCAAATAAATGTCAAGCACAATTTCTAATTTTAAACTGTTTTGCAATATTATTTTGTGTTCATTTTATGTAATAACTGTAATGTGACGTAAATATGACGTAATTTCTCCTATTTAAGACTTCTAACGCATGTTAATGAATTTATTATTTTACAATATCCTTTCTCTTTTAAAATTCACGTGTATAGTTTTTATGACGTAATTTTTAATAAGTTCCTGCCTTTTGTACATAATTATTTAATTCTAATTCCAAATGATTTTTTCTGTTTATAATAGTCACGTGTAAATAAAGTTTGAGAAACACTGCAATAACATACAGGAGCGTAGCTACAAAAAATTTTTCGGGGGGGGGGGGGGGGGAAGAGTTCAAAATTTTCCCAACTTATATAATTCAAAAATTTCCCAACTTGAAACAAATTGATCTATTTTCCAACTAAAATGATACGTTCAATGATAATGATACTTATACGCAAAAAAAAAAAATTCCGAAGAAAAATGCTGAAACTAAAAACATAAAAATTATGATTATTGGTTTATTTAATGAAAGTTTTTGTATTCAGTTGTGTCGGTCATAATCATACTTCATATGAAAATAGCCTCATATTTTTAGATTTTTGAGAAAAGAGCAAAGTTTTGGAGGAAATGTATTAGAGACACTGTTGATGGACAACAGAAAAGAAATTCAGGTCTGGTAGATGCATGATATTTTCGTAGCACAGAGAAACATAATGAGAAATTGAGTTTGGCTGCTTTTTGTATTTCTTTTGAAAGGTTAACTATTTTACTATTGCAGAACTCAGAAAGATTAGTCAGTAAAACAATCTTTTTTTTTTTTTTTTTTTTTTTTTTTTTAAACTTTTTATTAAAAAAAAAGAAAAGTGTTTCAAAAATCCCTAATTTCCCAACTCTAAGCTCAAATCTCCCAAGTTCACGTATATTGGGGGGGGGGCTCCCCCCATAACCCCCCTTCGCGACGCCCCTGATAAGATATTACAAAAGTACATCATAAACCGATCAAATTTAAAGAAATTATTGACAAGTAAATATGAACTTACTAATATAATCCAAGGGAAAATGTACATCCAATAAAAAAAAATTACTTACAAGTGAAATAGAATGTTCTACTAAAAAAGAGGCTTACAAAAACGTAAAACAAGTTTTAAAATGGAAAAAGTCCTTTCCTTAGTCAGAAATTTCTTTTTGGAGTTAGGGTAAGAGACGATGCAATAATTTTGAAAATAAAAATGTGCGTAATTACATTGGGGGAAATTCCAAATCTGCATATAATATGTATATATATATATTTTTATAAATATAAGGAGAAAAAAGAATGACCTTGAAGAAAAACAATCAGCAGTCAAAATTAACAAATAAAAAACCGAGTTGATAGTATAAATTTGGCGTCCCCTGAATCTCTGCGCCCGGGGCGACCGCCCCCTTCGCCTCCCCCTTTCGCACGGTGCTGCATAGCTTCTTTGAATGCTGTCTTTTAGATTTTAACGAAATATTTTGCATAGTTTCAGTCCTTTAGCTTTTAGTACATTGCCCCTCCTTCCCATTTTAAAGCCGGACGCGAATGCACCCGTATTTAAAACCGTGCTTTATGAAAATAATTTGAGAAAAGGAAGAGATAAATATCAGAAGGCAAAAAACTTTTTTATGAGGATTTTGTTTTGACTGGAAAATATTATCTTACTTTTCGAGGACTACAAATTTGATGACATTTCTGGATCACAATCCTGCAAGCTGTGGAATTCAACGGCAAGCGTTTTTTTTTTTGTTTTTTTTTTCTTATTCACAAAATCTACAACATAATTTTCGATTAGTGATCTCTGCTTTATGTAATGATAGAGTTTTTGTGGTTAAATATTTATTAAGAAATTCTAAAATGTATTTTAAGGGGTGTCGTACCTTTTAAACGCGACGAAAATTAACGAGAAAATTCAAAGTTTGAATGAGTCTGCCTTCAAAACCTTTTTGTGTATAAACATAAAATTTTGAATTAAACAGATTGTGCTTCGTAATATGCTACATTAGAAATTTATTAGACTTTTACAGAATTTGTGTATTCTTGAAATCAAAATAGCACTTTTTTTTTTACTCCATAAGTCATTGCGCGCATGATATCTTCAGAAAGTATGCATGGATTGTCATGAAATCTGGTAAAGATACTAAATAAATATGAGTGTTTAAAATGATCTACTCTTAGGTCAAATTTATTTCATTAGCTAAAATATATATATATATATTTGTAAAAAAAAATAAAAATTTTACATTTTTAACGAATAAAAATAGTCATAACTAAAAATATTATTATTTTAAATACTTAAAAGTAGATCATTTTAAACACACATATTTGTTTAGTATATTTACCAAATTTCATGACAATCCATACTTACTTTCTCAAGATATCATGCGTGTAATGACTTATGAAGTAAAAAAAAAGAGCTATTTTGATTTCAAGAATACACAAATTCTGTAAAAGGCTGATAAATTTCTAATGGTGCCATATCACAAAGCACAATCTGTTTAATCAATATCTAAAATTTTCATGTTTATACATAAAAGGATTTTGAAGATAGACTAATGCAAACTTTGAAATTTTTCGCTAATTTTCGTCGCATTTAACCCCTTTAAAACCGGACCTGCACGATCGTGCGGTTTAGGCAATAATTAAATTCTATCTTCCTGGGTTATCTATTCCATAAATGTCGGAATCGAGTGATTGTGCTGGTTAACAGAAACTATATTACATGAATTTTTTCAACAGATAGTGAATTATCAGTTGCAAATTTCAGTTATATCATTGTTTTTAAAAAAAAAAAACCCCTCAAAAAGCTGCCCGGTCTTAAAGGGTTAAAAGGTACAAGACCCCTTAAATAAAAAATGTTTAATTTAACCATGGAAAAATCTATTATTAATCAAAGTGATGATTATATAGAGAAATTGTGATAGGTTTTTTGAATAAAAGAACGCTGGCCAATCCTGAAACTTCCAGGAATGCAATCCATCTTCCAGGAACACAATCCCTGGGGCATTTCTCTCAATTGTCGAAATTTAAATATTTCCCTTGATGTCTAATTATGATAAGAATTTTGCAAATCCATGGGAAGAGTAAATTATTTTAGCAATTTTGGACTGATAAAACAAATTTCTTGGTGCACTTTTTTTGTGGAAACCTTTTAATAGTGAAATATCAATTCAGCATTTTATGGATACATAAGGTCATTTTTTAAGGATGCAAAATGTCTTCTCAAAAATAATTGTTGTCAGATTGTAACATAAATTGAATTTATGCCATTTTTAACTGACTGATAACTAATTCTTATTACGTTAAGGCAATTCTTAACTGCTCTGCTCAACAAGCGCAAAACGTTTTGACACATTTACAAATTCATTTTTTAACGGAAAGGTATAAAATTGGAAAGCCTGGCCATGGAAGTGATTTGGAATTGAACTATGTTTTTCCATTTTTGTCATCAATCAATTACCTATTGAGTTATAAGCTATTTTGATCATGTGACAAACACGTTTTTCGCCCGCTCTTGAGTGCTCTTTCTTCCTTCGCGAGGAAATTCATTTCAAAACGCCCACTTTGACACTATTTTCTGAAATATCTATTGCGTTTGAAAAAAAATTGAAAAAATAGCTCAATTACATAGTTTCTGAAGAACACACAGCTAGTTTCATGCATTTTCGAACAAAAATAAATTAAAACTTATGTCAGAAAATTGCCCTTTTGGATTTGAGGACACCCTTAAAGAAATAAACTTAAAAAAAAAAAAAAAGATGGGAGCTCTTAGCAGCAACTCTATTTGGCACCTAGTGCAAAAAACCTTCTACCAACTTCCAGTGCATCAATGGTTATAAATGGAATAAAAATGGTTACCCTTTAAAAAATGGTTACCCTTTACTAATTCCGCTAAAATGAATAAAACAATCTCTAGGAACCAATAGATTAGACATAATGTCTACTAATTATTGTTATGTATAAATTAAGTTTCCGAAGACGGCTACATTTAAAAAATTTGTACCAACTTTGAATTTTCAAACAGTAACACCCATTTTTGGTATCTTATTTGAGTTTCTTGTATCCAAACAGCCAGGAAATGGCATTGTTTATATCCATACTATCTTAAATCTTGATAGAGTTAAAAGAGTTTCAATTTGAGGATATTCATGCAAAAGTTAAACCCATTTGAGGAACATTAATTTATATTTTCATAAAAGTCATCTCATTGATTTTTTATTAATTTATTAAAGAGATACACTGAATAGACCCAAACATAGACATTTTTCTCTATTCAAAAACATTTTTTTTAGTTATTGAAACTATTAATAAATTCATATTAAAAATTTATGAATTATGACCTATATTAATTTTTGAATTCAATTCCAACCACAATCGTTAAAATCGTCGATGTGTAAGTTTACAGCTCATTTGAATAAGTATTTTTCGAGATATAGAGAAATTTTGCCTTTCTATAATTTAAGGAGACCGTCTTCTTTTATCAAAAGATCCACAGAAAAAAAAAATCAATCGTAGAAACTTACCGGAAACACTTTGTAGGATTTTTTTAAACTGCAAGTTTATTACAAATTTAAAATTGCTGCATAATTTTACTGGTGGCTAATTGATTTTTTTTTTTTTGGTATTTTTTCTTGTAAGATCTTCATTTTATTTTCCAAAATTTATGGATAAACACCTAACACTGTTTGTTTTATAACTGTATTAATATTTAAGAAAATTATCTAAACTATATCTCTTTCTTGTCTGGTAAGGATTCAAATAGTGTGTCAAAAATGAATGTTACCACTTGAAAAATCAACGTTCGTGCCTTTTTTAATATATCCCCAAAGCAAAATTTATAAATAGCATATAATAGTCTATATTGTTACCAATCAATTGGTACCTCTACCTATGTCTTTTTTATAGGTCATTTTCAGGAGAATTGCGAGGGGGTGATCACTTTTTTCCCCATGATCCATATAAATATCTATTGATAAAACAATAAAATAAGAAAGCGATAGCCTTGATATCATTCATCTACTACAAACTAACCTATGTTCAACTTGCTGGAACTTTTAGATATTACATGATTCGTTTTAGAAAATTGCATAATATTCTGTAGATTTTATAGAAATTTAAACATGCACGGAGAATATAGCGAAACCTTTTATTTAGACTATTTAGATTAGAGATATAATTTTAAGCCATTTTCATATTTGGTGCTATGCGAATGTATTAAACCTTGTCAAGCTAGATACAACACAAGCAAGTAAAATTGACGTGAGTTCGTTAATCCTTTAAACGCGGCAGTACCTCCTGTGAGGGGTCTACTAGATACATGATATTATTTTTATATTCTATTCGCAAAACTATATTTTAAAAGTACATTTTTTAGTAAGTTTCTCTTGCTCACGTTGTCAAAGTGCAAATAAAAATGTTTCTTAAAAAAAGTGGTGTCAACCGATATATTCGTATAAGTGATGCTTGCCCCTGGGAGAAGTACTTCGACCGCAAACGGTTAAACATTTTTGCGCCCTCTGAAAATCCAAGGTCTGCGCCCTTTTCCCTGGCCCAGTCTGACCCTGACAATACCTGCATTTGATTTTTTACAATTTAATCTCATAAACTTAGATATTTACAGAATTTTCTGGGGGTTTTCTTTTATATTATTATTATTATTTGGTCTAGGAATTAATTCGTGCGGTTTTTAATAAAAAATTAAAGCTTTATTTCAAAAACAAAATACATAAATACGTTAACGAAAATATTGTCCATTGCTACCCACTACTTTTTCCCATTTTGCAGGCAATTTACGAATTCCGTGTCGAAAGAAGTCCTCACTTTTTGAAGCGATCCAATCAGAGATCCATTTTTCTATATTTTCTGAAGAAGTGAACTGCTGTCCAATCAAATCGTTATTCATGCAATCAAACAAGTAGTAGTCTGAAGGAGCAATGTCTGGTGAATACGGCGGGTGGGGTATCACTTCCCATCCGACATTCTCCAAATATGTTTTGACCGGTTTTGCAACATGTGGTCAGGCATTATCATGTTGAAAAATAAGTTTATTATGTCTGTTATCCCATTCTGGTCATTTTCTGGCCAGAGCTTGTTTCAAATGCATCAACTGAAGTCGATAACGTTCTCCATTAATAGTTTCACCAGGTTTCAGAAGTTCATAGTACACCACACCTTTCATATCCCACCATATACACACCATAACCTTTGCACACTGAATATTTCGTTTCGGTTGTGATGGACCTGGTTCACCTGGCATTACCCAGGCTTTTTTCGTTTAGGATTCTCGTAATAAATCCATTTTTCATCACCAGTAACAATCCAATGCAAAAATCCCTTATTTTTCTGTCTTTGAAGCAGCATTTCGCAAACGGTTTTTCCTCTCTCAACGTCCCTTTCTTTCAATTCATATGGAACCCAATGTGACATCTTTTGAATCATTCCCATTGCTTTGAGATGTTTGGAAACTGTTGTCTGATCAACCTCTAACGATTTTGTAAATTCTTCCTGCGTTTGACACGAATCCTGATCCAGCAATGCTGTCAATTCTTCATCTTCAAATTTTTTTGGCTGTCCAGGTCGTGCTTCGTCTTCCAAGCCGTAATCACCACTTTTAAACCATGCAAACCACTTCTGATACGTTCGTTCAGCTAGAGCATGGTCACCATAAACTTCTACCAAAATACGATGACTTTCAGTAGCACTTTTCTTCATGTTAAAGTGATGAAGAAGAGCCCCCCGCAAAAACACTTTATCAGGCACAAAATTTGACATTTTCAGTTGGATAAAAATTGTTGTTGTTTACCCTTAAACCAAATGGCATATACTACACTGGAGGCGCAATAACAGTAGTTTTAAATGCATGTTTGAACAAACGAAACTATGGGACAATACGCTAGTTACGCCATCTCTTGTAAAACCGCACGAATTAATTCCTAGACCAAATATTTTGTAAATTAAATGAACGATACAAGTACGATAAAAAAAAAAGCAGTTAAATAAGTAAAGCATAAATGCAATATAGTCTGCCTCTGCTTCGTTTTAGAAAAGAATAGATAATCAAAATATAGAGCGAAAACATATTTCATCAACATAGGTAAATTTCGGAGGCTTGTTAATTCTTCCCCCTTGTCGGTAGTGACGCTAGTACTGTTGCCATTACATATTTTGCCGTAAGTGTCCTATCTTGTATATTTATCGATGTACCGGGGAGGCGGGTGCACAAGCCATCCTATCAACGAGTTGACGCCTGAAATTCCAGGATTAGTTAAAACTCAATTACCATATTAAAATGCAACTGCTCTGTCAAATAATATCTTGGTGGGAAACATTTGCACAACCAATTTTAGTGGTTGACTGGTAGGTTTACCATTGTTTTTCCCTGCTCCTAGTCCTCCCTGTTTTCATAGCTTTAGGTGCAGGAAAACACAATGATAAACCTACTGATCAGTCACTAAAATCGGATCTGCAAGTGGTTTACACGAAGATATGACTTGGCACACCAGTTGCAATTTAATATACTAATCGACTTCTGTCTAATCCTGAAATTTCAGCCGTCAACTTGATGGGGTGATGGTGTGCAGTCGTCTTCCGGTCTATTAGTTCACTAATAGACCGGAAGAAAGCTGGTTACATGAATGTAGAGTAATAGACTGGGAGCCGGCAGCACAGACAACCACCACGTCGAGTTCACGGTTGAAATTCCAGAATTAGTTAAAACTCTATTCGCATATTAAAACGCAATCGGTCTGCCAAGTCCTATCTGGGTGGAAAACACCTAAAAACACGATTTTAGCGGTTGACTCGTAGGTTTACCATTGTGTTTTCCTGCTCCCAGTCCTCTATGTTTTCATACTTTTGGGTGCAGGAAAACACAATGGTAAACCTACGAGTCAACCGCTAAAATCGGGTTTTGAGGTGTTTTCCACCAAGATAGGACTTGGCAGACCGATTGCTTTTTAATATGTGAATCGAGTTGTAACTCATTCTGGAATTTCAGCCATAAACTCGATGAGGTGATTGTCTGTGCTGTCAGCTGCCGGTCTATAATACTCACAGCTAAATATTATATAATCTATTGTTATCTGTGGAAATACTGTTTCTAATTTTGGACCGAAAAGGTACTAATATAACTTCTATATCTATGTTTTGCGAGGAATTGTGAGGTGTAGCGCCATCTATATTCTGTGTCTACTTCAATTTCATGGAGCTTACGGACGCTTGTTTGTTTCTGAGTTGCGAAGACCCGCAGATTTTGAGGGACGGTAATAAAACAGGGAATTTTGGGGAACGAACCCGTAATTTCGGGGAATATTAGAAACTTTGAAGGAGTTTTGAAGGTAAACAAAACCATTAATTTTTCAATTTAAAATTTTTATTTTTAAAGAAATTTCAAGCACTCTAAAAAGTTTAGACACATTTTTACTTTCTTCTATCTTGACAAGAAGAAAGTATTGGTTTCATGAAAATTTTCGAATTCCAGTTTTCGACGGATTTATACGTTTTATGGGTCAGAGATTCCAAAAAACATGTTTTTACAAAATGTCTGTCTGTGAGTCTGTCTGTCTGTCTGTCTGTCTGTCTGTCCGTCTGTCTGTCCGTCCGTCTGTCTGTCTGTATGTGACACAAATTTTGTGGGCGCTCTATCTCAAGAACTAATGCACGGAATTTAATAAAAATTTATATTTAGGTAGTCCCTGATATAGATTGGTGCTGATTAGTTTTTGGTGTAAATCGCCTTGCAGGTGGCGCTGCTGTGTAGCATTTTTCAGGATTTTTGCAAAAGCTCTATCTCAAGAACTAATGCACGGATTTTTATAAAACTTCAGATTCCGTTAATCCTTGATATGAATGGGTGCTGGTAACGTTTTGGTGCAAATCGTCCAACAGATGGCGCTGCTATGCTGCATTTTGAAGCATTTACACGATTTTCGTAATAGCTCAATCTCAAGAAATAATGCACGGATTTTCATCAAACTTCAGATTCAGTTAGTGCTTGACATGACTTGACGTTTTGCCCCTTGTGGTGTAAATCGCTCAACAGGTGGCGCTGCTATGCTGCATTTTTTTAGATTTCCGCAATAGCTCTATCTCAAGAACTAATACTTGGGTTTTCAACAAACTTCAGATTCAGGTATACCTGGATATGAATTAGTGCTGTTTATGTTTTGGTGTAAATCGCTCAACAGGTGGCGCTGCTATGCAGCATTTTTCACGATTTCCACAATAGCTCAATGTCCAGAACTAATGCACGGATTTTCATCAAACTTCAGATTCAGTTAGTCCTTGACATGAAATGATGTTTTGTACCTTTTCGTGTAAATCGCTCGACAGGTGGCGCTGCTGTGCTGCATTTTTTGTGATTTCCACAATAGCTCTAGCTCCAGAACTAATGCACCGATTTTCATCAAACTTGAGATTCCGGTATACCTTAATATGAATTAGTGCTGTTTGTGTTTTGGTGCAAATCGCTCAACAGGTGGCGCTGCTATGCTGAATTTTTCAGAATTTCCCCTACAGCTCTATCTCAATAACTAATGCACGAATTTTCATCAAACTTCGAATTCAGGGATACGAATTGGTTCTAAATTGATGTAATTTCTTATGCTATTTAAATGATTTAATTGACGTGATTTATATAGAAGAAAGTTTTGTGATGGCCACAACATACTAGTTTATAGTGAATTCCTAAAACTTTCATTTTTCGCTCTAAGTTTTTAGAATTTACTACAATTCATTAGCTTTACAACGATGGCGGCTGTGAATTAGTGAGGATTTGAATGTTTTTAAAAATAAAATATTTCAAGCATACTCTATAATTAATTTTTTAGAGAGTTGCATTGTATTTTTGTATTGATTTCTTTTTGTTTTGTTCATTTTCTTTTTCTCTATTATAAGGAAAGAGCAGCTGACGTCACTGTGGGTTGAAACGAGGCTAACGAGAAAGACAGGCTACCGCGGTAGGTCAGATTCTTCTTTTTTTACAGACCGCTGGAGTCACGTGATGCTCTTTTCACACACCTCCATTGGTGCATTCGAGCATCACGTGACTCCAGCGGTCTGTAAAAAAAGAAGAATCGCACCCACCGCGGTAGCCTGTCTTTTTCGTTAGCCTCGGGGTTGAAAAACTGTGGATCAGCAAGAAACACCTGTCCGTTCTCTGTGATTCCTACCGTACACTTCAGTTTGGGCAATTTGATTGGTATACGTTTAGCAGGCCTATGAAATGATTGACCTACGCCGCAAAGATGATTTCTGTAAAAAATGTAGTGGTAGATTGGTTGACGGAAGGATTTGTTTGTAAACATGCCCTTTCCTTATTGGCTGATTAGGAAAATTGGGGTGATGTTTACATTTTTGTGAGGCAAGATGAAGCTGTCATCTGCCTCACCAACTTTTTATGCATCGACGATTAAAATATCAAACTATTTATGATATTTTAATTTCTGCAACTTAACCATGTAAACTGAAGTTATTCTTCTATATTTATGTTAGTGGTTTTCTTTACATTTGTAGAAAAACATTGTGTTTACGTAGGCAAAAATTGAAATCATTAAAATAATTAAAAATAAATAAAAAATTTCCATCCCAAAAACTGTCTCCCGAGAATTTTTTTTAATTTCCCTTCCCCCCAAAACCTGTTTTTTTTTCACCCTTTGCAACTTAGCGCTTAAGTATCGCCCTGAACAGTCCACTTGTTTCTGTTGGCAGAACCAAGGAGAGTTAAGAGATAGATATAGAATGTTTTGATTTGGCATGACGTTAAAAATGCAACCCTGAAACCAAGTCAAAATCCAGACCAAATACTTGCGGCTCCACAGATAGTCCAAGAGCCGGCAGCACAAAAACCTATGTTATCAAGCACAAGAAAAAAACTTTATTTTATGGAAGAGTAGAAGTAGGGGAATCTAATGATCCCTGTCTGCCGGAAGTGAAGAGGTGCATAAGCCAAAAATGAATACCACCAGTGGTTGACTCGTAGATTTATTGTTGTGTTTTCCTGCTCCCAGTCTTCCATGTTTTCATATCTTTGTTTGTAGGACAAAACAATGATAAACCTACGAGTCAACCACTAGTGGTATTCATTTTTGGCTTATGCACCACTTCACTTCCGGCAGACATGGATCATTAGATTCCCCTACTTCTGCTCTCCCATAAAATAAAGGTTTTTTTCTTGTACTTGATAACATAGGTTTTTGTGCTGTCGGCTCTTAGACTAAGAGTCTGGCCCCCACCAGTGGCCGAGAGGTTCCGCTCTCAAAGGTGGTAGACGGGAGGTGCTGGGTTCGAACCCAATCGCGTCCGTCGGCTTAATCGTTCGGAATTTTCCGTGGTTTTCTTCGAACCTTGGATTTTCTTCCGTAAATACGGGTTAGGTTCTCTTAGAAAGACCCCCTACGGAGGACACCCCACCTTAGGGCCCATATCCTTCGTGGAGATAATCGACCGTCATAAACAACACCACATAGTCTGTATGCGGCTCGCTTTGAAAACCTCTCCAAGTCTTATGAAATTCGGCCGTTGTGTTGCTCTACCTACTTGTTTGGGCCAAATGAGAGCATTTAAATTTGAGTGATAATCGGCTTCATATTACAAACCGTTTTGACGGCTCACTGATTCTATATTGTATTGGAAGTCTATGGTTTTTGCTACTGTTTCGCAGATTTTTTAAATATATGCATATTGTTATCCCAAATATCTGGCAAATTCAATAATCAAATCATTTAAATAATTTGGTGTTTATATACAAAAAAAAAAAAAAACCCATAAAGATTAGAGGAGGTTGGATTCGTGGTTTGTATGGTTTATATATATATGCATTTATATATATTATTCTTTCACTAAAGGATTTCTGATAATATTTTTTTAATGTTATTAAGTATATTCTTTATATGAGGCGTCATTTAAATCAAAATGAGAATTATCTATAAAATTAAATATATACATTATTTAGGAGGAAATAATAAAAATAAAATTATTAACCTTATAGTTTTTATTATTTTAATATTATGAAGCATGTAAACTATACATAACTTTATGATGACAAATTATATTGCTTAGATAATGTCAAGAATTTTCATGAAATATATTACTAAATATAATACAATATATTATTTTCCACATGTATTTTAATATGATTTTAATAAATATTTAAAATTTAGCTAATTTCATTAAGTACAATTTCTAACATTAATTAAAATTATTAGTATAAAGTATGTTACATTATTTCAGTATACTATTTAATCTAATTATTTATTTTAAAGATATATTAAATACATTTTTGCATTATTTAACTCATATTATTAAAATACATTTAAAATTTATTTCAATATCATTTTATCAAAATTTCATTTAAAATTATTTCACATAGTTGGTATACAGCCTGTTACATTCTTTTTGTTTAATTATTAATTCTATAATTTGTTTAACAGTTGTAGTAATTTTTTCATTATATTTCATGTACAGTAAAACCCCGATAATTCGGATTAAGTGGGACCAGACCCAATCCGAATTATCGAAAATCCGGATTATCCGGTGAATAAGGAAAAAAAAAATAAAACATACTTACAGAAAATTACCTTTATATTTTCATATTGAATATTTACAGACAGTAAAAATGTTTACTTTGTTATTATAAAGTTTGTAATCTTCTCCTGTGCCAGTTTTGTATACATTTTGCGGGCCGCACGGTCACGCAACCGCTTGAGCATAAGTAGTTCGTTGAGTGTAATCTCCACCTGACGTTCAAAATAAACCATCAATTGTTCTAAATGGGAAGTTGCTTCATTATGGCTAATAATTTTGGTTGATCATCATTGATAATGGTGTTTTCGTCTGTATTATCTTCATTTTCGTTTTCTTCAGTTGTACACAAAGCGATTATTTCGTCATCTATAAGTGAGGCGTAACCTTCATTATTTTCTGCTTCTAACCAATTGCTAATGTCGCTGATATCAACATCTGAGCTGAGCAACCATGATTTTTTTTTCTTTTTTTTTAACATGCTCACAAAATCTTCAGGTGTAATTTCTCTTTCATTCTCGCTTATTCCTCCTTCTGTTTCATGCTTATTATTCGAGAAATCACAATTTGCAGGCCATAAATTCTTCCACGACTTTCGCAGAGTACTCTCAGCACCCTGATCCCAAGATTCAGCAATCATATAGATTAATTTCTTGATATTTCTTGATTTGATAATCTCTACCACTCCATGCTCTCCATCATCTTCTAAAAGTTCATTCAACATTTGTATTTTATAAACTTTCTTAATATTCTGAAGAACCCCTTGATCCATTGGCTGTACCAGCGCTGTCACATTAGGTGGTAAAAACTTTACCGTTATTTTTTTTTTTTGTCAGTTGACTTTCCTCGGGTGTGTCGGGGCATTATAAGGCGGACAGCTTTGATGGGTAAGTTGCACGATTTTAAATATTTCGTAACACCCGGAACCATAAAATTGCCAAACTTAAAGTGATACATTATTGTTTCCTTGAAGGATAACATCAAAGAGTAACAAGTAAGAATGCTTAAGGTATTCTTCTAAAGATTTCAAAAAATACTTTTTTATTCAGAATACGTGGATGAAATAAATGAATGTTATGGAAATTTGCCGATCGCGTCTCAAACTTGAAAAAAAAAAAAAAAAATCGACCAGACCGATCAGGATTATCCGGAGATCCGAATTTACGGGGTCCTACTATAACTTGATTGCTTTGATTTGCTTTTGTTAATTTTCTCCGTTTTAATTTACTTGTAAATCTGGTTGCACAGTTGATTAGGCAATTTGAGAAATAGCTCTTAAATGCAATGCATGCTTTCCTCAATTATATATTTGCGGGGTATTGTCCCTGATGAAACGTTCCACAATATAAGTGTTATTCATATTCTTGATATTCATTTTTCTTTGCATTCCTGTTGCAAATTTTTACTCTGACTAATATTGCTCCTGCAATTTTTGAAACTAAATCCCCCCCCCCCCCCCTTTTGTTTTACTTAAATAATTTATAAGATTTATGATATTATAATATTGGGTTTTTCAATATTTTAAGTTTTCTTTGTGGGTTCTGTATGCCGATTAGCTTTACTATAATATTTTTAATAATGATTAAGGGAAATCCAAAAGGACAACTTTATGACATAAGTTTAAATTTATTTTTGGTCGGAAATGCATGAAACTAGCAGTTGTTGTTGTTCAGAAACTATGTAATCAAGTTGTTTTTTCCGTTTTTTTTTTTTTTTTTTTTTTTTTGCAAACACGATAGATCTTTCAGAAAATAGTGTCAAAGTTGACGTTTTGAACCGAAGCTCCCGAAGAAAGCAGAAAAACCAGTCAGCGAAGGGAGAAAAACGTCTTTGTCACGTGATCAAAATCGCTTATAACTCAATAGGTAATTTATTTATCAAAAAATGGAAAACACAGTTAGATTCCAAATCGCTTCCATAGTCATGCCTTCCAATTTTATATCTTTCCGTTAAGAAATGAATTTGTAAATGCGTCAAAACGTTTTGCTCTTGTTGTGCATCAGAGCAGTTAAGAACAGCCTGTAATGTATTATATTTTTACATGCCATCTTCATTTAGAATTTTGGTTAACATATGAACTTCTAAGATGACTTTTGATTCAAAGGTAATTTATATATATTGTATTTTATGTACCCGTGAACAAGTGAAATACTTTATAAGCTTCCGGCATCATTCATCCATTTGATCTTTTGTATGTTTATGGTACGGCTTTTTCTGGTTCAACATTATTTAGCTGGATCTTGTATCTTTTGTCTTTAATAGGATTTTATCAAAATTTGGTGGTTTTTTCATATGTTTTATATACATTTATCGCCCGCAATATGCCAGTGAATTAGTGGAATTTAGCATGATTCTGTATTACTAGTTACATGTTCCATCGTTATTCTGTATAATGTCAGTGTTATGAATATTAGCTAATTTATAAATTTAATTTTAGTAATTGGAAATCGATGACGATTTGTTATACATAATGTTTATATCTCCATATATATAATAAATTTGAAATCACAAATATATGAAGAAATTGGTAAAGTTCTAAGGATGATTTAGAAATGAACATAGGAAACAAGTATGTATATCCTTCTATATATAAAAAAATGTAACACTTTGAAAATGGACCAATGAAAATCTGCGTAGATACCGCGAAACGCATCTGATTGGTCAGAGCGTTCTGACGCTATAAGGGGGAGTTACCAAGGCGGGGGACCCGGCTCTGTCGCCAAAGATCGCCAAGTTTGTCGCCAACTTGGCGCTATTTCCAGTATTTCGCCAAATTTCCATAGACTCCCATTGAAATCCCATAGGTACTCGCTTGCAGACAATTAACAAATTGAGATATTTCAATGCAACAAAAACTAATATTAGCTTATGAATAGAGCTTAATTGAACTATTTATATTATTTTTAAGCACAAACACTAAATATTTACAATATTTGTAACACTATATATATAATTTTACACATATATGTTAGCGGAAAAAAGGCGGCGAAGTGAAAATTTCAGAGGAAAGGAGATTTATATGATAAGATTATTTACTGTAACTTCAAATTATCGACTTCATTACAAAGATAAGGAAGAAAAGTCTAAATAACTTTAATAAATCTGTTACTTTTTTTAATTTAACATATTTTTTAAATTTACAATATTTTTAATTTTAAATTTTCTATTAATTTATAATTTTATTTAATTATAAATTTATTTAATTTGTAATTATTCAAATAAATTATAAATTTTACCTTTATTTTAAGGATTTTATATTTAATAGTTCTTATAATTATGAAACTCTGTAAGCTCTAATGATTATGTGCTTGGAGATAAGGAAATAAGATTGTCAGGAGTTGGGGAGGAGCGCGTTTTTAACAAGAGGAATCTAAAAAATGAATGCATAGAAAATAAGGGATCGCGAAGCGAACCAGAATGGAAACACGAAACAATTACGTCTGGGGTCAGCTAGAAAATAGGGATTGCTTCGCGATAACGAATGTAATCGCAAAGCGATTACGCGGGGGGTTGGTGGGCGTAGGGAGCAGGGGGGGGGGCGGAGCCCTCCTAGTATTTATATATATATATATATATATATATATATATATACACAGGGGAGAGGGATTAGAGGTCTGCACGGGCCGGAATTTCCAGGCCCGGCCCGGCCCGTTTGCATTTTTACAGTTCTTGGCCCGGTCCGTACAAAAATCAGTGAAAACAGGCCCGGCCCGGCCCAACTCAATTTATAGAAAATAAATCCGTTTTTTCTTGACATACAATTAAGATTCTTTTAATGAATACTACATACATATTTATGGGAACACTTTACAGTATATTTTAGATTACTATGTGTTCGTAAAAAAGAAAACACACAATAGTAAACATTAACGATTACTTACAGTGTTTTAGTCATCATCTTTACAGATATTTCAAAATTCAAATAAGGATTCATTAAAAGATTAATGCAGTAGAGAATAAAGGATTAAAAATATGATAACTTTTGAAGCTGTATAATAAAAAGTAGATTTGTGAAAATATTTCTCTCATTTTCTCAAGTCCAAAGGAGCTACATTTCGACACATTTATGAATTCATTTCTTTTCGGAAACGCGTAAGATTGGCAGGTATTCTTATTCAGAAACTATGTAAATGCCGTTTTTTCATAGATAAAAGCAATATATCTTTCTGAAAATACTGCCAAAGTTAGCGTTTTGAATCGAATTTCCGGAAGCGATTGCACAGGAAAGGAGAAAAACGTACAGTCACGTGACAAGAATTTCTGTTATCTCTGTAAGTAATTTATCAATTATGGAGAAAGCTATTCGTTTCCAAATGCCTTCAATAGTCAGGCCTGCTTTTATGCTTTTATAGTTAAAAATGAGTCAGAAAATGTGTCTGAAAGTTTCACATTGTTGAACAGTGAATATGAGAACCACTTTAAGGTATATTTCCAAAGATACTGTTAACATAAGTTCATTATCACTATTAATACTTTGTTTTACAAAACGTAATGCCTGTCCTACACATCCTGCGATCGATTAAGACCAGTTCCGTCCCGGTACGAGTTGTCTGACTCCGGGTTTAACTTTTTTTCAGCAATCTAGTAACGATGCCGATCTCTACGATGGACATGTTACATTTCTGTATTGATGTTGTTAAACTCGCATCGGCTTGTGACACACATTTATACTTCTCGAGAAAATCATATTCATTGAAAATAGCTCGTATTTTATCTGCTTCGCTTGAATTTTTATATCGGGCCAAGCCCGGGCCCGTCCAGACCTCTAAGAGGGATAGAGATACAAAAGGAGGGCGATACAAAACTGGGTAGCACTGCTTCCTCTTTAATTTGAACTTTGAACTGTCGGCCAACACCAGGAATTGCTTGTCGAAAGTCATTACGGCATTTGCAGCACTATTGTGTCCGGTTATTTTTGTGTGAAGGAATGCGTTTGAATTTCTCTTAAAAATTATTTTGTTTGCTTCTAGGTTTTTTACGCTTATACTAACTGTTTGCCAGAATATTAAATATTGGTAAGTACAATATTTAATTATTTGCTTTCTTGCAAGTATTTTAACAGTTTTACTGATCTTTTACTATAGGACTGAGAGTAGTGATGTCATGTCTAAAAATCTGTGTCACGTTAGGGTAAAACGGGTACTTAAGAGTGGGTCAATACCGGGTATACCCAGTTTTGTCCTACACTCATGGAATGATTTTTATAGGATGTTAATACATTAGCATGGAGTTTTAAATTGCAATTTAATACTGTAAAGTACTGTTAACCCTTTGATGTGTTATTCATAGCACCTCTAAACTTATGCTACAAACAAGAGGTGAGGAAGTGGTTGATAGATTTATAACCACTCTCAGATGAGCAATAAACAACGAAACAGGAAATTAAAGTAATAACTTTCAAGGACACCAAATCTTTCATACTTATCAAAATAGATTAAACAGTAATCAATCATTGTGCAATCATCAAACTTTTTACATTAACAAAATTATATTCATCGAAAAGAACAATTACAGCCATAAATTAAAAAACATGTTTATATCATCCCACGCATGAAGCAAGAGTTTGACGTCACTACCAAAAAAGAACTCAAAATGACTTAAAAACTTTATTATTATTAATTTAGTTGTTCCGTTGACTTTAATCATTGAACATGTGAAATGTATAAAATTGCTGCTGCAAAACACAGCGTAATATAGATGTAAAATTAATTATTTTAACACTGTAAAGCTAGTGATTTAATATAAGGAAAGAAATCAGTCTCAGCAATGGACTTAATTCACGTATGTAAAAAATACTTAAAACCACAACTCTTTTTTTTTTTTTAAATACACTATAGTGCAACGACAAAGTAACCACGTTGGATGAAAGGACACTTGTACTGGATTACATGGCCAAATCTGTCATGTGAGGATTGCTGTGCAAGAAACATACAGGCAAGAAATTTACCTATGTTATTATATTTGATTGTTTTACTAAGAAAAGTCAGAATTGATATCTAAATATTAGCACGCGAGTCATATTGCGTATAACAGAGGCAGCTTTTTTGCCAACATAATTTGATCACGAGACTGATAAAGTCTGATATTTAGTACCTTACTGTTAGTAGAAGAAAAAAAAACTACTGGCCGTAAAAGTGCGTACATTTAAAAGAAAAAGAAAAATTGTTGAAGATATAGTACGTTAGTTTTTTGATACATTGTGAATTTTGATGGTATACATGAAATGTTAAAAATTTAATGAAAACTAAATATATATAAGTTTTTATATAACGGCAATTCCTCTTACTAACAAAACTTAAATTACTAGTAAAATGGCAGTATCACGCGAAATCCGGTTAGCAGAACAGCTTAATAATAGAAACTGTAGTACATGGAAATTCAAAATAGAAATGTTATTAATTAAAGAAGACTTGTTCGGTGTAATTACTGAAGATAGGCCCATGCCGATCACAACCGATTAGCAGAAGAAAGGCAGGTAGTCCAGAGCCATAATCAATTTATCAATCGACGATTCACAGATAGTAATGTCAAGGGTCTTAATACAGCCTTGGAACGCGCTTAAAACAATACACGAAAGGGCAAATTTATCCAGTAAATTGTTTTTGTTAAGAAAGCTTTATGGAGCCAAGCTCCCAGAAAACGGTAACTTAATCAAACACATAAGATACATTCTAGAATTAATCGATAAACTTTCAACAATCGGGGAAACAATTAGCGACTCCCATCTTTTGGCTTTATTACTGTGTTCGCTACCCCCCCCCCCCCCCCCAAGTTATAATACTTTAATCACCGCCCTTGAATCGCGTAATGAGGACTAGCTTACACCACAATTTATTAAAAGTAAATTAACAAATGAGTACAACAGAAAGGTTGAAAACGCAGACGAGGGTGAAAATTCCGCAAAAGCGTTTAAAACGCAGAAAAGATTTCCAAATGATAATTTAAAAAAAGAAAAAACGTGCACGTACTGCAAATTGAGGAATCACACGTACAGAGAATTTTGGCATCTGAAAAATCGAAATAATCACCCAAATACACAAAAACAACAACAAACATACAAAAATAAACATTACTAATCATCGTTGTGTAATCAACAATCGGATAACCAGATAGGAAACACTGACCGCGAATCAGTAGACAAGAGAGATTATAGAACGGAAACAAAACCAGATCAAAACAGCGACGCAGCCTTTCTAATAGACAAAGCAGGAAAACAAACTTGAATCATTGACTCTGGTTCATCTTCACATATCCTAAACAATAAAGATGAGTTTACTAGATTAAATGACACAGAAAAAACAACCGTCATAATTGCCAACGGAAAAACTCTAAACTCGCTAGGTACCGAAGAAACTACATTCACGACAAAAACATCCGATGGAGGCATAAATAAAATTACGTTGAAAGAAGTGTTATATGTACCTGAGCTAGAATCTAATTTAATTTCAGTCAGTAAAGCCACAAAGAATGGGTATAAATTATTATTTGATAAAGATAAATGCACGTTGTCCAGAAATGGGAAAATCTATTTGGAGGCAAAGATGAAAAATAACCTATACGAAGTTGAATTATTAGAAAATACAGAAAGTAATACAGTAAACATGGTGCAGGAATGCAAAAATAAAGATTGCCTGGAACTTTGGCACAAACGCCTAGGGCATAGAAATTATAATTCGGTACTTTTCGGTTAGCCGGGCGCCAGTGTTATATATACATATATATGTGTATATAAATGTATGTATATATACGTATATATTTACATATATATATATGTGTGTGTATATACAATATGTGTATATGTATATATATGTATATATACATACATTTATATATAGATATATATGTATATATAACACTGGCGCCCGGCTAACCGAAAAGTACCTATGATTCCATAAAGGAAATGGTTAAAGACGATTTAGCCTATGGCATAAAACTAAATAATTGCAATCATGGAAAACGACATGCGAAACGTGCATACAAACACAAACAAGCGATGCTCCCTATCCCAAAACATTGTATAAAAACAAAACAGGTAGAGTACTCGATCTAGTGCACACGGACGTATGCATAGCGATAGGAACCCCCACAATAGGTGGTAAAACAATGTTTGTAACTTTCATTGATGACTACTCTAGATTTACTGTAATATTAAAATATAAAGATGAAGTACAAGATAAGCTAATCGACTACATAGCTATGGTTCGAAACCAGTTCGGGAAATATCCGAAAGCAATAAGATCTGATAACGGGGGAGAATACATAAATAGAGGGATAGAGGATTACCTAAGAAAAAGGGGCATTCAACATCAATTAACCGTGGAGTATTGTCCGAGCCAAAATGGCATTGCGGAAAGAAAAATAGGTGACTATTAGACATGACTAGAAGCCTACTCAGAGAAGCGGATCTATCACAAAGATTTTGGGGAGAAGCAATTAACACCGCGAACCATTTACAGAATCGCTTACCAACAAGATCAACAAATAAAACCCCATTTGAGCTATGGTTTAATCGCAAATCGAATTTACACTATTTGCTAACATTCGGGTGCAAAGCTTACGTATACGTGAATAAACAACATCGAGGAAAATTGGACGACAGGGCTCAGGAAATGATTTTTGTAGGATACGACAACAACTCAAAATGATATCGCATATACACTAAAGAAAACGAAATTGTAATTGGCAGAACGGTGAAATTCATAGAAAATAGCAAAATTAACCTGAAAGAAAGTAAAGAGACAGAAAACTCATATGACGGCAAAAATTACATTGAAACAGATATAAACAATACAACCGAAGAACCAACTGCGTCCAAACAACAGACCAATGAACCAAGAAGATCTGAAAGATCGAACAGGGGGGTACCACCAGACAGATATGTCTGTTACGTAAAAAATAATGATTTGATAGAACCTACTAGTTGGAATGATATACTGTAAATAAATAATCCCACATAAAAAGAAAATTGGCTTAAAGCTACACAAGCGGAAATCAATTCGCTGAGAAAACACAACACATGGGAGTTAATGGAACCAGTCGCCTAACAAAAAGGTTATACGTTGCAAATGGACATTTAAAAAAAATTAGACAGTTACGGGAACATTCAAAAGTACAAAGCACGTTTGGTAGCCAAAGGCTATAGTAAAAAATATGGCGAAAACTATGACGAGATTTTCGCCCCCGTAGTGTCACAAACAACCGTGAGAAAATTTTTGGCAGAAGCCGCACATAAGAAATTAAACGTCAGACACATTGACATCGATACAGCCTTTCTCTATGGTGAGCTAGAAGATGAGGTGTATATGAAACAACCGGAGAACAGTGAGAAAAATTCAGAAAAAAAAGTCTGCAAACTAAAAAAATCAATCTACGGACTCAAACAAGCAGCCAGAACTTGGAATAAAAGAATCGAACAATCCTTGAAAAAACTAAATTTCCAACAAAGCACCGTGGACTCGTGTCTATACACGCGAAAAGAAAACAACACTTCCACTTACATAATAGTCTACGTTGATGACATTTTGATAGGTGGTAAAAATGAAACAATTGAAGGAATAATAAAAGCTTTAAAGCAAGAATACCAGTTAAAGGACAAGCGAACAGCGGTCGACAAGTGATCGGATCACTGCTATACATAGCAACTACAACACGCCCAGATATATCAGCCGCCGTCAACATTCTAAGCAGAAGGTGCGAAACTCCACGTTTCAAGAACTGGAACGCGGTGAAACGAGTTATAAATTACCTGAACATTACAAAAAACCTTAATCTCACATTAAATACGGATCATGAACCAAAACTTATCGGATTTTCCGACGCTGACTGGGCAGGGGACACAAAAACGAGAAAATCGATCAGTGGTAACATATTCATGCTGGGAAATAGTCCCATACACCGGTAAACCAAAAGGCAAAATTGTATTGCCTACTCATCGGCGGAAACTGAATTTGTTTCAGCAGCTAGTACAGGGCAGGAAATTTCCTGGTTAATTAAACTCCTTTCCGACTTAGAGCTAAAGCAAAAATTACCAGTGGTGCTGTACGAAGACAATCAAAGTTGTATCAAAATGGTGGAAAATGAAAAATTCTCAAAACGTACAAAACATATTGACTTACGCTATCATGCGATAAAAGAGATGAAAGAAGATGGTGTATTAGATCTTCGTTACTGTTCGACTCAAGACATGATAGCTGATTGCCTGACCAAGCCACTGCCCAAACCTCAATTTTTGAAACGCCGAGAATCCATGCAACTACTACATGATGCATCTGATATGGTTAAGGAAGGGTGATGGATTTATAACCACTCTCAGATGAGCAATAAACAACAAAACAGGAAATTAAAGTAATAACTTTCAAGGACACCAAATCTTTCATACTTATCAAAATAGATTAAACAGCAATCAATCATTGTGTAATCATCAAACTTTTTGCATTAACAAAATTATATTCATCGAAAAGAACAATTACAGCCATAAATGAAAAGATGTGTATATCATCTCACGCATGAAGCAAGAGTTTGACGTCACTACCAAAAAAGAACTCAAAATGACTTAAAAACTTTATTATTATTAATTTAGTTGTTCCGTTGACTTTAATCATTGAACATGTGAAATGTATAAAATCGCTGCTGCAAAGCACAGCGTAATATAGATGTAAAATTAATTATTTTAACACTGTAAAGCTAGTGATTTAATATAAGGAAAGAAATCAGTCTCAGCAATGGACTTAATTCACGTATGTAAAAAATACTTAAAACCACAACTCTTTTTTTTTTTTTAAATACACCATAGTGCAACGACAAAGTAACCACGTTGGATGAAAGGACACTTGTACTGGATTACACGGCCAAATCTGTCATGTGAGGATTGCTGTGCAAGAAACATACAGGCAAGAAATTTACCTATGTTATTATATTTGATTGTTTTACTAAGAAAAGTCAGAATTGATATCTAAATATTAGCGCGCGAGTCATATTGCGTATAACAGAGCGGCTTTTTTGCCAATAGTGGTCACTTCCAATACTGGGCGATCTATTACAATTTACTAAGTTAGAAAATCATTCAAAGATGCAGTTTTTAGAGCAGTAGTTATAAATACTCCAATCAGACGGTTTGAGAAAACAATGATTTTTCCTTACAGCAACGATGTTTTTTTTCAATTCCTACTATTAGCTCACACTCTCCCTATATTTATTTATATATTTATATATTTATCTTGTTCAAATTTCCAATCGTTAATAAAATACTCATTATTCATCCTATCAAGTTGAAATAAGTTTTTTTAAACTTGTACTGGATGACAATGGATGCTAATACAGTTTTTTTAAATATTAATTAATTAATTAAATTTTAATTAATTAATTTTAGTTTTGCATGGGAAACAAAATGGCGGCCATTGGTTATAGAAGTTCAATGAAAGTATTTTCAATAAGGGGTTACCATAGGGGGACCCTGTTCTGTCGCCAACTTGGCGATATATCGCCCAATTTGGCGGCCAAAATGAGTCGCCAAAAGTGACGCCAACTTGGCGATATCTGTAATATTTCGCCAAATTCCCATAGAGTTCCATTGTAAACCTACTTGCTTATAGAAAATCAACAAATTGAGATATTTGAGTGCAACAAAAACTAATATTAGCTTGATTATATTAAAGTTTTCTTTGGTAGCTTAAGTAGGAATTGACTTTAAAAACACAATTTTTATATTACTTGTTCCTGGATCTATTTGCTCCTTGAGAAATGACAGAGAAACCCATGAAAGTCAATGATAAAACACATAAGTCTACGCAGCCATAGGTTGGCGTAGCTGCAGCAATAATAAATATTTCTGAAATATCACAGGATAATGAAGCTCATCTTTCCACATTTAAAAGTGTCGACATCACACATCCAGTAGTTGACAACATCCAGCCTCTTCTATCGAGATCTGATATTGTGTAGCCAGCAATCTGAATTTCCAATTTCAATTAAAATGTTATTACCCCTCTTCAGGAAGGCTTTAAGATTGAGAAAAGAGCTGGCAAAAGAAGTGGAAACTGTTATTTTAACTACTTCACCCTATAAATTAGAGCTCGAAAGAAAGAAGCCAAACAGTCTGCAAAACGAAAAAGGAAAATTCTTAAAAAGAAAATAAGAATCAACAGGAAAAGAAACCAAAAAAGGTTGATGAGGCATCTTCAGAAGATGAAGAAGATAATGAAACCTGAATGTTTTGCAATGAGCTTTACTCCAATTCTAAATCCAAAGAAAGTTGGATACAATGTGTGAAATGTCACGGATGAGCGCACGAAGCATGTAGTATGAAGGAAAATATGATAATAAATTTTGCAGTTAGACTTCCAGCGTAAAATAAGTAGGTATATACAAATGTAGATAATTTGCTACAGATTTATTTTTGACACATGGAAGAACACATGGGTAATTTCGTTTTGTTAAATATAACAAAAATGTATTTTTTTACTATATTAAACAAGATTTTTAAAAAAGAAAATGAGTTTTCCAGGAGTTTTAAAGGAGTACCCGGTTTTACCCAACCAGTGGGGTAAAACTGAATTTTTGCATATGCCTGAAAAAAGCTATTTTTTTATATAATCAATTACATTTCTTACTGAAAATCGTATGTTTTAATATAGCCAAAGGTTCATTTAAAATGAAAAACGGTGTTCAGAGTTTGTTTTCCCATTTGATTGCATGTAAGAACAACAAACATTTATGGTACCCGATTTTGCCCCACCTTCCCCTATATATATATAGTAATTGGAAATAGATAATGATTTGTAATTATATAATGGCTATATATATATATATTTCATTTATACAAGATAATACAAATTATTTAATAGGTTATATTGCTTTTTCCATTTCATGGCATTATTCTGTTTTCATTCTTCTTCGATTATTTTGGTCTTGTGGACGTTTGGGTACAGGGGGGGGGGGGGGGGGGAAATTCAGCTTTTAGCTTTTTTTCTCTACAGAAAACGACTACCTTGCTTATATATTTGAATTCTGTACCCTTGATAAAGTAATTCAGTGTATAAGCTTTTCATGTATTTTTATCGGTATCCATATTTTTCTTTTTTTTCTTCCATTTTAATAATCGTAAGATTGTACAAGGGACTATACTTTATACATAACATCTGGTATATATATATATTTTCATTTCTGTTATTCAATTTATGCTGTTTTTTGGAATTTATGTTAAGTGTGTTGGGGGGAACTGTATTTGTTAATGTTATTTTATCCATAATTTCATAGTTTTTGTTGGTGGTTGGTAAGACAGGGGGTGCCCCAAAAAATAGGGCCTGCCTTCCGGCCCCAGGTCCTTGCAGACCCATTTGTCCCCGGTCGGAACCGCCCGCAAGACAAGCCCCGCGACGCTTCCCGAAGGTCGCCGCCAGACAACCCCCGCAAAGCGGAACCTCCCGGAAACTCCGGACAAGTCGGCACACTGCCCAGCGCACGTCATGCCGGCTATTCCAACAGAGAGACGAATTGATCGAAGCGACAATCCTCACCACACAGCTAGAAGAGCCGAATGGTCCCTTCTCTTGGTTACCCGACCCGGTAGACCCCGCAGGAACCAGACGCCTATAAAGATGCTGGGCCCACGAAACTGAACCGAGGCTTCCCGGGTCCTATCGCTTTGGCTATCCTTTGCCCAGAGTCACCACCCGGTCTATGACCGGCTCTGGGATCAGGCTATGGACCGTCGCTATCCGGCATTACCCAGAGAGCCTGGGCGCCGGGGGCTGCCGGAAGAATCGAACCCGAAGGCCCTGCAACCCATGCACAACGTCCGTTACCCGTGGCCACCGGACGCGACTCGTCCCCATCCGGGCCCCCTCGCATTCGTACACAACGAGCTCGGCCGGGCTTCGGGTCTCCTCTCCCACTCAAGGGATCGGTTCCGAACCACCCGGAGGGGAGGCCACTTGGTGGTTGGTAATGTTTATTTAATGGTTATATACATATATGTATATGCATATATATTATTGTTGTTATTAGCGATAAAATGTGTATAGTAATCAAATACTTTATCATTCACATTAGTTTGTAATATTAGTAAACTAGCTAACTCTTAATATTAATAAACTAGCTTAAAATTTCTTTCATTTATAATATATAATATAACTAATGTTAATTATCTGAATATAGTATACATTGTTTATATTTATTTCCATTTAGTTTTATAATAAATGTAGGCATATCGTTTTAAAATCTAGTGTTAAAAATACACGTTAACAACACATTAAAAATACAGTTAACCTATTTTTTAAATCATTGTTTATACTTACATTAATACATCATATTAGATAATGTAACACAATAATTTAAAAAGTAGACGTATCATAAAAAGCAATTGATTATTTTAATTACATTATCTAACATAATGGAAAATTTATATTATAAAATCAATTAATGTTTATAATTACATTTTTTAAAAATATAAAATAACTAGCTTATAAAGTTAAATTAATTTAATGTATTTTTCAAATAAAATGTAATATATCAGTTAAGCTGTAATTTATTTAAAAAGTAAAAAAGAAAAAATACTTTTTAATTCATTTAAAATTAAAATGTATTTTTTTAAAAATACTTTTCCAATTTATTTAAAATATTTAAAAAAAAACTTTTCAAATTCATTTAACTAAATACTTTTCTAGTTTGTTTTAAAAAATTACTAATTTATTTAAAAACAATTCTAACTTATTTTTAAATTAAAAAATAAATAATTAATTAATTTTAAAAGAAAAAATATTTTTTCCATACATAAAATTAAAATAGATAATTATTTAATTTCTGAACTGCTGTTATTTGGTTATAAAAACTTTTCTGATTCATTAAAAGAAAAACTTTTTAAATTTATTTTAAAATTAGAAAATACATTTATAATTTATTTAAAAAGAAAAAAAAATATAATTACTATTTTTTTCCATATATAAAAAGAAAAAAAATGTAGTATATAATTATTTAATTTCAGGATTGCTTTTTTTATTACACACTTTAATAACTTATTAAAAAAATTCTCATTTATTTTTAAATTTAAAGAATAAATATTTAATTAATTTAAAAAGAAAAAAATATTTTTTCCATACATTAAATTAAAGATATACAAATAGGTAATTATTAATTTCCGAACTACTATTATTTGAATTATTTAAAAAACAACGTTTAAACACACAATAAAATAAGTTGATTTGATCAGACGTTAACGTTTCGTGAGTACTAGGACTCACATTGTCAGTGTAAAAAACTTTAAAAACAATATCCCCCCAACTACATGAACGGTGAAAACTCAAATGTCAAAACAAAACACAGAAAGATCATCAAGTTCTAACAGCCAATGAAATTAATGCGGAAGTGAAGTGTCCTACTACTATTATTTGGTTAATAAAACTTTTCTGATTAATTTTTAAAATTACTTTTTAAATTTATTTTAAAATAAAAAAATACATTTATAATTTATTTAAAAAGAAAAGAAAATCTAATTAAAAAAAATCTTTTCCATATATATATATATATATATATATACAGTCGGGCCAAAAGTTTAGGACCACTGTACAGAAACTAGCATTTTTACAATTGAAGCCACTGATAACGTCATAAATGAAATCGATTGCGTCAAATGGCGTCATTCCGTCTGGCAGTAGAGTACGGTATTCACTTTTCGTTTGATCTTTGAGCAATAAACGTTGTAGACGCAATTGTTGCTTGATTTACAAATTTTGAAAACGTATGAAAATGGGTCAAAAATCGCCAGTTTCTGAAGCTCAGCGTGTACAAATTGTTATTCTTCATAATGAAGGATATTCTAAACGTTTAATTAGTAAACTAGTAAGACGTAGTAAGAATGCAGTTCACAATGCGATCAAGAAATTTAAAGAAAAAGGGACTTATGTTGATGCCAAAAGGTGTGGTCGACCTCGTAAAACCACACCTAGGGATGACCATGTCATTAGGAGAATAGCGGTTCGTACTCCAATGAGTTCCGCAAGCAAGATACGATCAGTACTGCTTGAAAAAGGTGTGGATGTCAGTCGTAGAACAGTAAGTCGGCGTTTGTTCGACGACTTTCATTTAAAATCCTACAAACCTGCGAAAAAACACAGGTTAACAACGGCCATGAGAGCTCAGCGCTTGGACTTTGCCAAGAAACATGCCAAATTGACAATTCGTCAGTGGAGACTGGTTTTTTTTCGGATGAATCTACAATACAGCAGTTTTCTACACGCAAGTACTATGTCCGTAGACCTCCTGGAAAGCGATTCAATGAACGTTACACTTTGCAGACTGTTAAACACTCCCCAAGTGTCATGATTTGGGGTGGAATGTCAGTGAACGGAACGGCTGCATTGTTCTTCCTACCACCAGGAACGACTATGAATGGAAAAAAATACGTTGATTTGTTGAAGGAGAAGTTAGAATTACACATGGACGTTCATAAATGCACAATTTTTATGCATTATGGTGCACCATGTCATCGCTCTAAAATTGTTACTCAGTTGCTGAAGACGAAGAAAATTCAAATCCTTGACTGGCCTGGAAACAGCCCCGATTTGAATCCAATTGAGAACTTATGGACTCTCTTAAAGCACAAGGTCTCTGAGAAACAGCCAACTAGTGCCAAGGAACTGGAAAAAGCAATTAAGGAAGTTTGGGTGAAAGAATTATCAGCTGCATACTGCCGAAGTCTAGTAGAGAGCATGCCAAAACGTTTGCAGGCCGTAATAAAAGCTAACGGCGGACCAACAAAATATTGATTTTTCTGTAAAATTTGTGTTTAATGTATGTGATTTATATGCGTAGAAATGTAATATTCATGTAATAAACGGAGTTTATGATTTTACTAACGAGTAAGTATTCAATTTATTGTCTGGATCTTAATTTTCAGTGGTGGTCCTAAACTTATGGCCACGACTGTATATACTATAATTATTTAATTTCAGTTTTTTTCTTTTTTTTTGTATAACACACTGGTATTGAGAGGATATGGATTAAAAAACACAAGCGACATCCCAATTTTAATGCTTCTTTTTAAATAACAGCTGCTTAAAAATAAAGAAACAGTAATTTACAGCGCAGACATTAAAAAAAAAAAAAAAAAAAAAAAAAAAATCCATCCACTTTGCACACTGCTGCTACAACACGAAATAAACTTTTCTTTCTTTCATTATTTATTTATTTATTTATTTTTTTAAAGTGCGTTATGCGGTACGTTTGGTAGATGTAGAAGTCTGCACGGGCCCCAGGCTCTTACCCGACAAAGTTTTAAACAGGCCGGCAAAGGAAAGACAAATTTTTAAATAATGTAATTATAATAATATTATATATATATATATATATATTATTATTATTATATAATATTATTATTATAAAATTATTATAATTTAAATAATGCCGATAAAAAATGTAAGCGGGCCGTCTGGCTTGACTATAAGAACTTAAACGAAGTCGATAAAATATGAACCATTTTCAATGGATATTGTTTTTTGACTTTCGTGTGGTTGGATGGTTGATTTTTGACGGCCGATTATCTACACTAGGGATATAGGCCCAAGGGAGAGTGCCCTTCGTGGGGGTCTTTCTAGGGGAACCTAACCCGTATTTACGCATGGAAATCCATGGTTCGAAGAACACCACGAAAACTCCGAGGGCGCGATTGGGTTCGAACCCAGCACCTCCAGTCTACCAGCTTCGAGAGCAGAACCTCTCAGCCAGTGATGGGGCTTGACTAGCGTGAGAATAAGTATAAATATGCTGCACAAACCGATGCAAGTTTGACATCATCAATACAGAAATAAAATTGTTTAGCGCAGAGATCGGCGTCGGACAGTTGCATCGCGCCTGACCAACACCCCCTATAGTAATGAATATACGGAGTGTTGGCTTGACCCGTAACCTTCCTGAGCCCGGACTCAATTTTTTCAGCAAACTCAGGCCGGGACAGGATCAGGCTTACTATCTTTTCTACATAGTCGGGTCGGAACTTGACTTAATTCTTCCCAGGACGTGTCAGACACGGACAGGCAATATATTTTGTAAAAAATAATAATAGCGGAATCATTGAAAATGTACCTTAATAAATCACAGAGAAATATTTTCAAAAATCTCGTTTTTATTATACAGCTTCAAAAGTTTTGACCCAATTTTTTTTTCTTTTATTCTAAACTATTTTTTTAAATGAATATTTATTTGAATTTGAATGTAATAGTTAAGAGTAAGTTTTTTTTTCTTAATGTTGCTATTGTGTACATTCTGCCTTGTGAACACATATTAATGTAAAATATATGTATGCGGTATTCTTTAAAAGAACATAGTTGTATGTTAAGAAAAAATGGAATATTTCGTAGAAAATGAGTCGGGCCTGACTTAATTGAATTTTACAAGGCGCGGGCCTGTTTTAACTGATTTTTATACGGGCCGGGGTTGGAAATTCCGGCCTAACAATTTCCTCAGGATTGAATTATGGAGAATTTTCCCTAGATTCCCTGCTGAAAATCGTTGGTGGCGACATCTCTCAGGAACTCAGAATATTAAAAGCATTCTCCACGAGGTTTGATGCAACTGAAGTTACAGGGCAAAAAAGTATACCATGCACATTTTTGGTAAAATTTTCAGCATAATTCAGGGATAAAAAAAACTAAAGTCTAGACCTAAAATTTCTAAAACAAAAGGAATAGATCCATTTCGTACGGTAAGGTTTTGTTAATCTACGTATTTGTTTCGAAGTTCTTTCCTTTCTAATTACTTTAATACGTGAAAATAAATTCATTATTAAATTTTTATAATCTGAATTATTTTTCGCGAGGTTCGGAGCCCATTAAAATTCGAAGATTTGTTATCGTCTCCCTTAAGTAACTCCAATATGACAATGCTATTCCAAATAAAATTATGAAACAGAGTGCTGCTGTATATTAAGCTCGAACCTATGTAATAAAGATAAAACATGTCCATGAAAAACAGTGACGTTACATTGGCGATGGTAATGACTTGACCATAAATTTCACTTTTGCTACAAATTTTTTAAAACTTCTAAACGCCATTTCAATTTTTACACCGTCGAAAAAAAAAAAAAAAAATGTACTTTCAAATGCCATTAAGAAACTCCACTTATTGTTTTATTCAGTACAGTAGAACCTCTTTTATCCGAAACTCTCGACTAACATAATTCCATTTTTAAAGCTTGTTTTTTTTTTTTTTCTATCACATTCCTTCTTATCCCAGTGGTTAGGGGATTGAATTCGGAATTAATTAGGGGAAAGCTGGATATTGTTTTAATCCCTTCTGTTTAGGTCTAGAATGAATATGCTATGTTTTCCCCCTCGTACTAGGTGAGCGTTAGGAAATATGTATAGAATTATAGTCAAAAAACACGTTTTTTTGCATACCATAACAATATCTCAAAACAGCTAACTCTGTCAAAAACATTGTCAGTACAAATGTTGTAAAGCTAAAAATTCTGAGTAAAATGAGTACCTACACTCAATACTTATGTTGAATATTAAGGTCACAATTCTATTTCAAAGTTTTAGACCCATCATCAGGGGGATGACGTCAGAATTAATTAAGAGAAAACTGAAAATTGTTTTAATCCCTTTATTTTAGGTCTGAAATGAACGTACTATTTTTCTTCCTCGTACTTGGGTGAATGTTAAAAAATATGTACATATTTATTTTCGAAAAACACGTTTTTTTTAGTCTTCTGAATAAAATGAGTACCATCATTAATATTTTTGTTCAACATTAAGGTCGCAATTCTATTTCAAAATTTTGCCTTAATCGCTAATCAATAGCTTCAAGCCAGGAGAGACCAAATTAACTTAACAATATCGCAAAATAGCTAACTCTATCAAAAACATTGTCAGTACAAAGGTTATAGAGCCTAAACTTCTGAGTAAAATGAGTACCTACACTTAATATTTTTGTTCAATATTAAGGCCGCAATTTGAGATATTGTTAAGTTAACTTGGTCTCTCCTGGCTTCAAGCTCTTGATTTGAAAATTTTTGAAATAGAATTGCGACCTTAATGTTGAACAAAAATATTAATGATGGTACTCATTTTATTCAGAATTTTAAGCTCTACAACATTTGTATTGACAATGTTTTTTATAGAGTTAGCTGTTTTGAGATATTGTTAAAGAAACAAAAAAAAAACGTGTTTTTCGAAAATAAATATGTACATATTTTCTAACATTCACCCAAGTACGAGGAAGAAAACATAGTACGTTCATTTCAGACCTAAACTGAAGGGATTAAAACAATTTCCAGTTTTCTCCTAATTAATTCTGAGGTCGTCCCCCTGATGATGGGTCTAAAACTTTCAAGTAGAATAATATTCAACATAAGTATTGAGTGTAGGTACTCATTTTACTCAGAATTTTAATCTCTACAACATTTGTATTGACAATGTTTTTGACAGAGTTAGCTGTTTTGAGATATTGTTATGGTATGCAAAAAAACGTGTTTTTTTACTATAATTCTATACATATTTCCTAACGCTCACCTAGTACGAGGGGGAAAACATAGCATATTCATTCTACACCTAAACAGAAGGGGTTAAAACAATTTCCAGCTTTAACCTAATTAATTCCGAATTCAGCCTTTTTTTGCTCCCCTACCACTGGGCTATGTGTGCAAAACCCATTTTTAAAACTTTTTATTTTTTTTTTTACTATCACATTGATCAAAGCGAAGAAGGGGACAACGATGTGGGCGAAGAAAACGAACAAATTAGCAATTCTGAAGCTTTTGAATGTTTTGCAAAAGGTTTGGCATGGCTGGAGCAGCAGAAAGACTGTGACACTGGTGAACTAATAATATTATGTGGTAGAGCTTCAAAGCAAAGGAAATCGAAACTGCGTCGAACAAAACTTTTTTTCGAACCCTTGTGAAATATGTAAAAGGTACTTAATTTCAAAATTAAAATTCAGGTAATTGATTCTTGTTTCTGTTGCTTTATTTTTATTAAATATACTTGTTACCATAATAAGAAATAGCGCATATATTTGTCCTTAATCTTAAAATAGAAGCATTCTCGATTATCCAAAAATTTCGGATTTTCCGAAAGAGGGGCGGTCCCAATTACTTCGGATAATCGAGGTTCTAGTGTATATTAGGTATCTTTAACCACAGTATGACGGTCCTTGTTTAATTAAATAACAAAAAATGCTCACATACACGATGTAATTTAGCGTTTAGATTTACAAATGGAAAATCCAATATGTAAAATAAATTATCAGCTTTAATATTTCTCTAGTTTATTTCTTACAATTGAAGTTGAATTTTAATTAAACCTTCCAGTTAAAATTCATTATACTTTTATACAATCTATTAAAAAAAAAAAAAAAAAAAAAAAAAAAAAAAAAGAAGGAAAATAAACTTTATTGGAACCTGCATATATATTTTACGGATCACAATGCAATATTTTAATTTATGGGACAAATATGAACACATAAAAAATTTGCCTTGATTGGTAACAGTAAAAGAAAAAAAGCGTAAATACAGTAAAACCTCTGAATAGAGGAAAGCTTGGGAGTGAGTATTTCGTAAGTACAATTGTTGGTAAAAATATACAAATAATATATCTTATGGTCATTGAAAAAGTATTCACTATTCAACAGTGTCCGCTAAGGAGGTTTTACTATATATATATGGGGCATTCTCACAATCTTTTGACTTTCATGTCCCTGAATAATAATTTTTATTTTAATACACTTTTTTGTGTTTTTTTCATTTCATATACTGGGGAACATCCCATTGCACGATTGCATAACAATATTAACGAGATAAATAAGTTTTGGACGATGTTGGCGGTCCAAACACCTGGAAAACTCCTATACCGTCCCGTGTCCCTGATGCTGATTTTTAAATTTGGAGCTGTCTGTATAAAATTGTTTCAATAAAAATAATTCGATGCAATTTTTTTCCGAAACTGGAACTATTGTTTTATATAAATATGTAGCTAAAAATGAACCTGCACACATTTTTATTTTTTAAACTCTGCCCCTGGGTTTTAGATTCCTTACCGTCCCTCTTCTAAAATTATACAGAAAATCACTTCAGATGCAGTCACAGAATTTTTTTCAACTTTTTTCTCACGCAGAAGTATGCTAGAGAAAGAACGTCTAAAATTCTTTGGCAGTAAATTTACTGTAGAATTTAAATCAGCATTTAAATATCAATTTCAAGCAACGTGGCTTTATGGGTAGTCTCACCGTCCCCGAGGTTTATTCCTGCACCTTTCGAGGTAAATTAAAAAAAAAAAAAATTAATTTAATCCAACGTTAACAACTGTTTCTAAAAATCAATGAACATTGTGGCTATCACTTAGTCTTAACATGATTTTCCTAAAAATAGGTGGTAATTTTCCTTACCGTCCCTTTTTTCCCATACCATCCCCCTTTTTTTTACCTTACCGTCCCTTCTTTAACACCCCTTTAAGACAATGTTATAAAAAAATTCTGTATTAAGAGTACTACATTGTTATTATTTCTTATTTTAATGTCCTGTGGGTACTATGCAAATTCATTATAGGTAAAAATTTAGAATAAAAAAATACAGGGGTAAAATGGTAAGGAAAATTAAACTCGCAAGTTTAACTTAAACCTCAGTTAAATAAAAAATTTTTCGCTGCTGACCCTTTTTCCTTTATTTTGAATCATTAAGGCATTCGTCTATCAGATTAAAATGTTATTTTAGCAAGTTTAATTTTGTCAGATTTTTTCCCCTAAAAGTCAAAAGATTGTGAGAATGCCCCATATATGAAATGATAATAAAAGAAAAACCCATCATTAAAAATAGAGTTAACCAATAAGGATTGAAGAAAACGCCCACTGGAACAATAAGGCCCTCTGCTGTAAAAAAATCTAATTTCATAACAAAAATCATGTGCTCAGCCTAAGAGAAAGAGTTTTTCAGAGATTTGAGCTGGCTCTAACACATCAAGTATGTGAACCAAGAAAAGTATGGTATACCGGGGCCTCCGGCGGACTCGCAAGTCTCTTGTACTGCGAATGTGCCAAATAAACAAAATTTACCGAAAAAGCCAGGTCCCGAGTCAGTTATTTAATCTACCAGCAACATCTTTCAAGTATCACCACATGCAGAGAGAGTCCTTACATAGGTTTCTTTTTCTTATGTCAATTTTTAATGTGATTTATAGTTAATTATTGCAGAAAGTTTTATTATATATATATAAACTCCGGGGTGAATTTAAAATTTATGTTCCATATATGTAAATTCATTGATATGTCATTTTTGCACATAACAATCATACATTAAAGATTCAAAATTATTAGACTGTAATAAGAATGATTTTATTCTTGCTCAGTTTCTTTTTAAGGTATAGTAACGAGAAAAGGAAATGAAATGCGGGAATGTATAATCAAAATAAAGAAATTATTAAAAACTGCATTCTTGAGTTATTACAGTTATTCTTAAATCCAAATTTCGTGCTTTCTGACACTGATACACAAAATCATTTTCATTTGCATAACATTTGAAGATTATTTTCAATAAGATTTCAGAGTTTGCATTTACTAACATTTGAAGTATAAATTCCCTAAACTCACAAAACATGAGTTGCAAGTTGACACTACTCACCCGGATATATATATATATATATACATATATATATATATATATATATAAGTTAATCTTTTGTGAATTTCTCTGCTATTATTGTCAGTTCTCTCAAAGTCAAATCCCAAATCTGTTACCATTTGTTCTTTTACCAGCAAGGGCACATTGGTTCAGTCACCGAGTTAGAAGGGAAAAAGTTTTCCAAAAACTTAATTGTAACATGTAAATATAAATGATTGACATTCTTTCAAGTTTTTTATAATTCTAAAATTAACTTTACATTTAAGGGCTTATTGGAAAAACTTATCAGTGTAAATATTCTTTGAGTATGTCACAAAACTGTCACCAGTTTCCCCACACATAGTTATAAGGTTTGAGGAAATGAAAAAACGATAAATGTAATACACACCTTTCATTATACAGTACAGAACCATTTATCAGGAATCATTGGGGTCAGATGTATTCCGGATAGTTGGTTGGGCATTAAACACAACGTTTGTTAGGTCAGATTGTTGAATATATGTGGCTATGGCAGTGTTTTGATCTCAAATTAATTATTAGACTATTCAGAAAGAATCAGGTCCAAACAAGATCAGACAGTAATCAAAGTTTAAAAGAAGGCAATTTATAAAAATACCTTGGAAACAAAATCTCCCATTTTTCCTATGCATAAAAAACAAAATGCCCAATATATATATATGGGCTAAATATGCTTCCATTTCAAATCTTAGTTGTTGGAATCAAGTTATATCATGCATGTTGTAATGTTTAAAGCAATATACATATCAAACTGGGACTGTATGGCTCATTTTTGTGAAATAAGTCAATTTGAAATATCATTCTGGATAACTGGTTTCCGGATAAATGGTTCCATACTGTATTTATTTATTTAGAGTAGCTGCTAGTGAAAATTTCCAATTTCAGCATCAATTTATATGTGTGCAATGTGTTCGTGTTCTAATAAATATACATATCTTTTTTGCTATGATTTGTTAAAAATTGATTCATGACTTTTCTCAATTGATTTGCATTTTCTTCTTGACTGATTTACAGTTTATTACCAAGTCATACTCTTAAAATTTTAAGGTGTAATGCAAACCCTGTAAAAAAAAAAAAAATCTGATATCATTTTAAAGTTTTCTATTAATGCAGAGCATATCTCAGAAAATGCTGTAAAACTGGGTGCTTTTAATATGGCATTTGTATGAAAATGAAAAATGATGTTTAATAATTCAGCACCACTGTTAAATTGGAAAGTAATAAAAATTGAGAACACACTACACATAACGACCACCTTTTAATAACTTATAAGTCCCTAAAACCAGTTTAAATCATTCATATATGAACAGTACTTTCTGTAAAAAGTTTCAATTTTACAGCAAAATTGGAAAAGACTATTCGTAACCTCAATACTTGGAAATCTTAAATATATAGGAAGGAATTTGAATGTGCGAGGGAAGAATGATAGTATTTCAGTTAGTAATAGAGCTTAGTACCATTAGATTGTACCAAACTCAAAAAAATTGGATTTGAAGCCCATTGAAACACAACAAAATAATTTTAATATAACTTGAAATGTAATAAAATGAATATTATATTATAATGAAGTTATGGAAAGATAGTCTACAATCATGTCTCTAATACTATCTTTTATAAGGAAAAATCCATAGACACTGAAACCTACAGTTATGGTCACTGTGAGCAACATCTGACCGCAGAGCAACATCTGTGAGCTGCATCTTAAAAGTGACTTTGGAAAAAAAAGTGACTTTAACTTAGAAAAGTTATTTCAAGGTGCAATTTGAAATAGAAAACAAATGTTCTTTTTGGAATGGTTTTCTAACTATAAAGAGAAAATTCTCAGTTTTTTGGGTTGATATTGCAAGAAAGTGAGATACAAATCACAGAGGAACTGGGGATATTCAATTTTAAGGTAACTAATGGATAGTTGAAAATATTTTGGAACCAAAAAATAGCTTCCTATTCATAACAGAGGCGTAAGTATTGTATTGGCATTTAGTGGGTCCATATATGTAAACTGTACCATACCTATCCTCAAAATTCCTGTGAATGGTTCAGGCAGGTAGTGATTGACCATAGAGCTGCCAACAATTTCTGCTCCAACACTGTTTTTTCCACCATAAAACAAAAACCATGTAACCATATTTAAGTCATCCCCACCTCTCCAAAAATCAAAACAAAAAACTGATCATTTTATATTACAGAATAAGATATTGTACTTGTCTATTTAACCTGTCGACCAATTTATATATATAAAAAACATAATAAGACTTTATAATTGTTACGTCACATTCATGATTTTCGGCTGATAACCATAGCTGGATGCTTCATCCATGTATCCCGAATACAGAAGATTGTTAGGAAGATACACCGCTAAAAAAGTAAAAAAAATCTCAATTGATTTTTTTTTCTTTGCAAAAAAACTTTCGTCCATTTCTACAATCTTTTTAAGTCTTCTGATTTTTCTGGAATATCTTTCTAGAAGGTTAGACGTACAAACTTCTCGAAGACAATTACTACATTCAGCTTAAATCCATTATTAAAATCAATCACTGAACTTTTGCTTAAATCCAACAAATTTTTTAACCATTTGATTGATATCAATTCATCTGACGTTATAAATAAATCTTAATGCAGTTAGAAATGATTTTGGAACCGTTGAACAATACTAATTTTCATGCAGATATTCACTTATCTGCATATAACATTACATTGCCATTGTTTATTCATTTGCAGATAATTTCATATCATGATCAGAGTTCGAAATGGAAAAATCCACGGGGACGCTATTTCAAAATTATCGTCGACAATTTTTTTAAAAAAGTAGAGTGAAGTCCTGCTTTAACAGAGTTATTTTCTTCTGATGGACTGATAGCCAGGGCTTAAATTGCGCCGGAGCCCACTGGAGCCCGGCTCCGGTACTTCTCTGTTTTTAGTAAATACTTAAATATTGGTCGGAATTCACCGGAGCCCATAGATACAGGGCTCCGGAGCACAGTGCAATAGCGCTTCCGAAAAACCGAAGCGCTCGAACTCAATCTGTCTGTAAATTAAAAATTTTATTTACTCAGGTATAGAAAAAATAAAATGACTCTTCCCCCTTTTTAATGCCATTTTGATCAGAATAGGAGAAACAGAAATCGTGTTTTATTTATCCTACTGACATTTGCAGATTTATGTCTGGCATTGTTTTCGGCGACATGTATATTGGCGCCATTCAAGAGCGCGAACAATGAATTTGTTTTCTGTTTGATTTTCTTTTCTGACACTAGGATATTTTTTAGTTGGATCATTTTTTTTAAAATTTAGATATCTAACCAGAAAAGAATATTTTCCTTTTTTAGTCAACGAGCATCAGCTTGAGATATTGTTTGCTTGAGGTTTTTAGTTTTCCATTGCGTACGAGTACGAAAATAACGTTAGTGATTTTTCTATTTATTTTTCATCACAAATGCGGCTCTGCTCTGCAGATTTACAAAGTTGTAAGTAGATATAATTGTAATGTATTGTTATTTTTATAGTAAGCAATAGAGCAGCGTTTCCCCTTTTTCTATAAAAGCATTGAGTCTTTCTGATCACGGTGTCAGATGTTTAATTTAATCTGATTTTCAGGGACTCATCACGAAAGATTGTTCTACGGAAGAATCGATTATAGTTTGATATGCTACTTTTATGGGAAATTGAAAAACATTGTTTGATTCTTTAGCATATCAGTATTAATTTCTGTAAATTTCATTCATTTTTCATAAAAATGTATAGCTGCGAACTGTCCCTTTTTTTGTTTTAACACTGTTTTCGAATCAGAATCCTTAATTTATTTACTCGCAGAATCCTGTGATTAGGGCGATTCCGTGGAGAGTGTCACACACGTAACACAGGCTTTAATTTGCATTTATTCAATTATTTATGAAATTTTAATGTTAATTCTGATTTTAAGTGGTATGGTAAATAAGTTATTACCATATTTTTAAATTTAAATGTGTGTCAGTAAAACTCACAGAAGTATATCATTTAATTTTACTTACACACATTTAAACTAAAAAATATGTTAATAACTTATTTACCATACCACCTAAAATCAGAATTATCATTAAAATATAATAAATAATTGAATAAATGCAAATTAAAGCCTGCGTTACGTGTGTGACTCTTCGCATGGAATCGCCCATTAATTAACATTAAAATTAGGCAAAGGTTTCTACTTGGAAGGAGTGATAACTAAAAAGTGGAACAATTGACAGCTAAGTATATACAGAAATTATTGAAAATTTTTATTTTCCTAAAGAAAAAAAAATGCTTTAAATTTTGCAAATAATGTATGAAATATAAATATGCGGATTAGAGTGACGGTGGAGGGGGGGGGGGGGACGCTATGGTTATTAGTATTAGGGAAAATATTAGGGCTCCGGTACTTTTTTTGTTAGAAATTAAGCCCTGCTGATAGCTTCCATTATTATGAAACAGCCATTATAAATGAAGTGTTAGGTGAAGATGAAAGAGCAGTCGTAAAAAGTTAGAACTCTGATTTTCTGGTCAGAATGCGAAAAAAAAAAAAAAAAAAAGGCCATAATTTTTTTGAAAATAAAACAAAAAATATGGCTATTTTTTTTATCCATTTCAAAGGTATAAGTTCCCATTGAAAAAAACTATTTAATACTTTGAGAAGAAAAAAGAGTCTACACCTGCAATTTTCATGACACTAATAGAATCATATAGCTGACCTATTTAATCGTTGACTGAATTAGGCAATATTTACTGGTAAATTTTAGAGGTAAGATAAAAATCTTAGAAATTGATAGCTATGCAGTAGCGTAATACTGCAGCAAAATGGACATTCAACAAACAAAACACTATCAAAGGCTTTTTCAAATAAACAATTTCATTCAACGTTTTTCTAAAAAGTAACGGAATTGTACATCAAAGAAATGTTATTAGTACCATAAAAATGAATGAATTAAGTGAAAATTTATATTTCATCTCCTGAGTTGGTGACGATGTGTAAATCTGGTTTATTCGATTTTTTTGCTTATCCGAGGTGAGCTTGGTCCATATTAACTCGGATAATTGAGACTTTACTGCATAGCAAATTTATATTTAACCGTAGAAAAACCAATTTAAAAAAATGCATTCAAGATTCTAAATAATTAGAAAAAAAAAACGTTACAGAGAGCATAGTAAGCTATATGTATGAAAGTGTAATATTTTTTAATAATTCCACAGACTGGAACAATATTTCCCATAATTTCATGAACTGGAACAATATTTGTCACAATATTACGAACCAGAACATCATTCCGGTTTGCTCCGTACATTTTGAGCCCTGATCATGACCATTAATGCACGCTTCACTTGATGGCAGAATTCCATAATCTTGAAAATAGTTTATCTCATCAAATTCTGTAGATGGTAGGTCCCAGATCTTTATGTTTTTTAATTTTTTTAATGAGAGAGAAAACAAAGAAATAGCAGTTAATTTAAATCCTACATTAGGAAAATTAAACTGGCTTAACCACAAAATGAATAAAAATGGAATGTGTACATCATGCTAGCAATACATTTGAAATCAAATGTGGTGTCACATTTTTGTATTATTGGTGTTAAAATCCCATTGTTTGGAGAAACTTTTGTTTCATTTTTTACGTTGAAATAATTTAGGAAGTATGAAATGAAAAGTGACTTACCTTAGGCGGCAGAATAATATCTGAAATTTCTTAAATCACAAAAGTGTGCAGCAAATCAAGAAAAATTGGCTATTCATAAAGTTAAATAAACACTAATAAAAGAAAAATTAAAACTGCTGAAATAAATTATCACTGACAAATTGTTTAGAAAATAATTTTTAATATAGCGTTAATGTATTCGTTGCAATTTAAATATTTATTTCTGCCAATAACAAATACTGTTAATTTGCATATTTTTGTGTTTTAAAATAATTTCTAATTTAAAATTGCTGCAATGTGTTAATACAGTGGTTTGTTTTAGGCATATTATGGTAAGTTTAAAAGGTAAGTTTAACATTGGTATAATATAGTTATATAGAAAATGATTAAAAAGGTAAATAAAAGTAATTACTTAAATTGAGTTTCAGTAAAGTAAAAGACGAAAGAACTAGGATTGCAGAATAAAATGAAAACTACATTAAAATGACAAAGTGATTTATTATAGGGATTAAATGCTTCTTAAATAATTATGAGTTTAATTAAAAAGCGAAATAATTTAGTAATTAATGTCTTTTAAAAAGATAAACAAAATCCAATTATATGTGATCTATATGACAATTGGGTAAAATGACTTAATATTACGCAAAAATCTATCTACATAACTTCTGATGTCCCAAGGATTACAGTATAAAGATCTTAAACTGTCTCTAGAAAACTGCTGAAAAGCACTTTCAAGGTTACCATATTTATACAATCAAAATGTCTGTATAAAGAAAATTGAAGAATTGAGAACATTCATGTAAAAAAGGGAAAAAAAAAAAACATGGAATAAATATTTCAACAATTTTTATTATCAGGCTGTTTTAAAAATTTACTACAGTACAGTGCAATTTGGAAATAACAGTGAAATTATCTAGGAGACAAAACTAAACGTTACAGAAGAGCCAATATTTAATCGAGTCAATAGAACTATCAAGATATATAATATATATATGTATGTATATAAATGTTATACAAATACTAAAAAATTTAAGTATATGGCAGCCATACAATGGTATTTATAAAAACATTTTAAAAACTTTCATTTTATTTCTACTACAAAGTCATGCACCTGAACAGAACCCTATGAGATCTATAAAATGAGTATGCTTAATATGAAGAGATACTGTTAAAAATGAATTATGATGACAGAGAGATTATATTGTCAACCCAAAAATTGTCATTAACCTTTCAGCAGATGCAGTTTAGTTTTCTTTGCGTGAATAGGCACATGTTTTATTTTTTATAAACAGCAGTTATGGTATTACAAATGCAAGACAATTCATAACAGTAATAAGAAAAATGTTAGAAGAACAATTATACATATTAAAAGTAAACATTTAAGTTCACTTTCAGCTTCATTTGAGAGAGCAAAATATAAGAAAAATCACATTTTTTTCATAAATTTACGACAGCGTGCTTGCTGAAAGGTTAAAAAAAAAAAGAGAACAATGGTAAGTTACAATAAAAATAAATAAAGCATTTTCTTTTTGGTATATTTTTTAGTATTGTAAATGGTTAACCCATAAGCACATGTGCTGGGATAAATCTTACCCCAATTACATATTTTTATTAAAAAAAGGATAAATTTTTTGGGGTACTTCTGACCTGCCTTGTACCTTTCAAGGTTAAGGTCAAGTAAGGGTGGGTGAAGCATTTTCTTTTCTTTGTTCACTAGGAGGGGAAAATATACCTCTTGGGATTAAATAATCCTGCATGTGTACAAACGTTTCATTTCGATAAGTTCATTTCTTACGGGATGACATACGCTAAAATTATTTTAATGAAAACTAACATAAAAGCTACTAATACACAAGGGCTGTTTTTTTTTAAAACCTCCAATGGGCCGTAAAATAAAGACTAGTGTGAATAATAAATTTCTTTTATAATCTAGAGTCAAGTACAATCAAAGCCATTTTTCGACATAGTCGCAATGAAGATTGATTCATTTGTCATACTGGTGGGTGAGGAGGGGGATACACTCTTCACAGACAGTTGCTGTCAATGTATTGAGATAGGTCTCCAAGGCGTATTGAAGATTTTTGTTGGAATGGAAGTGGAATGGAGTGCTGACGTCCCAGACATGTCTTCAGATCTCAAAGAAGGTGACAATCACTGAGTGCCAGCCTAACTCACGGCCCAACAGCTTCTTTCACAAATTCAATGGGATGTGTTCGATTTGTGAAAGAAGCTGTTGGGCCATGAGTTAGGCTGGCACTGAGTGATTGTCACCTTTTCTGAGATCTGAAGAGCTGTCTGGGATGACAACACTCCATTCCACTTCCATTCCAACAAAAATCTTCAATACGCCTTGGAGACCTATCTCAATACATTGACAGCAACTGTCTGTGAAGAGTGTATCCCCCTCCTCGCCCACCAGTATGACAAATGAATCAATCTTCATTGCGACTACGTCGAAAAGTAGCTTTAATTGTACTTGACTCCAGGTTATAAAAAAATTTATTATTCACACTATTCTTTATTTTACGGCCCATTGGAGGTTGAAAAAAAAGTGTCCACTAAAAGAAATACTACTGATGCATTTTACAATATAGAGCAGTAGATTTGTTTTTAAAAAGCATTTAGCCAAAAATATAATGAGGGACAAAATGGAATGAGATTTATCCCACGCATGTAGTACCGTAATGGAAAGGGGTGCATGTGCTGACAGGTTAAGGGAAACCTTAAAAAAAAAAAAACCTTTGTTCCAAAAATCAAATGCTTGGTTGGCAAAATGAATTTTTCAACTGCACTTCATTAAGACTAGATTTACAGATGTTGATCATAAACTTACTTTCAATAAAACAAGTCCATTTGACTCCTGTAAATTTGGGAGTTTATACTTTAAGAAATAGAATTTGAATTCTATTTGATTTATTGTACATGTTTGATTCATTAAAAACTTACTGAACACTTAAAAAATACTTTTTGACTTCCAAGATTTAGGAAAACAAGTTGAATTGGTGCAATCAATTAATCTAGCATTAATTCAAGCATAGACTGGAATAAAATGACAAAAATATAACACTAAATCCAAACTCATTGTTTTCTGACAACATTCACAAAAACATTTTCATTCATTAAGGCCTTGAAGACGAGCGACCGGTATACGTGCCTCATAAGATGCTCAAAATCCTAGATTAGTCACACCAATAAATTTTTACTGTAAATTTTGCCTTATTTAATCTGAGCATTTTCCCAATTCAATTAGGTAAAATTTTCGGTTTTGAAAAACCGGTGATAAAAAATTAAAAATTCTGTAAAAGAGTCTCATCCTGAAAGGGTTAAGGGTGGATTTGCCTTGAGACGGCCAAAAAAAGGTGGTTTTCAGCTTTGTTCTGTTCTGGAATAAGAACAAAAATTTTTCTTTGGGAAATTAAAAAATTTCCCAAGTTTTTTGCATGTTATTTATTATCTTTTCAAGAACATTTCAAAATTTTTTAAGTAAAAAATTTATGATGTGAATTGAGTTGCGTGGGTGGATGTCCTAGCATGCACTCTGTTGCTCTTCCAATCAAGCAGAATGTGATAGATCACGAGAGCCATTTGCAATCCATTTCCGTTAAGGATTATGAAAGTAGATAATATTGTCTGGAGCTTCAAGCACTTTGAGGTCAAAAAGTTGAAAATCAGCAAAATGGCAGCCATTAAAAAAGTAAATGTCTATTTCCGACCCCTTTTTATGCACTTTTGCATGCTTCTAAAAATATTTATTTTTTGTAAAAATGGCTGAAAGGGGTCCAAGCTCCAATAAATTATATTACCTTTGATTTTTTTGGTTCTGATCCCGCCCAGTTTGATAAAAATCATTTTGTGTAAAATGCGTTTAGAGCACTCCAAAACAGTGTACGCCTACAGACACATTGCACTAAAGCACTCAATAACTGTGCTAAAGAACTTCGAATTTGGCTAAATCGTTTCTTTGGGATACAGCCTATAGGAAAAAAAAAAAAAAAAAATCGTTTTTTTTCAGTCAGAAAAAAAAGCAAATCCTCCCTAAATGCATAAAATCGACAATTATATTTTTAGGTTACAAGAATTGAAAGAAGTTTTCCTTTTCTTATAAAAGAAAGTTTTCTGAAGATTGCAATCAAAGTGTGAGCTTTTAACTAATTGTCAGGCACACAGCCATCATTAAAAAAAAAGAAAAAAAATCATCACGTAGCGATGGGTTGCAATAAAAAATGCATCATTTATAGAAAAGAAAAAAAAAAGTTATTTGATTCTTTGGCACCTGGAAATTTTGCATAGGTAGGAATGAAATTGCTTTTGTAATTGTATCAAAAGTTCAGAGTTGTCGGGTGAAAAGAAAAGAATAATTTGACAACAATTGATATCTAAAAATATCGATGATCTTTCACATATTTTTCATTTATCTAAGACACACTAGCTATTATTATTCCTATAACTTAAAATTATAAAATAAAATATAGTAGTGCATATTAACAGTATGGTGAACAGACACACTATTTCTACTGTATTGTAAGTGAACCATTTTCAATTCAACCTACATTAATGAAATGTTACAGAAACATGTATGGTAACAAATTATTTAAATTTTCTGTAGTAATATTCAAGCATTTAAAGGAACTATTACCCTTAAGGCAGGGAGATAAAAAAAAAAAAAAAAAAAGAAATTACTGTATCATGTACAGTTTTTTAGGCAGGGTGGCTTGTTTTTAAAATTAAGGTGTTTGTTGTCTTGCTAAAACATCACTTAAATATATACAGTTGAATCTCGTTAACGCGAACACTCACATGGGAATTTTTTTTGTTTGTGTTAAAAGTAGTTTGCATTATATCCATATTTAAAAAATATTATACATTCCATGTAACAGGAATAAATATACATAAGTATTTTCAAAATCTACTGTGTTGATTTTATTTCCTAAGATCAATCCGTCAAGAATACAGGCCTAGACGTGGGATATCTGTCAGTGGAAGTCTTTTCAAGGAGAAACGGCCCATTTTTACATTACACCTGAAGAAATCCACTAGAGCTCCGGACATAGAATCTAAGTCATCACCACCACAGCGATCTCACAGTTTAATTAGCATACACAAACATTTTTGTGAAAACAACTTTAATTAGCGTTACATACTTTTTTTTTTTACCCCTCAATGCAATTCTTACAATAGAATTTTATCTTTTAAGTGGGTAGAAAGAGCAATCGCCTGACAATTTTACAATCGCTAGTCTATGGCTATCAAAACTAAAGACATTTCCTTTTCAAAGAATAACATTCTTTCAAAAATGTGGAGTTAAAAAAAAAACTCAATACAATTGCATTGAAAAGTTGGGAAAATTATCTTCGTTTGTGCTACGAGTTGGAAATATTTCAACGGCTGATCCTTTTTAATTCGTGATAAACAATATTTCGCATTCAGCGTGTTCATGTTAAAAGAACTAAAATCACAGTAAATGCCTATACAACTTGACGGGACAACTGGAAACAGTTTGTGTTAACAGTAATTTGTGTTAAGCGTGTTAACGAGGTTCAACTGTATATGTTATTATGTAAATAACCTATAAATAAATGCATATAACCATCTGCAAAGATACAGTGGCAAAAGGAATTAAAAGATACTAGTTCATACCACCACACACAATAGAAGGGGAGATACAAAAAGGATAATGCAAAAGACATATATCAACAATATATATTTTCATGATGTATTTTATTGACTTGTTATGTAAGACAGTGTGATACCCTTTTCATATTTTCAATTTTATTTAGCATTTCAAATTAATATAACAATCCTTCATTATTTGTTATAATTACAAAACTGTACCTCAGAAAAATGGTATGTGTTGGAGCAATTAGGATGCTATATAGAGATTTAGAAATGTCAGATCTATATAGTTTACATATTTGTTTCACAGGAAGGCAAAATTAAAACATTTTTTGGCCGACTACTGTCAAAGATCATGCAGGCTTTCTAATAAGCAATTCTAATTCTCTAGTAATTATTCATTTATCATTTGTCTTAGGATTTCTAATGCAACAAACTTTCAAAGTGACAGAGCATAGACAGACACAGTTCTTAAATGCAAGTGAAGGAATCACCCGCTACAGAGAGAGAACTTTCTAGTTGTGGAAAAACATGCATTTCCTTTACAATATTAATGCAAACAGTTGCTAATTTTTCTTTTGTACAGTAGTTTTCTGACAAAAGGATACTAATAGGGTGCGTAAATACAAGAAGAAAACCAGAAAATTATAAAATATTTTATTTAGTAATAAGTCCAAAAGTGTGAAAGAACAACACTTGAATTTTGCTTTTATTTTAGATATTTAAAAATAGTCACTACATTTTTTATTCACCTGTCTAGGCGATTTTTATAATCCATCCTCAAGAAAACTTATTTTCCATTCTTGGTTATTTTCTTGTATTTTATTTTGTGATTGAAATTTGTCTGATAATGATATAATTTAAAAAAAGAAATTAAAAAAAAATATTTATAAAATATTGTTAAGAGGCACAATTTCCTAACAGAATTTTTCATTTATTTAAATACAGAAAAATATTACAAATTCTGAGATTAAAGGAAGAAAGATTTTAAATCTGGAGAAAAAAAATATTAAGCATAGTCTTCTAATCTGAAATACTGGTGGCATACTCCTTAGAAATTTCAAGGAATGTACACAAGTTGTGTTAATTAAACATTTCTTTTGTACATTAAAAATGTGTTATCTATTGTGTTAATGCACTGGTTTCGACGATAGATTCTTTGGTAAAAGATGTTTCTTTCACTGAATTTTGGCACCCCTAAAAGTTTGCTGCATTAGTTTTTAAATACCTTGTATATGTACATCTATTACATCTCTTTCTTACAGTAAAAAATAATGTATAAATACTATCACTGCATATAAAAAGATTGGCTGCATTCACCGTTATTATGGATTATTACTTTTAAACAATCAATGAAATAATAAATGGAGGAAAATTACTTTTAGAAAATATGACATATGATTTCTACTAAAACAGATGAATCAGATATGGTAGTGAGGCAATAAAATAATTCGGGAATAAGGGGTCAAGATGAAATTGTATTATAAGTAACAAAAATGAGATCACATGATGATTTTATAAATATCTTATGGTGTGGCTCATTTTTTAAATGAAATTTCTTGAATTATATACAAGGGTTGCACACAAAATGTTGTGGGAAAAAAAAAAAAAAACTTAAAAAGCCTTTTTTGCAAAAAGTATTAATAAAGTAAGAATAACTTTTATGTATTCCCTAATAACTTTATCACAGAACTGGGGGGCATGTCTTATTACATTCTTTTACCACCGAGTCCCTTTCAATAACATATGATTTTAAGGAATATTTAAAAGGTTAAGAAAAATGCAGAAATTGAACAGCTACTTCACTGTATAAAGAATAAGAAAAGTATATCACTATCTCTAATCAACAGCATCTCAATAACATTTAAGAAGAAATGGATTTGAAAGTGTCAGAAAATCCTACTTAAAGTTTGTCAGTTATACTTTCTTTAATATGCAATGAATAATGTTTCCAGATGGGGAAAAAAACCAATGTCATGATGATGATGCTGATGGGATATCAAAATTAATTTATTGGTAGAACCTCTTTTATCCAAAACTCTCGGTTAACCAAAATCCATTTTTAAAGCTTTTTCTTTTCCTACTATCACATTCCTTGTGTGGGAAACCATTTAAAAAGCTCCCCACCCCCTGCTGTCACATTGCTGTCTTCTCCTATCTTTTCCTTTGAATTTAACTTGAATTCCCGTAAGCTGCAGAGTGGAACGAAGAAAACGAAAAAAAAAAAAAAAAAATAGCCTTTAAAAGTTTTGCAAAAGGTTTGGCATGACTGAAGCAGCAAAAAGACTGTGATACTAGTGAACTAATAATATTAAAAAACTCCATGATAGAGTTTCAGAGAAAAGGCCATCGAAATTGCTACAAACAAAACATTTTTTCAAACCCTTGTGATATATGTAAAAGGTACTTAATTTCAAAATTAAAATTCAGGTAATTTATTCTTGTTTCTATTTTGCTATTGCTTTATTTTTATAAAGCACTGGTTAGCATAATAAGAAACATTGCATATATTTCTCCTTAATCTTAAAATGGAAGCATTCTCAATTATCCGAAAATTTTGATTTTCCAAAAGATGGTTGGTCCCAATAACTTCGGATAACGGAGGTTCTACTGTTCTTTTTCGGGGACAATTTTATCATTTTTAGATATTATCACAGAATAAACTTATAATGATTTAACAATAGATTTCAAACTAACTTTTTGACTTTTTTTCGTACTTTTTGATGACTTTAAAAAAATGAAATAAAATTTGCTGTTAAAACCAAATATTGAAGCCTAGCAAATGACATGATTGTATTCAATTAAGTCATCAGCTCAAACAGAAATGAGGCTGAATTTACGTTACTGAACACTAAACATAACTTTTTGTTAACTAGGTGTAAAATTGAAAAACTACTGCAAGATGAATGAGAATGGATGATATTAAAAAACAGAAAGTAAGAAATTTGGATTAAAAAACAACTAGGAATACACAGAGTTTAAAATGGGGGAAAATAAGGATCTAAAGAATGTTGCTATTAAAAATAGGAGAAATGGGAATAGTGCAACCCCCTTTTCAAGGTAAAATATTAAAAATCAACAAAAATAAACAAAACATGTGAACTACTTTAATGTCATTTTTGTCCATGACACACACACACCAAAGGCTAAAAACAAAAAAAAAGCATTAGTTGCCAATCATGATAAAAGTAGCCACTAAAAAAATTTTCTTTCAAACAAAAACAAACGTAAAATATAAAAAAAGCACTTAAGTCGTCAGTTGTGCTAAATGCAAATAAATATATACAACATAAATTTAAGCTTTACATTTTGGTAAACGTAATTCCAACTTTTTACAGCTCTGGAGGCATAAAAATAATAAGTTAGATCTATACATGGGGGAATCAATGATCAACACATTTTTTGCCCCCTTTAAGACTGTTCTCAAATATGAATTTGCTACTTTCTAACACATTCAACAAAGTTCATCAGAACATTTCATTCATCTGCACATGCATGAAATTTTCATACATTCTTATTCATGTCCCAAAGAATCAAACAATGTTTGTCTTTTTTTTTTTCCAATAAAAGCAAATTATCCCTCATAAAATATTGCTAAAGTTGGTGTGCAATCAACTAATAAATTCAAGAATTTTGCTGATCTAAAAATTCCTTTTTAAAAAAATACCCTCAAAATTTCAACTAATGATCTTAAAATATTTCCTTTATTGGGGTTTACTATGGCATGTTCAGTATTGAAAATTAAGTCTGCAGCATTTACAGTTCATTTACAAGGACACTCAAAAGAATTTCGTTAAATTATGATCTATGAGGGAAAATCGTTTGCAGTGTATTTTAATGATATAACTCTATTTTAAACATATTGATATTAATATAAATCACTGAAATGTACTATAAGATTCTTACTATAGAACGTGGTGAGCATAGAATTTATTGTTCATTTACAGGGATACACAGAAAAGAATTTGGCTATAGAAGAAAATGAACAATAATTGAACTATTGAAGCCTACGAACAATAATTGCTGGAAGTGTGTTATTATATGTGCTCTATTAACTTCAGTTCCGAAGCTAAAATAATAATACAAATGCTTATTCACTGGTTTTTTCAAGCAAACTGACATCATAAATGGCAGAAAAAATATCTTTTCTGAAATGGATCCTTTAGGCGCTTAGTAATTTAGGTTAAAAAATGTGGATCTAAAACTACAAACCCCCTTAAAAACATCAATTTCATAATATTAACCTAAATGAACGCAATCACAAATTTAAGAGCTTCAAACAAGTAAATAATTTACAAATCCTCAAAAATTTTTTATTGAAAAAGTTTTAAGTTAGATACTTACGAAAATTTCTTACTTTCTGGGTCATACTGCCTTTTGGTCATTTTTAGGCATTTTGCAAACTCAGATGAAAATAACATTTATTTTATGTGGGAATCAGCTTAGAGGCTGCCATTTATTCATTTGTTTTGAACGCAAAAAACATTCAGCTATTAAGAAGTGATGTGAAAATGTAAAAAAAATCGGACATTTTAGTTTTTATAAGGAAAGAAACAGAGGTCGCCATATGGGGACCCAGGGAAAGAAGAGGTTATATGTCTGCTCCTTCCATAGTATAATTGATTATGTAATATTTCAGTTTACATAATAGTGTTATTAAATACTGTTTGAAAATGGTATTTTTAAATGTTGAATTTTCTTATATTGGGATCTTTGAAATTTCAACTCAAAGAAATTTAAAAAAATTCTATAGAAGTGCTCTGATAGCACACAAGTTACAGCTAGCAGCAACAATACATAATACGGAGGCTCATAAAAATTAAAATTTTGGTTCATGATTATCAGAAAAAAAGGAAACAGTGTTTGATTCTTAGAAACAGGTAAAACTCACAGATATTAGATTGCAAATGTGTCAAAAAGTTTCACATTGGGATGAAAAGAAAAAATTGAGAACACTCTTAACAGCAGAGACAGGCAGATAAAAAATTCTGTTATTGCTACTTCATCATCATACTAACTATTATGATTTACTAATATTGATGTCATTTAAAAATTGTAAAGTTATACAAATCTTGGCAAAATGAATGATAAAACCAATAAATTACAGACATCTACTCACTTTTTGTCACCTAAACTAATAAGTAGGGGCAACTAAATATCTTAAAAACTAATAATAAAGATTATGCAGGTTTTTCTAAAAGACATTTACATTTTTATCATAAAATCTTTAAAATGAAAGTTTTTTCAAAATAAATGAATTTTACATGAGGCATACAGCATATTTTAAAAGTATATCATAAATTAAAAAATATACATATGCCATTAATGCAGTCACTTATCTCGACATAAAACTTGATTTTTTCACTTATTTGGTTATTTATCTTTAGATCAACCATATCCTCTTATTCATATTAGGCTATTATTTACATAAGCTATAAAAATGATTCAAAGATGATGTCTCTTTGTAGATTGTTGTTCTGCCAGGAAATATTTCACTGTGTATTAAGTCATTTCACAATGAAGGCTCTATCTGAGTTTGGACGATATGTTTTCAAAGTTAACGGAACTTACCATAATTGTAGATGAAATTATAAAAAAAAATCATGATTTAACTGTTTTATAAGACAGTAGAAGCCCAATATTATGTGGTTTGACACACTGTACATTTGGGTAGTATTTATGTATGTGTAGTATGTATGCTTCCTAAAGATTTTTTTTTTTTATTTAATAGAAGGACTTGAATACAGGAAGCATGTTTATCACTGTGTTACAGTTAAACAGAATTGACAGGGACCAGGGAAAATTTCAATTTTAAACAGGTTCATGCCAATGAAATTTTTTCATTAAGGCACGGATCCATTATAAACAGGTTTCATTTTCAAAGGTATTACTGTACTTATGAAGTGTACTGCTTATTTTACCTATAGTTTTTACTCATGTATAATGTGCACCTTCCCCCAAAAACTTTAGACTGTAAAAGTGGGGTGCAGTATACCCTTAGTATACTGCAGTGTAAATGGAATATTTCCAACAGTTTTAGGAAACTACATGCACTTTGAACACAACACACAGACATTGTGATAAAATTCTAGTAGTAGTAAGTAAAATAAGTGAAATAATTGCACTTTTATGTACCTAGTTTCAATTATGAGCAAATGTGTGGTATTGCATAGCTGCCATGTCAAATTTAAAAACCGTACAGTTTTTATGATTTTTTTTACAACATATTTTTAAAAACACATACCGTTAAAAATATATAAAATGAAAAATGCAATATGTTTTCTTATGCTACAAGTTATCTGAATGTTTAGTTGTATTAAGGATGCTTTTTTATAACACTCCTACCGCCATGAGAAATTTTAACATACGAATTGCACATGGTACAATGATCAAGATGTTCTTCTTCATAAAACTCCATTACACAAAAATTTTTTTTTTGCATATGATTCTATGAAAATTTTATTATGCTGCCTCAATTTTGCTTTAATTCTTTTCACTGAATCAAAAAAATAGTACAATTAATATATCATTGCATAAAATAGTGTTGTAATGTTTAACACAATTTAAAAGTTTCTAACACTTACATTAACACTTACATCAACCTTTGTAAAATTTTATGCTCATAAATATATGCAACATAAAATAATTAAATTGCAGAATGTAGGATTTCAGATATTATTGTAAAGCTCGATCAAAATAAAAATGTAACTCGTGTAGCTGACATGGATGCCCCCTGATCTGCAGATATAGTAGTATTTTATGATTCATTGCTAATTTTTATGCAAAACCGACAATAATACATTGTATGGCCATATTATAGATATTTTAAAACAAAGTTTTCATTTTATGGTCCTTTGATAAAGAGCAAAATTTGAGTCAATGGGTCATTCCATGTGACAATGTTATTATATCCTTATTATATTATTGTTTTAACAATGGTTATTATATCCTCAAATTAAAATAACCATGCTAATATGAAAATGTAGTTTTTAATGAATAATTTATGGTTTAACAAATTATAAGTCAACAGATATAGATATATATGTAAGTGTTGCATGCAGGACATTTTCTCAGTTTTCCATGGAATAGCCCTGAAATGGGCAGATTACTTAGGTCTAGGATTTAAAATGGAGATTTTTATTATTTATTTACTATTAAAATCGGGCAGTTTACTAAGCTCTAGGGCTTAAAATGAGGAGATTTTTAAGCCTATTAAAGGGCCATTCCATATCACGTGTGGAACAGCTTTTCTACATATTACTGCTGTTTTAAAAATGCTATTGTATCCTCAAATTAAAACAACTATGCTCCTATGAAAATATAGGTTTTTTTGTTCATTTTAATGTATAGTTTATATCTTAACAACTTATAAGTTAATAAACATAGGTATTTATGTAAGTGTCACATGCAGGATATTTTGTCCGTTTCTCATGGAATGGCCCGAATGGGGTAATTTATGTTCAAGAAAAAAAAAAGAGAGTCAGGATAACTACAGAATTTTTCTTTCTCAAATTTCTTGATTTTGTGACTTTGTTCACATTATACATGAGTGTGCAGTACACAGAAGTAAATATAGTAAATTACAGTGGCTTCAGAACGCATATACTTAAATAATATGCAGAATTAAATGCTTTGCGTCAAACTGCCAAACATATCTCAGGTTTTTTAAAACAAGCTTAAGTATCGATAATTTAAAAAAAATTATTTTAATATTTATTATCAATTACAGAGAAAAAAAGTCCTTATTAACATCATTATTTTTTTTTATAAGCACTACCCTTAACCCTCTGACTGCTTATCCCATGATTTCCATGGACAAAACATTTGTAGAAAAAGTTTAAATATTATATAATTTCTGAAGCAATTTTGTTTTAAAAATTCCATAGTCAAAGGGTAAAAATGCGAATGATAAATACACTGTATATTTCAAATACACGATGATCTCAAATATATAATAATGGATAACATACTGATCGATTACATGTTGGTCAAGTGGATTTTGAAAAAAATAAAAAAAGCAGTGAGAGGGTTAATCTATCACAATTTAGTGTTAACTTGGATGTGTTTAACGTCCTTCCACAATTCTTTATATTGAGCTTCTATTGTACTTAGAGACAACAAAAACACACTTGAAAATAATTCATACAAAATTTTGCACTATATTTTTAAACTACGAGATAATCTATTTCCTTTCAGCAGAGGACTTAAAACTAGGATTCATGTCCCAATTTAAATACAGATGTCCATATGATACTGGTATAATTCAATGTAATGTCTTTCAATCTATCATAGTAATGTCATTTCAAAAATAACTTTTAAACCAATTAAGTTGAGATTTGTTTTGTTTTTACAGAAAATGAATATCTTAAATAGACTACTAGAACATTGATTAAAAAAATAAATAATACTACTTGTAAATACAGTAGAATCCTGAATATCCAAGCTTGTGCTATTCTTTATTTATTATTTTTAAAAACAACATTAAAGATAAATGAGTCAAAAATGAGAAATCTAAGCACATGACCTGCTAAATGTTCAGGAGATTGAAGGAACTTGCTGGGGAAAAAAAAAAAAAAAACTTCTGTAAACAATTACAAAACATAATCTTTTCCCGATCACTATTTTTTTTTTGACTGGGAGGGAAAAGTAGCTACTCCAGTCCTTTTCAAGAATTCAGCTAATTTTACTCAAAAACACGAAGCTAAAATGCATGGAACTCGATTATAGAACATTCCCAGTTTTCATCAATATTGAATTTAAAAGGTATTTTTAAGAAATCCGTCATCTATTGCAAAGTTAGCTTCATTTATAACAACCTATTTTTGTTGCCAAATATTGTCTCACTTAGCAAGAAATTGAGAAATTAATCAGCTTCATTTATAGCAACCTATTTTTGTTGCCAAATATCACCTCACTTGGCAAAAAATTGACAATGGCAGATATGATTATGTAGTTTTAAGCATATGAGAGTAGCAACAATGGTTATAACAATGAAAATAAATTTACGAGAAGCCATGTTTGCTAAAACTCATAAATTAAACCTGAGTATAAAAAAGTGCCTTATTTTAAATTCACTACCTTGTTTTAGAGTGGCAGTCACCCTAGAATTTTGAAATGCTATATTCTCAGTCATTTTTTAAGATATGAGGTGATACAAAAAATGCTACGTAATCCTTGTATGAAGGCCTAACATTTAAGCAAAAAGTAAATTTGGATTTCTAATTTTTTGCGTTTGAAATCTTTAAGTGGCCACCATTTTGAAATGAGATGGTAGATCAATCTGGTCAATGAGCTCAATCGAGATCTTGGTAAGTCCTATACACATGCTCAGTCAGATCCAAATCAGTTTATAAATACATAATACTATCACATGACAAAAATCACATATATATCAACATTTCAATGGAAAGTGGCTTGTTTTTTATTTTTTATTAGCAGCATAACTTGTTAGAAAAAGTATCATTATATAGGTATTTTTTCATGCACAGTCTATTTTTAAATCATAGTGTAACAGTTCTATCGTTCTATGGGAAATTCATCGTTTCACAGTTTGATTATACAGGCTGGATCCCAATTAAACTAAGCAAGATTTTTACCCGAGTTTCCCATAACCCAAATTTTTTATTAGCTAAGATAGCCAAGATTCTACTGCACTACCATACAATACTGTTGTGGCATGGAGAAAATTTCTGCCTATCCCTCAGTGGAAAAAGTAGCGTTGTTCGACAGTCCATTTCTATCTACAGTTATATCTTATTTGCTATGTACATTGTATAAATGCTCTACAAAAATAAACCCATACAAATATACCTAGGACTATGCCCATATCATTCCAGTGAAAGAGCAGCAGCAATAAGGACATTTCTCTGATTCAAATGGAAGCACCAGCATTGTGGACTTTCACAGTTAACTGATAGCAGATACAAATGCCCATGTATACATATTACAGGACAACATTCTGCATTCAAATCATCCAATGGAATTAGAAGCAACCCGAAAAACTTCAGAGAAGCCCATGAGTAGACCAACGTGTGGACTAAAGGCTTTGACGACATTTATAGGATCACAATAGGACAGCTGCTTTCCACAGGACCAGTTTCACCTTTGGTATTCTTCAAGAGGTTTAACTATTTTATCTGGAAAAAGAAAGAATTGCACTCCATTATAACATACACATCACTAACACATAGTAATTGAGAAATATATTAACATCAATTCTGATGAATCTTACGGTGATTCAAAAACATTATTAGGGTAAATAAGTGATAATTACATGGTAATCCAATTTTTTAGCATTCTATTCATTAATTTTAATTAAAAAAATTAGATCAGTAAGTATAAAGTGCTAATATTCCATAATCAAGATACAACCATCAGTCTACCAAGAGATAATGCTACATAATTGTGTTCACAACACAAGCATTTTTCTGACTGGTAAAATAAATCCTTAGCTGGTATGATTTTCTAGAAATTCCCCACCCTTGATGATACCATTAATGAATAATACTAGATGGTGTTCAGAATACATTTTTAAAACCTATAATAAAAGTATGATTTTTACTGTTATTTGAAGATAAGTTGAAAGCGATTTAGAATGTCATGAATGTATTCCATTTATGGATGTTATCCTCCGATAACACAGTTAGATATATATTTAGGAAATGGGCAAAGAGTATATTTTGAGCCAAAAAATGCAATCTAAAAAAACATACAACATCAATGTCATTCTTCAACTTATGCCAGAATTATGATAATTTCAATATGAAGTATACCATTTTATTATACATACAATAAGAACATGGTAATTTACAAGATTGGCATAAAATATAATGCCAGCCAGTCAATAAAGATGGGTCACATGACTTTGGAGTGTGAAGAAGGTGATTCCGAGTTATTTCTTTATGAAACTAATGTGATTGAAGCTACTATTTTAATGGGGTCTGGTATAGGCTATACTGTGTTTATATCAAGAATTACCCACATTTCAAATAATTATACATTTAAATTCAAAATACTTCAATTTCCAATTAGTCACAGTGACAATCAATAAGTCCCAAAGACAAGCTTTAAGACAAGCTGGAGTTGACCTCAGTAAAAATTGTTTTACTCATGCTAAATATATGGCTTTCTCTTATCTTAATATATGCACGGTAGAGGTCTGCATGGGCCGAAATTTCCAGTCCCGGGCCCGGCCTGGCACGTACAAAAATCCGCGAAAATAGGCCTGGCCCGACTCAACTTATACAAAAAAAAAAATCCGTTTTTTTCTCGACATACAATTAAGATTCTTTTAATGAATACTACATACATATTTACGGGGACATTTTACGGTATATTTTAGATTACTATGTGTTCGCAAAACAGAAAACACACAATAGTAAACATTAATGATTACTTACAGTGTTTTAGTCATCGTCTCTACAGACATTTTAAAATTCAAATAAAGATTCATTAAAAGATTAATTTAGTTCAGAATAAAGGATTAAAAACATAATAACTTTTGAATCTGTATAATAAAAAGTAGATTTGTGAAAATATTTCTCTCATTTTTAAGGCTTTTCTCAAATCCAAAGGAGCTACATTTCGACACATTTATGAATTCATTTCTTTTCTGAAACATGTAAGATTGGCAGATATTCTTATTCAGAAACTATGTAAATGCCATTTTTTCATAGATAAAAGCAATATATCTTTCTTAAAATATTGCCAAAGTTGGCGTTTTGAATCGAATTTCCGGAAGCGATAGCACAGGAAAGGAGAAAAACGTACAGTCACGTGACAAGAATCTCTGTTATCTCTGTAAGTAATTTATCAAATATGGAAAAAGCTATTCGTTTCTAAATGCCTTCAATAGTCAGGCCTGTCAATTTTATGCCTCTATAATTAAAAATGAGTCAGAAAAGGTGTCTGAAAGTTTTGCATTGTTGAGCAGTAAATATGAGAACCACCTTAAGGTATATATCCAAAGATACTGTTAACAGAAGTTCATTATCACTATTAATACTTTTACAAAACATAATGCCTGTCCTACACATCCTGAGATCGATTAAGACCAGTTCTGTCCCGGTACGAGTCTGTTGAAAACAATTAAACCCGGATTCAGACATCTTGTAACTGCACGATGCCGATGTCTACGATAGACATGTTATATTTCTGTATTGATGTTGTTAAACTCGCATCGACTCGTGACGCACATTTATACTTCTCGAGAAAATCATATTAATTGAAAATGACTCGTATTTTATCTGCTTCGCTTGAATTCTTATAACGGGCCGATAGGCCCGATTAATTTTTTTATCGGCCTGGTCCGGCCTGTTGAAAAAATTGTCCTAATTTTGCCGGCCCGGGGCCGTGCAGACCTCTAATGCACAGATATCATTATTTTGGTTAAAAAAAGATCATCTAATATATTCATTTATTAAGAAGCACAGTAATGGAAATATTCTGATGCAAAAAAAAAAAAAAAAAAAAAAACCAAAAGAATAAAAACTGGGGGGTCGACTTATACATGAGATAGTAAAAAAAAAAAAAAAAAATAATTGGCGAATGTGCAAGTCTTTTAAGTAATCAGATATAATGGCTCTAGTTTGGAGAGAAAGAGATAAAAGAAGAGAATGGTCATTTCCCTGTGATTGGCAAAAAAGCTCAGCAATAATAACGTCCCTGTAATTGTTCTGCACCCATTTTCTCTTGGGACAGAGTTCCCTTCAATACAAGGGCATTTCTTTCAACATTTTAATGCCCTTTTAAAAAAGAGTTCAACTTGAGAATGCTTCTAGATTTCTGTCCTAAAAGTCTTGCCATACAAAGAAGTACTATATTTTAGCAATCTAAGAAGTTGTTTAAGATTATAAATAAGGCTTGAATAGATTTTTCAAAGAATTTTTTCTTTTTAAGTATCATTAAATTGATGTAAATAGATTTCAAAATAGTTTAAGCTTCCTCAGTTTTACATAATTATACTGTTTTAAAATGTTGAATTAAAAGAAAAATCTAATTCCATGTCTTAACATGATATAACATCTTTCTCAATATTTAAAAATTAATTTATCAGAAGAAAAAAATATCACACAAGAAGACTTCCTTCATACATACAGGATGCATGAATTTTCATTACACTGCAGATTTTCTAAGCTATCAAATTTAATCAAAATAATACAGTTTCAAATAAAAATATACAATAACATATTACATTTAACTAACTTATATATAACTACACTTCAGTTAAGGAAGTCAAATGAAAAAAAATCATCTTTTACATTCAGAATTTGAATAGCATGCATTTTCAAAGTTTAAAGAAGTATGTAAAACTTAAAAAGCATATATGCATAATTACCATTATAGACTTTTAAAATTGCTTCACAGACAAATTTGTATTGACTCTGAAAATGAAAGGAAAGCAGCTTTAAATATGTAAAACAATAATTCATGCTTAAAAAATAAATTTCAGTCCAAAATAGAAAGAGAGAGAAAAAAAAAAAATCCTGAAATTTCCGTTTAAATAAAGAAAAACAAAGTTTACTTTAAATCTTAGCTAAAATCTATGTAAACAAGAATGACAATAATAATAATAATAAACAAAACTGGTAAAAACAAAAAAAGTAACAGCCAACATTTTTTTTGTTATGTACTGGCAAAAATTGTATGCTTGAAGTTTATTGCGATTCAAAGCCATGTTGAAACCAAGTCAAAAATGTGTTTTGAGACACAGTTGAGAACAAAAAAACCCATCTCAAAAACATGTTTTTCAAACTGGGCAACCATTTTTCTCAGGACCTATTCAACTGCTTTCTGTTATGTAATCATTTTTGCTGGAGCTTACAGTACCGAAAAATATAATTTCCATTCATTCATTATTTTTTTGAGCTCAGAAAAGTTTTTTTTACAAAAGACAAAAAATTTTTTAAACTGAATGTTGGTATATGCTCCAGAGAATTGAATGCCTTTTCATAATTTGATAGCCCAGTTTGTTTCAGTTTTTTTTTTTTTTTTTTCCCACATAAAAGTTTACACATAAGTGAAAAGTCAATACATATAATGTAAAAATTCCGAAGGTGACGCCTCTTTTCCTTATAACAAACAAACAAACAAAAAAATAAATTATGTTTATTTTTGTTTTGAGTTTTAGGCTCAAGAAATAGAAATCGCAGACCTGCCAACCTTTGAAAATGAGAAATCGTAGCACACAAAATTAAAAATAATCTGAGGTTGGTTGGTTTTTCATGTTTCGCAGCCATCCTTTGACATTCGTAAAAGGAATAAGGTTTCAGTCTTTGAACTCAATACAGTAAATTTTTTCCACTCAAAATTTTTATACGATTTTTAGAGTTTCTTCTCGTTTCGAAGCTTCTGACATTTGTAAAAGGAGCCTTGTTCCAGTTTTTTTAGCCCAGTGCAGTAAGTTTTGACGAAATTCGGAATTTTTCCCCCCCAAGATCATTTCAGGATATTCAAAATTCTCTCCCCCCCACAATCCTAATTCACATTTTTCTATCACGATTCTTTGTTGAAATCCGCACTTTTTACCACGAATTTTTGACGAAATTCATATTTTTTACCGCGATCCTTTGACGAATTTTGCGTTTTTTACAACAATCCTTTCATGAAATTAGTGTTTCCTTTCCGTGATCTTTTGGTGAAATTTGCATTTTCTTACTGATCTTTCGATGAAATTTGCAGGTTCTTACTGATCTTTTGACGAAATTGGCATTTTCTTTCTGCCATATTTTGGAAAAATTCACGGTTTTACAACGATCCTTTGACGAAATTTATTTTCTTTTGCGACCAATTGACAAAATTAATTTTTTTACACTGTCATTTGTCGAAATTCGCGATAGTTTATCGCGACGCAACTGATCGGCAAAATTTTCAATATCTTTTTGTGACCAATTAACAAAATTCACTAACTGTTTCTGCGACCTTTTGATGAAATTTGCAATATTTTCCCCTCGATAGTTTATTAAAATTCGTGATTTTTTGCGCAATCATTTGACGAAATTCGCAATTCCTTTCTGAATTCTTAACAAAATTACCGATTTTATTCAGCGACCAATTGAAGATAATCACTATTTGTTTCTGAGATCTTTGAAATACCGATATTTTTACACGACCATTTGAAGAAATTCTTATTTTTTACCGCGATCGATTCACGAAATAATTTGGGGAAATTCCATAAAAGAAAAAAAATTCGCAGACTTCCAAGAAATTTCAAAATATACTCGCAAAAGGTCTGTGGAAGAATTTGCAGAGGGAAATACTGTACAGCATTTTTCATTAAGCAGGACTTTCCTTTTCTGTGTGCAAATCATGAGATTTTGCACACTATTTCAAACCTTGTGTCTCAAACAACCACCTCTCCCACCCCTTCAGAAATTCTTAAAATGGCATGCCCTGTTTCTCAGGAAGGGAATTCCTGGATAAATATTTACAGAAACACGATTCACTCGTGTTTAATATACATAAAGAGGGTTTTATGTTAAGAAGTTTGTTTTGCAGCCCAGATTTTTTTTTTTCCCCATCAGCATTTTTTAATACCTGAATTTTTGGACTAATGACCATATTTTTAAAACTTTTGGAAATGAATACTTTGAAATTTTGGAAATTTCAGAACAGAATCACTCCTGAAATATATTCCGCATGGCATAAAAATAGCAACTAGAGACAAAAAAATGTGCTTGTGTTTTTTGCAAAAAAATCGTAGTTCAAGACCGATTTTCATAGCATCTTAGTTTATAGGCCCAAATCGTAGCAACTACGATTTTTTCGTAGCAGTTGGCAGGCCTGAAATCGTGCAAGTTTTAGCCTAAAAAGTACTAGAATCGCAACAAACAAACAAACAACAATGAAAAAAAAATCTCAGAAATCATGCAAGTTTTAGCCTAAAGAAGTACTAGATCAACACCAACAAAATTGTAGAAATCATGCAAGTTTTAGGCTAAAGAAGTACTAGAATCTCGCCTTAAGGGGAGGGGAAACAATACAGGTTTCCTTCACTTTTATTCAGTTTCTGTTAGTGCAATTTTTTTTTTTTTTCAGACAGGTTTCCAATTATTGTGCAAAGCATGGAATCAATTTTTTTTTCAGACAGGTTTCCAATTATTGTGTAAAGCATGGAATGGGTGATCATATTTTGTCAGCCAAACAACACTGAATTGTCAAAAAAGTACAAAAGTAAACATAGTTTTTTAAAAAACACTCTTTTATAAGTATTCAATGCTTATCATGAAAATCACCCATCTTTACATCACAATGAAAATCTGACAAGAAATGTGACTAATGGAGCAAGAATGAGATGAAGGTCTTTATTATGTAGAATTAATACAAACATGTTAGTGTTTTAAATTTCCAAATTGGTGAACAATTTATTATTATGATTTATTTACCAATTGAATAATTGTGTTAAAAATTAATCTAATATGTTAATGTTTCTTAACTGTCACCCACTTAACTTACATCACATGTTAATGGAAGTTCATGTAACTTAGATAAATTTTGTTTGAAAAGTTTCAGATCAAGTTGTAGTATGTATTTTCTAACACTAACACCATTAAAAACATAGTACATTATTAGTATCATAGTACATTATTATTGTGTATACAGTCGAGCCACAATTCAACGAATTTCTTGATTTAGCGAATTGTTTTATGGTCCCAATGAAAATGGAACAAAAATACTTCGATTTAATGCATTTATAATTATGATTTAACAAATAACTTTCGATCTAAAAAAAAAAAAAAAGAAAACTGAAAGATTCATTAAAAATTTCCAATGTCCCTGATTATTAATTTTCTGAATGTATCTTGTGAAGCAGAAATATCTACATGCTAAATGTAAACATTATACCGAGGTTATTAATAGTAGTAGTAGTGGATCAGATGAAGAAGATGAAACAGAAATGAAGCATGCAAAAAAGCAGTTAGCAGTTTGGATATTTTGAAACAGTATTTGATGGCTAGTGATGTTGGTGCCACTGTCTTCAGAGTTGAGATTGAAGAATTTACAAGAACTGATGAAGAAGTTTGAAATACAATATCAAAGCAAAGCAAACAAACATCTATAAAAGATATCTTATTTATCTATAAAATTTGAATAAATGAATTTTTTCTTAATTCAATGCATAAAAAAAAAGAAATAATTTTTATACAATATATTTTCTCAAAGCAACAAATGTTTAATATCATTATTAAGGTAAGTCAGCATTGTTCTTTTTATTTATTGCCATTTTTTAAACTTGTTCTGTTGTATAAAAATATTACTTTGATTATCCCGATTTAACGAATAATCTCAATTTCACGAACAAAGTTGCTAGTCCCAAACGGTCTGTTAAATCGGGTTTCGACTGTATTGAGTTTTAAGAAAGTTGGCTGTGGATCTATTTCAGATTTTCCCCATAGAATATATGTTTCAATGAACGAGTTAATATCACAAGATCAATTAACTGTACCCATCGAGGGATACCTATACTACAGAATTGGCTCTTTCAAATGCTATTCTTAACAGCAACAGGAAAGCACTATTTACTGTAAAATTATAAAATCAACAAAAAAAATACTAGTATGAATATTCCGGAAAATAATGTTTGATATTTATTAACTGCATATTAAAATAAAATATTAATTAAAAAATCTGTCTAATTTGAATTGGCAAGCATTTTACAGTTCAACAAATACTTTTCAGAATGGCCCAGCATTTGAAATTTTATTTTTCGTTAGAGAATGGGTAATATGAGATTTTTTAATTTTATTTTTAATATCAATTTTTAAAATATGCACGAAAGGATAAAAATTCACCTTACTTTTAATTTAAACTTAAAATTCAAAGCCCCAGCTATTGTTTCTTAACTTTAATTCTGAAGCTGTCTTGCACCTGACAACTTTCTTTTTCAGCCTAACATTTATTACTTTAAAACTTACTTTAAGAATAAAGATGCTGAGCTTTCAAGTTTACAGTCATTTGTGGTTAGTGATGTACCCAGGGTGACCAAGCATAGTTTCATCATTGATCTCGACCACCAATCAATAGCTAATTAGCCAATAAAATTAAAGTTTCCTCCTTTTTTGACAGGTCTGCCCTCTGCCAAAAATAATTTAAATTACATCTTTTTATACGAGGGGCAGAGCTTTTTCCACCATTTATTGCTAAAGAAACTTACGCCGCTTGACAGAGTGTTTGGGAAGCATTTGCTGAGAACTAAGAATTCTCAATCCAGTTAGTTGGACCTGGTTTCAGAAAAAGACATGTAACAAAAGGATAATAAACCAGGCCCTACAGATTCTATCTCGTGTTTCTTGCATATGGTAACTCAGCGAACATATTACGTTAAAAGTAAAATCAACATCCAGAAAAGAGCTGGTCCCTATCATTACAGTAGATCCCTTACATATGCAATCATTTTAAACAAGCATCAGCGTAATGGGTCACCAACATAAAAATAATGCACAAAGCTTAAAAAAGAGTAAATAAATAAACTGCATTACTGTATTTAAATTCTGATGGGAAATTCTACTTTGAGAACTAGATGAAATTCTGTTTAGCTAAACAAACTTTGAGTTTAAAAAACAACATTTTCACTTATTGAAATCCCAATTCATTAACAGTCAATTTTGATAACACATACAAATTGTCAGATATCAAACAAAAATTCCTGACTTTTTGTTATTTCTTAGTCTGCTGGCCATGGTTTAGAATATGAAATATATTAGTATGCTTTAACTTTTACAGCTACATAGAAATAGAAATTACATACACAATCTCTAATACATACGCTTAGAAATACAGTAAACTCTCTGTGAGGCGGACTCTGCCTAAGACGGAAATCTGTCTAACTCAGAAAGATTTTCAAGTTCCTGCGAATCCATAGACATAGAGTAAAATTTGTCTAAGGTGGAATATTGTCCAATGCAGAAAATTTTCTCGGTCCCAATCGATTCCGCCTAAGAGAGAGTTTACTGTACAAGCATAACATAATGAACATAAAACATAAATAAGAAAATCAATTTACGATAATCGTGTTGAAAATTTCCTTTTTTATAATACTAAATTAAACTTTCATAACAATGAGTAAAACTTAACGTTGCAAAATAGTTTTTTGTTGATTATACTGCCAAGTTTTATCTAAGCTAATTAATTACATAAGTAATTTTCTTGATAAAAATGCAAACTCACAGTAGTTTGTATAAGCATTGCTCTCTGATCTCTCATGGACCTCACAATGTCTAAGGGATAGACGGGTTCATTGGCTTCTATAAGGCACATGGCAGTCTCCATCAAAATCAACACACCAGTACGTCCTATCCCAGCACTGTAAAAAACAATTGAATTAATTAAAAAAATAGAAATTCACCATCATATTCATACTATTTCTATTAACAATTCTGTGAAAGCATGCTTTGTGTGAATAAATGGCCCCAAAGACATAAATTGCTTCAAATTTTTAATTTTGCATAAAAAAAAAAAAAAAAAAAAAGAAGCAGACCACAAAACTTAAAAAATATCTAATTTATTATAATTTCATAATATATAACCCCCTAAAGCAGATCCTTTAACTTTTTAACAAAGGATGATATGCAAGTGTATTTGTGTGTGATGCCTGAATTTTACAATATATATTTTTTGAAAAAACTTTTTATATTATACTATACTATTAAATGAGCAATTCTTGTTTATATATATATATATATATATATATATTATTAAGTTTTCAAAAACAGCTGCAATGATTTTTTTAAACAACAAATTAGGGTTTTTGTTGGGGGGGAGGGGTGTTATAGAAATCAATCTATCAGAATCACATCTCCAAGAAAAATCACTTGTATTCTCTTTGCATGAGAAGAAATTATTACAGAAAGTATAAAAAATGTGATAGGACTGCCAAAAATTACAATGAAATATAAAAACTTTGCAAATAGTATGATTATGTTAAATGAAGCAATTTATTATGTTATACCCACCCAGAGAAAATAGCTAATGTTCTTTAATTGGATCCACAGGCAAGGTTGTGTCAAATAAAAATGATGCTAGAAATAATTGTTTCAACCATTTACGCATTATAATAATGATATAAAATGTAAAAATTGGCTTCAGACCTGATTACAGAAATTTCCCCTTGGAATTCAACTGCAAAAGGAATTTTTCCTGTTACTAAATAATATTCTAACATTAATGCAAAATTTGAAGACGTTATATGCAATACTTTCTTTGAAGAGCATACATAACTGATCCACAGACATTTAAATAGAGGTAAGTGAAATTTAAACAGTCACACTGAACAAAATTATGTATAGGGCAAGCATTTTTTACGTTATGTATAAATTAAATACATTTACTTTAAGTGTTTTCTTCCCTTGCATATCTCTTTATAATTAAATTAGCACCTGATTATAAGCATCATGCTAAATCTGCTTCACTTGAACTATAAATGTCATCTGTGCCTTTGTCAAATACTGAAATAGTCATTACTAAAGTGACAAAGGCGTTCAAATTGTTTTACTAGACAAAAGTCCCTATAACAACAATGTAACTTTGTTTTAAAGGCAAGATGTTAGCAAAAGTAAAATTAAAAAAGATCCCACAATACAGAATTTTTTGATAAAAAAAAATGCTTACATCCTCTTACTCCTTTTTACTGCTAAATTTTACTATCAAGGATAAAAATAGTGAACATGTTAATAAGATTAAACTATACAGAAACTACAAGAGAAAAACAGTACCAGCAAAAAAAAGAAAAAAAAAAAAAAGAAAAGAGAAAAATATTTATTTTTAGTAATTTAAATTTACCAAATTTGTTTTAATAAAAACCAACATGAAATTAATTACTAGTACATGTAAACTTTACTTGATTTGTAAAAAAATGTTAAAACTCTTTAGAAATTCAAAAATATCTTAAAAGCACAAAAAATCCTACAGAATATTTTTATACTTGTATCATGCTCTACTTAAAGTTAAAAAATCCCATATCATCTTAGACTAACTGTTTCAACAACTAGACATGGAATCTAACAAACTTGTTTGCCACAACTTAACCTCTTAGTTAGAAAGTGAATAGGAAAAGAAAGAAAGCAAAGCATAACATACCTACAATGAACGATTGTTGATTCCACCATCCCGACCCTATTGTGTCTAACCTGGGACACAAAATCTAGAAAATCCGAAGCTTCATCAGGAACACCATGATCTGGCCATGCAGTGTACTGCATGTGAGTGATATGCCTTTCTTCATTATTCTGAAAACAAATTAACTTGATTAGCAAAAAAAAATGCATAAAATATGAAAAACAAACACCAGAAAAACTTTTTTTCTAATTCTTTCTCTCTAAAGATGTAAATTCACAATGTTACACTAGATATGATAATAAAGTTCAGTGAATTGTGTTCATAAACAAAAGATCAAAGAAAGACGGGAAAAGAACTTTATATTACTTCGAAGTAATGTCTGCTGTTGAGCAACACACTTTTGACAATGACAGTAGAGTTTTTAAAATTTATCAACAAGCTCTTTTTACTTTCTGAGCACATAGAATAAGAAAGGTATTGCAATCATGATGTAAGTATGTATGTGTGTGAGTGAACAGGATAGATTTTGAACAATACTTCTGATTGAGCTCCCGTTTGGCTCATTTATGTTATAAGACCCCTGTCTTTTTGTACAAATTGGTTAACAGATTAGGTATTTAAACCATTTTTCAACAGATTCTATAGGGAAAATCGGCAAGGAAATGCAAATGACATATATATATGTACAGGGTGTTTCTACAGTCATGAGATAAACTTTAAAGGAAGGTAAAGCACACATTCAGAGAAGCAATTTTGGTATTGCAATGTGGGATCGGAAATAAAAAGTTTTGGGTGAAAACAGAGGAAATGAAAACAAGTATTTTATTGACATAACAATTACAGTAAGTGCTTGAATGTGCCACCACCAACATCGATACATACCTGGCAGCATCAAGGAAGTGATGGCTGTACCCTTTTGAGGATTCCAGATGTCTCATCTATGAGACATGCATCGAATCTGATGAGGACTTATGGCAAGACTTTCAGTCGTTGCTGCAAATGCTCGTGAAACACATTTGTGAAAAGATATACCCATCACTTGCTAGACACTGCCAGTGGCACACTTGAGCACTTACTGTACTCGTTATGTCAATAAAAGGCTTGTTTTCCTTTCCTATACATTTCTTGGTTTTCGCCATACTTTTTTATTTCCGACTCCACATTGTTATACCAAAATTGCTTCTCTATATATACTCTTTATCTTTCCTTACAGTTTGTCCCATGATCGTAAAAACATCCTGTATAAAACAGTAAAGGGATTAATAAAGCAGCAAGATATCAAGCTTCTCAGAGATAATGTCTTAAAGCTTCAAAACGAAAGGTCCGGTATTCCAATCCAGCTGGTTCCAATGTGCCAGAAATTTATTTGAATCCACGATATTCCATTAAATGTTCAGAAAGTCAAATGTGGTCATTTCTTTGGTGTAGCATGGAGAACTCCCATCACATGACTTTGAATGTCTGAATCTAAAAATTAATCTCGTAGGCACATTTCAGGTGTGGAAATGAAAAGATGTCTGCAAGAGCAACATTCAAATGCTACAACTAATCTATGAATCTTTTATTTATGAACACATTCATCAAACTTTAGTGTCATACTTTATATATTGCAGATTGTAGCTGATATTGAATGTAATGTACAGCAAAAACATAGAAATCAATGAAATATAATGGTATATTTTAGCATAGATTTAATAACACTAATAGTTGCATAGAGACATACACATGCACCCAGTGCTGACTAAACTCCGATGATACTTAGCAAAATATTACCAAATGTTGCACACATACATAAAAGCTTTAGTGAGATAGCCTCTAATTTTGACTAAATAAGTGGATTGAGACACTGATTTCCAATACACATACTATCTGTCTTGATGGCCATTATCACCCCTCAAAGCATGTTCCTTTTTTTAGCAACAACCTGGATATTTCCAACACTGGAAATAATCGGTCAATCCAAACACTGCTTGCTGGTACACTTAAAAATTTTCTTGTTAAATAAACAGAAGTTTGTCAATATTATTAAATTGCCACGATTTTTTTTTTCTTTTTTTACATTAGCCTCTTCCTGACATACAAAAACTATATGGCAAAAATTTCCTACCCATTCCGTTCAGGCAGTCATAATAAGCACAGAGAAAAAGAAAATGGGGGATAGTTCATACAAAAGATAATTGATTTAGAAAAAACAAATACTTTTATCATATTGGGACTTTTAGAAATGTTATTTTTAAAACTTTTTTAAGTTGTATTAAAAAATATATACATTATATAAGTACTAAATACATACACATATAAATACACAATACAGTAATGATTGTTATGAAATTATTAAGATTTATTTAGTTAAATGAAATAAATAAACCCTTTTCTACATTTAACTTTCAAAAAATTTTATTAATTAAAATACAGTTGAACTTGCCTAATAGGAGAATGATTAAAATGAGTCATTTGCACTTTAAGAATGGTTCACCCTTTCAACTATATTAAGATTTTTACACTTTTTATGAGCTACAAAAGCACCATCATGGCTAATAGGAGCAAAATGTCTGTTCATTTCAATATGATTTTCTGCAAAAAGCATTAGAAAAAAAAAAATCCCTTTGTTGTTGAACACAGTTTTCTCTCAGTGATAATAGTTTTGCATTACAACTAACTGTCTGTCAAAATGTAGTTGTTGCAAACTTGCACTTCTTTCTCCATGGGCTAACTGCAACTAGCAGCCCCACTCACCGTGACCAGAACTGTTTCAATATTATCAGGTCAGCAAGTCAGAATAGAATGAGATAAAAAGAGGATGTCTGGTGACATCCAGGCAAACAAGCTATACAGGGTGTCTGAAAACTGTATATACAAACTTTTAGGGGAGGTAGGGCACATCATACAGATTGAGAATTGCATAGCAACTCATGACCAGAAACGTCAAGGGAAAGAAAGTGGTAGCAGGGGTGCAAGAAATAAAGGGACAGAAGATGGGAAGGCACCCCATCATGTTGAAACCACATGTTGCATCACACATTTTGTGGCACAGGGTGATGAAGTATGTCTGGTAGTACATGTTCCAAAAAAAAATGACATAATTTGCTGATGTCAGGTGATGACAACAGGTAAGGCTCAACTAAGAAATCATGACCAAACTGTCCTGAGCTGTTTGTACATTTCCATCAGCTAATTTGTACACAAAGTGAATGTCTACCAGCTCCTTGTTTGTAAAATGTTGCATGTTCTTCTCAAGGTGACGACTGCTCGAATGACTGTGATAAAGAAGATACTTCCCCTCCAGTGCTCTGGTAAACAGCATCATCTAGCAGCATACAATGACGTTTCCGCCCCATGGGTGGGTATGCAATTCTCAATCCTTATGATGCACCGTACCTCCTCTAACAGTTTGTCGCTATATCTTTGAGACACCCCGTAGAATGAACTTCAGAATACTGTGTACTGAACAGGTACTGTCTTTACACGCTTAAAGCAACGTGGTTTTGCAAATTTTCCAATAACAAAGGTAGGTAATTTTTCACTACATATTTCAGGTTACCAGTACTATGACTCTTACTTTATTGCATTTTACACTGGAACACTTCACTGCTTTAAAAGTTAATGTAGATGAAGGTTGTGCTTTATAAAAATATGCAGTTTCACCTGCATTGAATATATCACGGATGGAGAATCTCTTTTAATACATGGGCCATTCTTTAGAGAAAAACAAATCTACACTACCTTGATTAACTGCAGACTCTTCACCACATATCCTTTTGGAGACAATACCATGGCGTTCTTTAAACACTGACATCCATATATTTGAGCATGTAAATTCATCGACACCAAGAGATCCTGCAAAAAACTTTGCTTTTTCTAGTAAAACAGCACAAGTTAAAATGATATTCTGGTTCCTAGCTTCTCTTATCCATCTTAATAAAACAACTTCAATTTCTTCATTCTTAGCATTTCTCATTCATTTTCTTGTAGGCTCAACTGATTGATAGCACAAGCTGTTTCAATTTGTTCTCAATTCTTAATAACTGTCGAAAGAGTACTAGCAGGTATTCCATACTTTGCTGCAATCTCTGATTTTTTGTAAAAATCTCATCACTAACATCACATAAAATCTTCTGCTTAGTTTCCAAACTAAGAGTCTTTTTTCCCATTCATTTTCACAACTAGAGCTCCAATACAATTAGAATTCAATCAATTAAATTTTTCCAGCAAAGAACTTTATTCATATCAAGTGATAAACCACGTGCTAGCAACGAAATGAATCGCTCACAAAATAACTTCAGCATCAGCAGAGAAAGAATGCAACTTTTTTCTCTTCCCCCACGCTCACCATTCACCCACCTCTCTTCAACCACATCAGTTACAAGAAAAAATGCATATCCTCCCTCGTCCTGTCCTAGAAAAGTGATAAACTCGTTTCAAGGCGAAAAGTTGCCACAAAGAAGAAATTTTTTTTATTAGGTACAATATTTACTTCATCTTAAACGGGAGAAATATGTCTTCATGTTCGTATTAAACGATGCAATTATTATTGTTTTCCAAGATAACGTGATGGGGGAAACTATTTTCCTTTGTCTTAAGTGAAATTTCATGTTAAACGTTTTCGTCTTAATGAGGTTTGACTGTTGTAGTAATTTATCAGTTTTACCAAACAGAATTTCATCCTTCAAGGAGGAGGACCCTGCTCCACAAAATGCAAAGATTTGTCCCCAAGATCTTGAAAGAATGGAAGAAAGAAGGTAGATAAGGACGTTTGATATACTGCTGCTTTGTAAGATTTACAACTGAACCATGCGAATTGAAAGAGCATATAAAAAACTTTTATTTGTTTCTTTCTTTAAATACAGATTCTGGGCCATATTAAACAGCTTTTTCTTGCCTCGTATTGCGCTGTTAAAATGAAAAAGATATTTGAAATCAATAGTTCAAAATTTGCAGTGATCATTTGCATTATTGTACATCATTTATGTTCTTTGGGATTATTAGCTCTTTAGAAGCTTTGACTTCAGTATCATGATTTAGTCTACAGACAATGACACTCCCAAAGTAGGGCTGAATATTTTGTGTTAACTTTGTGATATCAATTTTAGCATTGAGATAATTAGAGCAATTAATAGTAGTAATTAGTTTAAATATGCATGTATTTTTAAGATTTTGGGTATTACAAGTAACAGTTAATATCAGGACTATTATAATTTCCTTCATATCATATTAACAAAGTTCGACTGAATTTAGAAAAAATCATATTCATAAAAAAAAAAACCTAACTAGGACACTTAGTGCCTCAGTGCGGTAGCTTTAAAAGCCTGATGGTTGGTTAAGATGACCTTGAATTATATATATATATATATATATGTAGAAGTTATTGTTGGTAAAATGTTAATATATAGAAGATTTGAATAAGTAGACGTTTGAATAACAACACAAACTTTAATACAATTCTATACAGATAAATTTACTTAACTTAGTCGATAGCTTATTTCAATATATTACATTTCTAACACAAAACCTATGAATTATTTTCCTTCGAATAAGCCACTTAGGCCTAATAATGCCTCCCTTGGCACTGCAAAAGTCGATGCTCGATGAACAACATAATTTTATAGACTGACTCTTTTCCAATCTTTGAATATATCCAAACATGATCTCGAGATCGTGAATTTTCATAACTTCATAACTCGTGCTTTGAAACCATGAATAATAAAAATATCAGAGCGTCAGTTAATTTATTGATAATGCACGTCATAAAGAAAATAAATGATGCTTAAATTTAAATACTACAAATATATATATATATTCGTCAATGAATTTGCCTACAATTGAAACATTTTAGCAAAACAAATTACTATTTTCTATATTAAATGTGCTGAACAATTTCTCAAGCATAATTAAATAGCAAAAATTAGAATATTATTTACAAAGTCCATAACAATGCTTACAAATACTCAAAAGTATATTTAAATTTTGATGCTTTAGAATAGATATTTTGAATAAAAAAATATACAAATGAAACTATAGCTGCGGCTATATGATCCATGAAGGATCAGAGCCTACAGTACCTAATCCTGTTTACTTAACCCTGGGCCTCGAGGTGCTATAAAGCATATGTCCTGATCAGAGTGGTCAGCCTAATGCAATACCCTTCATGTTTAGTTCTCAAGCAAGCTTGGTACTCATTTTATTGACCCCAAAGGGATGAAGGTTTGAGAAAAATATATACATATTTATTTTTAACTAATCAGGTGTCAAAACAATTGAAGATGGAGCAAAAGAACTGATACTTAGCAAAAACATACACATCACAAGCAATGCTATAATCAATAATATTTCAAAACATTGACAAAAAAAAAAAAAAAAAAAAAAGAAAGAAAGAAAGAAAGAAAAGAAAAATAGTTTTATTGCTGTTAGGTAAGGACATATGTGTGTCATAATCATGCAGTTATGATTTTAATCATTTTCCAGCATATTAAATATGTGTTTATGGTTAAAAAATATCAAATTATCAATGCCAAATGTAATTGGAATTTAGAAAAAAAGTTAACCAGAATTTATGCTGGTTAAAATAACAAACTTGAAGTTATTTTTTTTTTTTTTTTGCTTTTAAAAATAAAAATTCCATGAAACTTTTTTTAAAGATTCAACAAAAAACATTGCAGATCTTTTAATAACCATTTCATTTTTAAAAGAGTCAAACTAAATTTGGGAGCCCAGGATCACAGCTTTGAATGCACATGCTTTAACCCTTTATCTAATGATGGTACTTATAAGTACCATTACAATAACTTATTTTAAAATCCATTTAATACATTGATCACTTGTAATACAGTTTAGAATGAGTTATAGATACATTACTTTATCTTGTTCCAAAAGCATTATGGGTTACACAAAACAAAAATATTTTTAAAAGGATGATTTCTTTTGCCTTTGCATCTTTTCAGCTTTCTTGGCGTTGGGAGGGGGGGGGGGGATATTTCAATTCAGAAATATTTCTATTGTAAGAACATTATATTTGTACTAATTACATTTTGTAACCTAATTCTACAAAATACTAAGAAAAATATTTAAAATGAAAGATTTAAATGGGGTTATAAATATTGCTTAAAATCCCTTTAAATTCAAATTTAATTAATCCTTCTAAAATTTATTAAATGATTATGTAAATCTTCTAATGTAGTGTAAATAATTCCCGAAAAATGCTTTAGAGGATAATATTTTCATGAATTCATAATTCAGTAGAAAAAGGGTTAAAGGAGGTTCTGAGGGCATTGAGGCTCTACACACAGATACATATTTTTCACCTTCCATACTTTGTGATCTTTAACCTAGTAATAAAATAATTAAGATTACCTCAGAATTAATTAAGGTAAACTCTCTGAATGCAAAAGAGGCACTCTCCTGCTCTTTGATGCAAGTTATTCTCAAAAGCCCAAGGTCCAGAACATCATACAACTTGGGCCAGTACTTGTGACATTTGGACCGCCCTCTTTCCATCAGTGTAGTTACCATGACAATAAGTGTCGACTGTTGCTCCCATACCATCTATTATGAAAGATTGAAACAGAATTTAATCAATACACTTGAAAAAATCACATAACATGAAAAACAAGTGAAATTAAAATAATTTTAACATGCAGGAAATAGAATTCTAACATAGACAATAAATTTCAGACATGCAACTGTTTTAGTCAAAAGGTAGCATCCCATTTTTACAACCAATGTTAACATTACTGATTTTGGTATATATGATAGAATAGATTGTACAGACAGCAAAACAGCCAACCAGATGGCACACCAGCGGGGCTGTTGTTATAGCAACATCGCACTGCCTACTGCAATGCGAAATGAATGACAAACAATTATTAATGTTATTCCGACTTGAGGGTATAACCAGTAACTGGGTTGCCATTCACTTCACATTGTGATGAAGTGTAAGAAATTGCCATGGCAAACCCTCAGTAGTGAGCCAGCTCACTGGAAGTTTTGTTATCTGTACTAGAGGTCTGCATGACCTGGAATTTCCAGGCCCAGCACATACAAAAATCAGTGAAAAATTCCCATGCAAAAATTCAGGTCTGGTCCAGCCCGAATCAATTTCTACAAAAAGTTCCGATTTTTCTTAACATACAGTTAAGATCCTTTTAAAGAATACCGCAACCCTATTTATGGGGAAATTTTACAGTACACTTTAGATTACTATGTGTTCGCAAGACAGAAAATACACAATAGCAACATTAATGATTACTTACAACTTTTCAACATTCAAATACAGATTCATTAAAAAAATAATGTAGTTCAGGATAAAAGAAAGAGGATTAAAATCATCACAAGTTTCAAAACTGTATAATAAAAAGCAGATTTTTGATAATATTTCTATGTAATTTATTAAGGCTGTTTGTTCTCAAATTCAAAGGAGCTACTTTCTGACACATTTCTGAATTTGTTTTTGACTGGAAACACATAAAATTGGCAGGTGTTCTTATTCAGAAACTATGTAATCGAATGACATTTTCCTTTTTTTGATAAAGGCAAAAGATCTTTGAGAAAATAGGGTCAAAACTGGAATTTTTAATCTTATTTCTGGATGTGAAAGCACGGGGAAAGGGAAAAACCTGCCGTCGGGCAACAAGAATTGCTTATAACTCAATAAGTAACTTATTCATAAAAAAAGGAAATGCTATTTGATTCCAAACTGCTTCAATAGTCAGGCCTGTCGATTTTATGCCTTTGCAGTTAAAAATGAATAAGAAAATACATAGATTATCTACATTAGATTCACATTGTTGAGCAGGGAATTTGAGAGCCACCTTAAGATATATTTTCAATGGTTTCATTAAAAGAAGTTCATAATTTTTACAAAACATATTGCCTGCCCAACACATCCCGAAAACAATTAAGTCCAATTGCCACCTGGCCTGACTATGTAGGAAAAAAAAATATGAGCCTGATCTCAGCCTGGGCTGAGTCTTCTGAAAAAATTAAACCCAGTCTCAGACATGATGTAATTGTCTGATGCTGATCTCTACACTGGGCAAGTTATATTTCTGTATTGATGTTGTCAAACTAGCATTGGCTTGTGCAACACATTTATACTTATTTTGAAAATGGTTCATGTTTTATCGTCTTCATTTAAATTTTTATAATCGGGTCGGCCATCCAGCTTAATTTTTTATCAGCCTGGCTAGCCCATACCTGTTTATTTTGTTTATCGACCTGACCCAGCCCATTAAAATTTTCCCCTAATTCAGCTGGACTGGGAACGGGCCTCAAGCCAAGCCCGGGTCCATGCAGACCTCTAATCTGTACATATATATAATAAAATTACCGATGCTAAAATTGATTACAAAAATGTGACAAATATTGATTAAAAAAAAAAAAAAAGGGTAATAGCACTTTTTTTAAATTGCAAAAATGGCTTCATAAGAATTTGATTTAAGATTTTATTTATTTTGCCTCTAAAGAAATGAGTAAACTTCAGTCTTTCCCATGAAAAACTTTGTATGAAGCATTTACGAAGAAGGAAGGAAAAATAAAATATTTACATAAATTTTATTAAAGTTCTAAACAGCAAACATTTGTTAAAATTTCTATTAGTATTAATCTAAAATTAAATAGCCTATATAAACATGATAATATACTCAAGAGGGGAATCGCTGATGGCATGTAAAAAAATTTTACTCTTTGCCTAGTAGGAAAAATGGCATAAAGAGGCAACTGGCAGATAATTTTTTATTAGCCACTTTATTTCATTTAGTAGCACTGTGGCTGGTGGCAACTTTTAAGTTTGCCCAAGTTCTTTAGAAGATATTAGAAAAAGTAGGTGTTGCTCTCCAACATACACTTAATTCAATAATTAAAAGATGATATAAAAAAAAAACATGAATAAAATATATCTTAATGTTTTGGTTTAATCTTTAAAACCATCAATCAGGAGTAAAATTTTCTAAAATACAAATCAGCAGGAAATAATCTATATGCTACATCTTAAAAATTAAATCCAAACTGGGAAAAGTTCAACGGAAACTTTCAAAATCTATAAAAACAACTCAGTGGCACCGTCTGTTATTCAAAGTAAAAAAGAAAGAATGAAGGGCTGGAACAAACATGGAAATTTCATAGTTCTTTCAAAATAGAAAGCCAGATTTCAGGAATGTGAAAGGAAACATTTTCATTACAAATTTCCAAAGATTCACGAATGACGGCTTTAAACGGAACAACTTGTTTCAAAATAATCCTAGCTTGATTGAGAAGTCAATAAATGAAATAAGTCCTTTAAGGAAATTCCTTGAGAGAGCTGTAGAAAACTTATAAAACTTCAAATCACTTTTATGTTTTTTTAACCTTTCAAAAAATCGACGTTTAGTCATACGAATATATGAGGACATTGTAAACTTAAAGGGGATTTCATAAACCCCAGAGAAAGATGTAAATGGAATTGGATCTATTTTCTTACTCATTGAAAATTTGAAAAGTTTATTATTATTATTATTGTTATTATTATTAAAGAAAATTTTAAGAGGATTTTCCGAAATGTCATTTATTTATTATCTTTAAGTTGAACTACACAATAAACACACTCTAATGTGGATGTGATTCACATTTAGAGATGCTGGGGAAAACCTAATTTTTTGGCTTAATTGACATGACTATCTATAAAAAAAAAATGACATGATGGCCATTAAAGATAATTAAAATGTGAAAAATAATACTTTACGCAGTTAAAATTTTATGATTGCCAATACTTACCAGCCAAAAATCAAATGTTGTATTTGGCAAAGGTCCTTGACTTGCTATATATCGATTGACAATACCAGAGGTTGGAATCTCCATCTGGAAGATATTGAAATTCAGGCCTTAGTTAATTTGTTAAATTCAGCCAAGCATAAAATTAAAAGTCAAAAGTTTAAGACAACTTACATGTACATGACTGGCATTGATATAATCTCCTGAGCTCCCTGACAATAAAACTCTTGTACTATCATCTGAAAAAAATCAAAAATAAATAAATAAATAAGCAACTTGAAATAAAAATTCTTATAATTTGAAAATGCAAATAGAATTGGATTCTACTGAAGCAAAATTTGATGAAAGAAGAAAGGAATCATTAAAATAAAAAAAAAATTGTCAATTTGTTTCATGTAAGAAAAGTAAAGAAGAAGCAGTGTAACATATTGAGTTTAAAAACAAAAATCTCATATAATTTGAGTTGTGCTGTTATTCTTTTTTTTTTTAGTATTTTCAGGTATTACTCTACGTTTCCTGTCAAATAAAAATAATTTATGTTTATGTTGCGAGATTAAAAAAAAAAAAAAAAAAGCAGGAAGCAGAAACTCTGCTTTTTCAGAATTTAGTGTTGCATCCCGATGGAAAAAAAACATACATATAGATAGCACAAAACATACTTCAGTTTTAATTAAAACTTAAAATACACGATTTTATTTTATATAAAATGACATCATTTGCATCCACTGAAGAATTCCACATTGAGATTCAGTCTTAAACAATATCTATAGAAAAGTATGCATAGGACGTCACTATCGCGGAACAATACACAGATGTCGTCATTCAAGAAAATCGACAAAAAAAATCAGGTATCTAATAATTCATAAGTCTTCATTTGTTTGTAACATTAATATGGATACTGAAAATTAAATACAGTTTATAATAGCTCCTTATTTTATCAGAAATCATTCATTTATATTTTTTCAAAATTTGGAAAATGTTATGACACACAGATTAATAAATTTTGCATTCTTTCATCTTTTTTAATAGGAATTAAGTAAATGTGCAGATAAAAGGGCACACACATATACTCTGAAATATATTTTTATAGCAGGCGACATTCTTGGCATGGAACGCATTTTAATTATAATTTCTTTTCAGTTTTTATGAAAAAATGACAACAAAAAGATAGAATAATCTACTATTTTCCCTTTACTTTCTACAGAAATGGAGTACTTCAGTTGCCACCATTACAAAATTACTATTTCAAAAATAAATTAAGATGCAGTTTTCAAACAAATTACATTTAAAAGTACTTTTTTCCTCTTATACAATGGTGAAAAAATTGGAAATGTGTGATGTTTAGAAGTTTAAAACATTGCAGTAGATATTATTAATATTTAACCACACAATGATACATCTGCTTCATTTTACAGCTGGCTTATGTAACGGAACGTTATTGTTTAGGGATGACACTTTAATTGTTGCCCAAAAGAAAAGAAATAGAATATCGGGGCTAAAAAAAAAAGGGGGTTTGATAGAGACTTGGATAATTGGATGTTTGAAAATTGGAATACTGATAATTGGCACTTTTCTGTCTATACATTTTTACAATTGAGGTTTGAAAATAATTGATGAATATTTTTGTGGGAAAAATAGGGATTAGTTCAGTAATCAAATCAAGACCAAAATAACAGAAACATGTTTTCTGCGAACTAAGTTACTCAGACATTTGTTAAAGAAAATAATTTCCAAAATACATTTGTTGTAAAAGTATCGGACTGTTAGTGAGGCATCATATCACAGTGTTTAAACTACAGATTTAAATTAAAAAAAAAAGAAAAAACATTTTGCTTTAACTTTATCCTACAAAATTAAAAATTCCACTATAATAAATAAAAATCATTACAGTAAGCAGATAATGGGAGTTTTACCAAATTAGATTTAATAGAATTCAACAGCATATATTTTTTAATTAAAAAGCAAAATGAAACAGGAGTGAGAAAAACTAAATTAGAAGAAAAAAAGATAATTTTTGCTTCCCTCATATGTAGAAATCCCCAATTTTTGCAGAAGGCAAAGGGTAAATCAGAATTTAGATGATTTGTTATGTAGTCATTGTTGCTATAAAGTAACAAATAGGGCAAAAGAGAGGAAGCAAAAATTTGGAGGATTATTTATTTATTTATTGTTATTACGAAGTAACAAATACGGCAATAAAATAAAAAATAAAGATGTTTGAAGATCTCAAACTTTATATACTGGGGGATACAAATGGCAAAAAACGAAGCTATTTAGAAAAAAATAAAAACAGAACATTCAGATAAATTTCTTTTGATCTGAATTCCTTTCCTCTTGATACAGATTGAAAAAAAAGGGGAGGGGGAGATATGCACATGAATAGCATACACACATTTTATAGAAAAACACATGTCTTAATCATAATACTTACAAGGTGATATGTCTCTGTAACGATTCTTTATAATATTCTCAGGGAGTTTGGCATCATTCATCGTCATACCAGGCTTTTTTCTGTACAATTGCTGAAAAATGCAGAACATGATAAATTTTAAAAGAAAATAAAATGGATTAAACACAAAAATCCGCACAGATACATAATACTTTTAAGCAATATTTATCCTTGTCAGCTTCAGCCAAGAAATGCTTTGTTAGAATCTTGGCCTGTATACTTTTACAGAGCTATTTATCCAGAATGTTTGGGGTCAGATGTATTCCAGATAAGTGTTTTTTCTGAATAACTGGTTGAGCATTAAACGAACATCCGTTTGATCAGATTTGTAGGATATATGTCGTTATGATAATATTTTGATCTCAAATCAATTATTAAACTACTCAAAAAGAATCAGTCCAAACAAGATCAGACATTAATCAAAGTTTAAAAGAAAGCAATTTATAGAAATACCCTGGAAACAAAAACTCTCTTTTTTCCTGGGCATAAAAACCAAAATGCCTAATATATAACTAACTATGCTACCATTTCAAATCTTAGTTGGTGGAATCAAGTTATATCATGCAAGTTGTACTTTTTAAAGCAATATACATATCAAACTGGCACTGTATGGCTCATTTTTCTGAAATAAGTCAATTGGAAATATCATTCGGGATAACTGGTTTCTGGATAAATGGTTTCATACTATAATCAGTTTTGACTACTTATTTGGCAATTTTTTAAAAAAATAAATAATTATTTGTTCCCCCACCAAAAAAGTTAAATATATACATTCATCATTATCCTTAAGTATGTCCACTAAGCAGTGGATTTCCTCAACCAATAAAAGTATTGTTGAAAGTTCTTTTCCATTTCTCCCTATCTAGGGCAGACAAATACTTAATGTTTAAAATTTAACTAATCAAATGAATAATTACAATTAATTAATACATTAATTATCCAAATTAAATATTTTTACTTTTTCATGAATTTATATATATATATATATATATATATGTGGGATTGTAAATATTCTCAACAGTGCAACTTGACTAACTCAAGGGTTTATTTAATGAATATGCAATCTTATATGAAATAAAAAGTACAACACGAGGAGCGTGGAAAAAAGCTAAAAATGTGTGGCAACGGTTTTGATAAAAAGTAAGAAAATTCAAGATATGTTTATGTTTTTGGAAGTTCTATAGTTTTAATTCTTAACATGAAGGTTGAAGATTCGTTAAATGTCAAATAAAAGATTTGGGCAAGAATTCTAAGTGAATTCCAGTATTTATGTTTACAAATATTATTGATGTGGATGAACTGTTGTGATTTTCTAAGCATATTATTTGTTTGAGTGAATAATAAATACCATATAAAATTGATAAACTAATAGATGCGTTTATTTGTAGTTATAAGCCAAGTGAATCTTTTAGTAATTTTCAGACTAAATCCTACATATATATATATCATCAATATCTAGTGTTGCAGTTTCAGGATTTTTTCAAAGACAAATTTTTAAAATTATTTTCTTCGCAGCATAACTTTAACTTTGGAAGCAAACAATACTTGCAGATTTTTTTTCTTGAGGCCCATTTTGTGAAAAGAAAAAGTTATTTTTGTGAATTTTATTATATTTTTGAGAAAAATAACATTTTGTAATGAAAGTTGAAATCAAGTAACTCAAATTCGAACTAGGCATTTATTAACAAAAACTTATTTAAACCCTTATGCTAAAGTTTTTTTTTTTTTTTTTTTTTTATTCTAGTGAACTGGTTTTATTTACAAATCACACATTTTAAAACCTAACAAAATAATAAATAGTAGTAGTAAGTTTGCATGGAAAGGAATTTTGTGAAGAGGCCCATTTTGTTAAACTGATTTTTGTGAAGGGGCCCATTTTGTTAAATTGATTATTGTGAAGAGGCCTGTTTCATTAAATTGATTTTTGTGAAGGGGCCCTAAATAGGTCCCAAATTTTGCCTGGATCGACCCCTGACTTGGCAGGCATAAATTGTAGCCAACAAACTGCCAATAAGCACATGGTTTTATTTAACTTTTGTCTCTCTCAATTTAGAGTGCAGTGCTTCATAGAATTATGCGTTAGAGACACTCAATTAAATTAACAATTTCTTATTATTACATTAATACAGACAATACAGAATTTCTTATTATTACTTGAAAAGAAATCCAATTTTGTTTGTTACATTAATTCTTTCAAGACTTGAATGCTTGAAATGATAAATGATAAAATAAAGTTGCATTACATAATTAGAATTCAATTGTCCAATTGCCTTCTCCTTCAGTTTTTTTTTTCTTTTTTTGGTGGTGGTGGTGGTGGGGGGGGGGGGGGGGGGAGGTAGAAAAAGAGTTATTAATCTGAATGAGTTAATTCGGTGTGATATAATTGAGTATATTTTAAAGTAAGCTTACAACTGAAAGATCAAAAATATTAATATACAGGGGTTGGGGATTTCACAAAATCTTACAAGTCAAAGATTTATTTTACCAGCCAGCAAGATGTAACATAAAGTTAAAGATTGTTATGACAAAATATATGTAATTGTGAAAATATATCAATAGTATTACTAGAAAGCATTTTTGTAATTTTTTTTTCCTCTATAAAATTAAGAAATATATGCAACAGAGGAAAGTTTCGTATAGCAGACTTTGACCCAGGTTTAAAGAAAGACAAGGCATAGCTGGTTGGAAAAGACTTCTTTTTAGATTTGTAATGGCACATTTTGGATTCTGAAGGACACTTTTTAGATTCTTAAGTTCACTTTTACTATTTAAACATCAGGATGCTCTTTTCAAGATAAAAATTAATCCATTTTTATTATACAAGCAAATTTTTTAATACAAAAAGTGTACGGGCACGCACAATTTTTTTGACTGAGGGACAAGAAGAGTGCTATTTTTTAGATGAGGATACCAATTTTTGAACAAAAAGGTAGGCAAGTTGCAGCCCCCTCTAAAACTGTTTGGGAAAAATTCTAATATAGGGATAGATCTTCATACCATGTTTACATTGTGGTAATGTGCAGGCATGCAAGTGCAATAATGCTTCCAAAAAAGTAAGAAAAGTGACAAAAAGATCAAAATAAGTGACTACAGTGTAGAGGTCTGCACGGGCCCGGGATTGGCCCGAGGCCCGTACCCGGCGGAAAGAAGGCGAATTTTCCAACGGGCCGGCAGAATTAGGACAATTTTTTCAACGGGCCGGCAAAAAAATTGAACGGGCCTGCAGGGCCGGGCCGATAAAAAAAATTAATCGGGCCTATCGGCCCGATATAAGAATTCAAGCGAAGCAGATAACATACGAGCCATTTTCAAAGAATATGATTTTCTCGAGAAGTATAAATGTGCGTCACGAGCCGATGCGAGTTTAACAACATCAATACACATATGTAACATGTCCATCGTAGAGATCGGCATCGTACAGTTACAAGATGTCTGATTACGGGTTTAATTTTTTTTCAGCAGACTCGTGCCGGGACGGAACTGGTCTTAATCGATCTCAGGATGTGTAGGACAGGCATTATGTTTTGTAAAAGTATTAATAGTGATAATGAACTTCTGTTAACAGTATCTTTGGAAATATACCTTAAGGGGTTCTCATATTCACTGCTCAACAATGCAAAACTTTCAAACACATTTTCTGACTCATTTTTAACTATAAAGGCATAAAATTCACAGGCCTGACTATTGAAGGCATTTGGAAACGAGTAGCTTTCTCCATATTTGATAAATTACTTACACAGATGACAGAGATTCTTGTCACGTGACTGTACGTTTTTCTCCTTTCCTGTGCTACCGCTTCCAGAAATTCGATCCATAACGCTAACTTTGGCAGTATTTTCAGAGAAAGATATATTACTTTTATCTATGATAAAGACGGCATTTACATAGTTTCTGAATAAGAATACCTGCCAATCTTACGCGTTTCCGAAAAGAAATGAATTCTGAAATGTGTCGAAATGTAACTTCTTTCGATTTGAGAAAAGCCTTAAAAATGAGAGAAATATTTTCGCAATTCTACTTTTTATCATACAGCTTCAAAAGGTATCATGTTTTTAATCCTTTATTCTGAACTGCATTAACTTTTTAATGAATCCTTATTGGAATTTCGAAATGTCTGTAGAGACGATGACTGAAACACTGTGTAATCGTTAATGTTTACTATTGTGTGTTTTCTGCTTTGCGAACACATAGTAATCTAAAATATACTGTAAAATTTTCCCATAAATATGTACGTAGTATTCATTAAAGGAATCTTAATTGTATGTTGAGAAAAAACGTATTTCTTTTTGTAGAAATTGAATCGGGCCGGGCCGGGCCGGGCCTGTTTTCACTAATTTTTGTACAGGCCGGGCCGAGAACTGTAAAAATGCAAACGGGCCGGGCCGGGCTCGGGTCGAGCTTTCAATTTTCATACCGGGCCAGGCCGGGCCAAGATAGCTTTCGTTCGGGCCGGGCCTGGAAATTCCGGCCCGTGCAGACCTCTACTACAGTGTGTCAAAAAAGTGACTAAAGCGTAACAAAAAAAAAAAAAAAAAAAAAGAGGGGGGGGGGGGCTAAAGCACAACAAATAAAAAGTGGCATGAATGATTTTTTTCAATCAATTTGTAAGTTAAATTATGTAAATAAAACATCTTTTTGTTTTTAAGAATACAATACATATTATGACCAAAATGATGGATAAGATAAAACCTCAGTTTTATTTAATCATATAATCATATAATCATTTAATCATCAAAGCAAAAAGTACAATGTTAGCATAATAAACTTTTAAAATTAAATTATAAATAGTAAGGTTGTTTGTCACAAAAAAATTACAGGAGTCTTACCTATCACCTTTTAACTACCACTTCTTACCTATCACCTTTTAATTACCATTTCTTACCTATCACCTTTTAATTACCACTATTTCTAAAGAACAATCTTCATTTTATTTCTATGACATTTGCAACAGAAATCCACTGTCGGCAAACAGTGATATTAAAATAGGTTACTGGTAGGATCCTTGCAATATTTTCTGTGACAAGTTCCATTTTATAACTGCAACTAACTATACAACAAGAAACTAGATGTTTAAGAAAAAATGATGGAAATAAAGAAAAATTTAAATTCTATTGCTGAATTCACATCGAGTAAGTAATTAACACTCTTAGAAAAAACACAAATAAAATATAACAAATGAAAAATAAATGCTAAAATAAAAAATAAAATGCACACATCTATATCTATAAAACAGTTTTTCCCGATTGACTCATAATCAATGCACAGCCCAAAGTACTGAACCTAGAAGCATGAAAATTTGGGACAAAATACTTCTTATGACATAAACATGCACTAAGAAAAGATTTTTGAAAATTCCCCCTCTGAGGGGGTTAAAGGGGGGAGGTCGAAACTTTTAGAACTCCAGGCCATATCTCAGCAGCCGTTTTAGGTAGCAGCATGAAATTCCAGAAAATAAATCTACTAAAAAATAATTAAACACATATTTCAGGAATTAATAGAAATTCCTCCCCCCACCCCCCAAAAAAGGGTTAAAGGAAAGTCAAAAATTTAAAAACATTTGGCTATATCTCAGTAACCGTATTAGGTAGAAGCATGAAAGTCCAAAACATAAATATACTAAAAAAGTAATTAAACATGTATTTAAGAGATTTCAGAAATCATCCCCCCCCCCCTCCTCTAAGCAGGTTAAAGGGGTAATCGAAAGTTTCAGGTCATTTCACCATACCTCAGCAACCACTTTAGGTAGGGGCATGAAATACAAAAAATAATTAAGCATGTACTTCAGTAATTTTAGAAATTTCTCCCTAAGGTGGTTAAAGGGGGAGAGGGTCGCAACTTTTAGAACATTTGGCCATATCTCAGCAGCCGTTTTAAGTAGCAGCCTGAAAATAACTGTACTAAAAAATATTTAGACAAGTATTTCAGTGATTTTTGAAAGCCCTCCCTCCCTATGGGGGTTAAAGAAAAGTAAAAAAAATTAGGCCATATCTTTGCAGCTATTTTAGGTAAGAGTGGGAAACTCCAGAAAATAAATCTACTAAAAAATAATACCAAGTATTTCAAGAATTTTAGAACCCTCCCCCCCTCTAAGGGAGGGAAGAAAATTTTAGAACATTTAGTCATATCTCAGCAACTGCGTTAGGTAGGAACGTGAAATTCAAGATAACAAACCTATTAAAAAAATAAACATGTATTTCAGTGATTTCAGAAATTCCCGCTAAGGGGGTAGTCGAAAATTTTGGACATTTCGCAATATCTCAGCAGCAGTTTTAGGTAGAAATGGAAAATTCAAGATAACAAACCTACTAAAAACATAGTTAAAAACAGGTACTTCAGTGATTTTAGACCTATTTTGTCTATTATGTTGCCAACATTGACTTTGAATTGGATAATGTAAGATTATACGAATAAGACAACAATTATGGATATTTGATTAGACATAAAGAAAAAGTTTTTTTTTAATTTCATTTTTGCTATCATATTTCATTTAATAAACATTTTTTTAGAGGAACAGACCAGCGTAGTGGGCTATCTATCTCTCTATATATATATATATATATAGAGAGAGAGAGAGATAGAATTTGTCCTGTCTGACTCATAATCAATGCACAGACCAAACTACAGAACCTCGAAGCATAAAATGAGGGGGGGGGGAATACCTATTATGACATAAGTGCACACTAAGGATTTTAACCCCCCCCCCATTTTTAGGGGGTAAAAATTTTTAGAACAACTGGTCATATCTCAGCAGCAGTTTTAGGTAGGAGCATGAAATTCCAGAAAATAAATGTACTAAAAAATACTTAAACATGTATTTCAGCGATTTTACAAAATCCCTCCCTAAGGCGGTTCAAAAGGGGAGAGGGGGTGGGGGGGTCGAAAATTTTACAACATTTGGCATGTTTCAGCAGCCGTTTTAGATAGGAACATGAAATTCCAGAAAATACCTCTACTAAAAAAAATTTAAATACGTCTTTCAATGATTTTAGAAATTCTCCATTTAAGGGGTTAAAGGTGGGGGCAAAAATTTTAGAACATTCGGCATATCTCATATAAAAAATAAAGGTAGAATTGTGACTGAAACTGAAATTCAATGAAGAGTGTGAACACTATGGATCTTGCAGTCATGTGATGGAATTCCTTTATTAATTCTACCCTACTTTTCAATGAAACTCAAATGCAACCGAACGATGTTTTGCTCATATATCCTACTTTTGTAATTCATAATAAGAGAGAAAAGCATAGTACAGTTTAAGTGACGAACTTTTCTTAAATGTCCAAATTGCTTGTTTTAATCGTGTCCTCATATTAGTCGGTCTCATATTAACTGAGTTCGACTGTATTTACACATGGCTTTTTGTGCAAGAATACCAATAATTATTGATGCCGAGTATATCGAGAAATCTGAAAGATAAAAATGTCGATTTTAGTTATACTTTTTTACTAAAAGTGAGCGAACCAGCTTCTGCAGCTTGCTCACTTTTAGAGACTTCATCTCTTTCAGTCAAAAAAGTGACTAAAAGTGACTTTTTTCAAAAATAGTGACTAAAAGTGACAAGTTTTTAAAAAAGTGACTAAAAGTGAGAAAAGTGACTAACTTGCATCCCTGAATGTGGAGAAATGTAAAATATGGCTAACAAATAAAAAAAGTTTTTGGCATATCTTCTACAGCTTGTAGTTTTTAAAATACTGCCTAAAAATTCACTCATAATACATATAAGAAAATCCACTCACCAGTGGCGAGTGAAATGTGAGTGTAATTCCTCACAGTTCATATGGTTTTTTTTTTTTTTTTTTTTTTTTTTTTATAAATAACTTAATACTTTGCAGGATGACCAATTTTTCCCCCATGTTGCTACTTTTACAGTGTTATGCATGGTCAAATTATCTTTTAACCTCATTTTAACATACAATGCACAAATTTGTCAAAAACTGCTGGGTGTGGATTCTGGAAACTTATCCAACATATTATTACAGTTGAGCTTGACTATAATAAAAGCAAAAGAAGCAATATATTTCCTTATTATTATCTGGTTAAGGATAAGGATCTGTGATTATCAAAATAAGAGAATAACAGTTAAAAAAATTTTTTTTTTAAATAATAGAATGGTCACTAAATCAACAAAATTACAAATACAGCATAGTGATAGTAAAACAATTACTTCAAATTGTGCAATGACAGCTCCACTTTCAAGACCTTCACTGAGCAGCAAAATGGATTCAGCAAGGACATCAGAACGGGGAACTTTCGAAGACACATGGGGTGCATCAGGGATATATTGGAAATCAGGTTCTTCAATATCTTCACCAACATACACTATAATAAATTAAGAAATAATAATACAAAGTATTCAGGGGAATTTTAAAAGAAAAACAAATTACTACATTATTGTGTGAAACTTATCTAATGATAATTTCTAGGATCCCAGCAGACTTCCTATAAAAACAAATGTGTAGCAATCTTGTCTATAATGATTATTTTTCATTTTTTGAACTAACCATACAGTTTTATCCAGAACAAGATTAAGACTGTTGGTCAGCCAGATCTCAAATTCTCCTCTGCTATGTTAAACATATGAGAATTGAGTGCATTCATATTTTTCAAATTTCGCATCAGAAAAATCCTTTAAATTTTTAACTTTAACATTTAAACTGAAGCCGTTATTTAATTTTTATACTTTAAGGCTTCTAAGTCAGTCAACTTTCAAATTCCCCTCACAAATGTTAAAACTACAGGTATAGAATGTGTTCGTATATATATATCCTCAGGAAATTAATATTTTCCACTTTTATTTTCCGTGTACTCTTAATAAAGGATATCTCTTTTTTCTTAGTTGCCAAAATATTTCTAAAATATAGACCTTAATAGACTTAATTTTATGTGAAGTGTTAAACTCTTACTCACAGTTTATCAGCTTTTAACATATAAAATGCTAAATTAAGTATAGATTTTAGAAATATTTTGAGAATTAAGAAGAAAAAAAGAGAACATCTTTTAAGAAGAGTACAAAGGAAAAAAAAAGTTAAAAATATTAATTTCCTGAGATGATATTTTAAATATACGAATGTATTCTATGCCCATAGGTTTAACATTAGGAAATTCTGAAGTTGACTGACTAACAGCCTTAAATCTTAGTGAAGCTGACTAGCTGTGAATATGATTAATAAATAGATAAATAAAACGAAAAACATATTTAAGAAATATTTTGCCAAACAAAGCAGTACGAGGCATCCTATAAGAAGTGTATCTTTCTATTATTAAAAAAACTAAATGCTCTCACAGAGATTATTGAATCTATTGTGTCCTTTTCACTTTCTCAGCTTATCTTGCAAATACTACTGCATATAAAAATATAAAAAATGGTAGCTTTATAATGAAATGTATGATAAACATGCCAAAGTAGATCATTTTTAAATCAAAGAATTATTTTAACCATTATTTAATCTTAAGATCGGTCAAGATAGTTCAGCTAAATAAGTTTTATTGGATTAAAAACTATGCAGAAAAATTAGGAACCATAAAGCTATGCATAACAATTTAAATATCTTTTGTAGGCCTACACTTGACCAGATTATGGTGAACAGCGACTAATTATTTTAGTTGTTTTGTTCAAATTTTTTAGTCAAAATGTCATTATCTGAATAGAGATTCAAGTCAGATTTTAAAAAGCATGAATAATATTGATAGGTTAACATCGCATCAAATAAATTCTAATTGTTAATATCTGGCACAAAATTGTTAACGCTCAAAAAGGCTTATTTAGATACGTTTGAATGCAAGCATCTACACATGGGAGTGAAGATGATACGATAAGAAGAAAGTGCAGTGTGTCATAAATATATCACACGTGTAAGAGATTGAATTTCTAAGTAAGGAGATAAGAGATTCGTGTAGCTGGGTAAGAAGAGCCATCTGGTTAGTGAGACTTTTCAACAGAAGAGATTAGGATGTCTTAAGATTTGTTAATGGAGTTAGTAAGTAAACTATAAAACTGTCTCATCAGTATCAATGAGACTCTGTTTTCCTCATAAAAGGGATTATGAAAGGATCAATATCGTTATTCCAGACCTGCATATTGGGAGACTCCAAACGTTACTATAAAATGATAATGGTATGAAAAGTCAGAGAATCTCTAAATGAATGGTAAGAAAAAAATCTGAAAGAAGTTGTCACTTAGAAATGTTATAGGACGAAGATAATTTTTCTAAAGGTGGGGATTTTGAAAAAATGAAGAGAGATGGGAAAATAAATAATGAGAGAAGAGCGAGATAAGACCTTGTTTGAGAAAGATAACTTTTAAGAACTAGGAGATTTTCTTCTGGGCCCAAGTGAAAAGAAATGGCGGCCTTTGTTTCTATGCGGCCACATGTGAACGGTGATTAAAATTTGTAAACAGTGGTGCTTCATTCAGTTGATCAACTTTCACAGGATATTGTACAGACTGTGCCCTTTTGGATTAACTTATAAAGACGCGGTTGACCTAAGGATTCTAACAGGTGAGTGGGTACATTTTATTAAAGATTTGGGCAGCCAAATTTTAAGTGTGAAAATGTATTTAAATAAACAAAAGTTAGGCATTCTTAGTATTCCTGGGATTGTTTAAATTATAATCAGATTTACATATATTCATTAATGTTAATATTTTATATCAGATCAAAACAAATATAAGGCACGTTATTGATGCCTCTGTAATTTTAGATCCAATAATAAATCATTAACTTTGTGATTATTGTTCCTTGAATCTATTTATTTAAGAACACCTGACTATTTGAACTTGGGAAAACACATCACATAACTGATTAAATATTTCTGAAATTAATATGCCTAATTTATTCTATTGTGCATAAATATATAGGTATATTTGAAATAAAATAAGACAAATTAAGAGCAGTCAAGTCGTTGGGCAATAGTATCAAATACTGCACTTTGAATTGAAATACATATTTACACATAAATAATTGAAAAAGAAAGAAAAGTTTAATTATATTATTACATGCGCAAAGCATTTGATAGTGAAAATTATGTTATATTTTAAAAGATATGCACATTTTCACATTTGGGAATTTTTAACAACGTAGGGAATGGAGGATGAATAACACTACATAAAGGACAGTTTAAATGGTTATTGAGTTTCTTCAGGAACAGCTTTTTTTTTTTTTTTTTTTTTTAACTCCAGAGCAAATTAACATGCTTTTAAAGACTGCAGGGTCTAGATGAGAGTTAGTGAGCATAGTTCTTAGGGGATAGTGTCTCAGTAGTAGTAAGAACAAGTTAAAAATATTAAACTTTCTGATGCGAAATTTGAAAAATATGTTTAATATTGGGGAAGAGAATTTGAGATTTAACTGACCAACAGATCTTAAGGCATAAGCATAAAATATATGGACTCAAGAAAAACAAAGTTTTGGGGAAGGAGGGTCGAAACCTGTAATTGAAAAATCAAACAGCAAGAAAAAATTTGTGATTTACATAGTTTTAGATTGTACTACAGGAAGATGTAAATACTATATTATGTAAGAAAAGAAAAAAAAAACCTACAAAATTCTGATCTTTTTGGCGGGTGAGTGGGGGAGGGGAGAAACAATTATGTTGATTCAGACTCAACAGTACTTACTGTTTAGTTGGATAAACACTCAATAAATAGCAGTTGGCAACAGTTATTAAACTGTTATAACTTCTATGAATTCTGGTAAAAAACATAGAATGAATAACTCTTTGGTATGCATTTCCATGTCCCTCATCCTTAAAAGTATATTAAATGAAGCTGTAGACAATAATTTAGTTTGTGGCATTAAAAAATATTTAAACATGAATGAACTGGGTGTATCAAGTGGGTACCCAGGGTATTCAAAAGTTATACTCAGGTCCTTGTTGCATCTTAAAAATTTTAGACCAACAGAACTTCAAATACTGTATATATATGTGAAACCTAGAATTTTTCATAAACTTGCACAGTGGAAAAACTACAAAATTTTAACGAGTTCTTACAGTTTTGGTCAACAATTAACAAACAATTTAGTACAAATAATACACGGGCTGTAAATCATAACAGTTAGACATAGATACAGACTGATAAAAACAAACATCTTCAGCATGCTAACTCTTTGAGGCACAAATAATTGTTTTTTTGTTGAATCCACACTAGAATTTTTGAAAAAATACATTTGCAAAAAATAAAAAATAAATAAATAAATAAATAAAATAAAATTCAATTTTACAGCACTTTTGGACAAAGTTATAAAAGTGAAATTTTGTTAGAAGATTCTGATATAAATCTTGATGAAAACAAGGCAGGATATAAAATATCCCACCACCTTTTAAACAGTAAAAGGTGGATAAAAAAAATAACAGAGTGAACTCACCATTTGGACGAACTGTTAAAAGAAGTTCAGGAGGATGCCTGTCTCTGGATGCCCTTATAAGTTTAACAACCTAAGAAAAAAAGAATGTTTTGAGTTAAAAACATCCCTCAATAAAATATGGAAATTCATAATTTTTTTAATTAAATTTTTAACTGCAAATAAATAAATAAAATGCATCAGAAATCAAAGCATTCATTTATTTAGGTCCATTTTATAAGGCTGACATAGATTCAAGTGCTTCACAAATTCCAAAATTAGGAAATATATATAGTAAACTCCCGACTACCTGGCCTCATGTGGCAGAAGGGTATGCCAGATAGACTGGAGTTCTCACTTCATGCCCTCCCCCCATTACAATAAAAACGCATGTTAGACATTTTAACCCGTGAGGACGGGTGCCACGAAAAGTAACACGAGAACGGGCATGGGGTGTCAGCACACCCCAAACATATTAAACAGCATAAATACGAAAAAATACTTTAGAATTCTGTCTGTTAGTGAAATTCATGATAATTACACTCTTTCTCGCGAAAAATGACAACTGATATGTTAAATTATAGTTAATTTAAAAAATTAATAAACAATAAATAGCACAATAAAGCACAAAGCAATAAACGATAAAGCACTCAATGACACCAGACGAATGTTTTGGAGTGTGGGGTGTCAAAACACTCCGCGCCTGTCCTGCCGGATTAAGATAATTTTTATATATACAATAGACACAGTTTCAAAATAAGCAAAACATTAACATAAAATGTAAGCCTTATTCCTAAAAAAGTGAGTAAATCTTATTTTGCTGTTTATTAATAAATGATTGCACAAATATGAAAGTTATGCATAAGATAAAAGAGTCAAAACTTAGTTTTTAGTTTTTGAAAAAGTCCTTGATATAGGATTGCTCCTCCTTGTTAGCCCTCTTCCGCAACGCAATGTCCCTCCATTCACACAAGCAGATAATATCAGCTGGCGTCGCTTCTCGTTAACGCTTCTTGTTAACTCTTAGTTTCTTTTATATAGTCGCTACAACCTTTTTTCGTTTATCACCCATTTCATTAACCTTCAATAAATAAAAGACTATACGGAAGTAACCAGGATAAGCGAAAAATAACATCCGCACTTGTTAATATCCATTGAAACTTTAACTGACGAAGCAGGTTATCAATCCTTAGCCCACCCCCCTACCTTCCTGTCTGTCTCTGCTATTGCATTCTGCAATCCCTTCTGGCTCCTTCCTGTCGTGAGTTAGCACTTTTCTACGGACAAGAACCTGCCTGTCTCGGCCGCTTGCAACATTCCTTATTTTTTTACTAGACCGAATAGTACGGAGGACCGGATAGTCGGGAGTTTACTATATGTATGAACTTACGAGGTTATTGTACGAAGACAGCTCCCATACCCTAAATTGCAACACACTTTCAGATTCATTTTCTTATTAGAACACTAGCTACAGTTTTTCTTTTAAATTACACGTCAATTTCAGGATGGGAAAAAATCTGAATGATTATTTATTTGTCACACACTTTTATTTAACTTAAGTTGGTAATATTTATTTTTCGTCTACTTCCTTGTATGCAAGAACAGTGGTTCTCAACTGGTGTGTTGCAGCACAGGGGTGCACTGTGAGACGACCGCAGGTATAACCGTGATAATTCTAAATAAAAAATAGTGTCTATGCAATTAAATTATACTTATTAATTTTTATTAATTTATCATAATACTCAATCTATCCTTTATAACTCCAATATACAATGTAAATGTGATATGTTGAGCAATTTTTACAATGACAGTAAGACAAAGTGCTTCTACTTTGATTATTTCGTCGACCCATTTCGCCAAATTATTTAAATCACCAAACTACTCGGCAAATTATACAAACTGACATAATTTTTATTTTAAATAATGAAAGAACAAATAAACTAGTAAAACATTAATAAAAATACAAACAACATGTTAAATTAAAAATCCCTCAATGGTGTAACGTGTTTAATGTCAAGTGACTGTGACATTTACAATCAGCCATTATTGGCATTTAATCTTATAGTTTGGCTATAGTTTTTTGGTTAATGGGATAATCAAGTAGTACCGACAAAGCTAATAAACTGTAATATTTGTCTAGTGAATTCCAATCTCCACGCGTGACTGCCTTAAAAAGGGAAAAAGAAAAGAATAATAAGAGCAAAAATACTGTTATATTATAGTTTAAGTCTAGATACTCACAAAAATCAATTACTAAAAAAATGGATAGTGAAATGACAAAATTGGTTAAGATTGACTGACATTTGAAGAGCTCAGATGATAAAGGTGGCAAGTGACACAATCATCATTTTGAGAAAATGAGCTGTAAAGTTTAAAATCTTTATTCTTTATTTGTTTTTACTGTCAAATGCCTCTTTTAACCATTAAAATCTCTGAGTATTAGGTTTTTCAAATAGTAATTTAACAGATGGTAGAGGACCATTACTTATCTTCAATCATAGGATTAACCCCCCAATACCACCTTTATCATCTGAGCTCTATATGTTTGTCTTAGCAAAGGTAAGTTTATTTTTATTTAGAAATATTACATCCCCCACCTCAACAACAAAAAAAATTTGGAATTGGCCAAAATTTTAACTCCATGCACTCTAATCTTCATAATGATATAAAACATTTTAATAGATTAAAAAAAAAAAAAAAAAAAAAAACAACTTATGAACACTGAGGAATAACAAAGAAAAAAAAATGTCAGGACATCACTTATTCTATTTTGAAGTAAAATGAACTTTTAAAAATTCAACATACTTGTTCATGAGTTAAACCAGCTACGTCTCTGCCATTGATCATCAGAACCTGATCGCCTTCATTTAACCGGGGTATGCAGGTATCTGCAGGAGTATTAGGGGCAACTCTAGACACCAAAATTGATAAGTTCTGGTCTGCTCCACCCTAGTAAAAAAAGTAATTATTAATAAGAAACTTAATTATACAAAATGTTAGGGGAACTTAATTACAGATTAAATTCCCTGAATTGAATCTAATAGCAAAAAAGAAATTCATTGTTCTACTTATATATATTACTGTAAAAGTCTGAGGTTTGGTAAATCCTAACATTTGCCAAAGTGAGTTGGTAAAAGACCGAAAAATTATTTAAAACGCTTCTCCTTTGGGCTTTTACCAAATCATTTCAGTAAATTCTGGGATTTACCTACTCCTTTTGGTAAAAGACCAAAATGAGGGATGAAGCTACTCACTTACATCCAGGCACACCTACATTAGTAACTCTTATGTATTGGCATCACTTGTAGCCTCACTTTGGGTAAGCATAGACAGGTGTGAACGGCTGCGATATAGAATCAGTATTGTATGTTTTTCTCATTTTCTTACAAAATGATGCGATATTATGTGGAAAAGTTTTATTACTTGTAGTATGAATCAGTAAATAAGAGGCCGGATAACAGCTTTTAGCAAGTGAGAGATAAATTTTTTTAATAAATGAAGTGAAACAAGCCAAGTGTGTGTGAAGGAAAAACAAAAAGCTTATTATGGATGGTTGAAACACTATAACATTCTGAATAAAAGAGGTGAAGAGAAACTTATGGCAACTTAAAACTGATGGTGAAGGTACAAAAATTCCAGGAAAGAAATAGACAGAGGCACAAGCATTCATTAAAAATTGAACTAAAAAGAGATCCCTTCCAGCAGATAAGTCAACGCCCTATTTAATTTGGGATATGAAAGGATATTAACCCTTTGTTGCATAAGTCAAAACTAGCAAATACCCAACGTTAAACTTGTTATTTCCTATTTGCTAAGTTACCCAGCTTGTATTGCTATCTCAAATTTTCTACTGAAAGCATAGGTGTCACAAAGTAGCAAAAGCTTTGAATAGGAACTTCAAATGAAATAGTTTAGATGGGAGAAAAAATAGCATTTTTGTCCACTGTAGTGGACGGTATGCAACAAAGGGTTAATTATTAAATGCTGCCAAATGCTAAAAACATAATTTAAAAGGATTTTATCAACTTAATCTAAGATTATTAGTGTGTTCTGTTGGCAGGAGTCCCTTGATATGAGTGAAGAATTTGTCGATAAGGGTTTCTTCCCCTTTATTTAAATTAAAAAATATGTTTAACTAGACTTCAGTTACCAACATTTTCAAACATTAAGAGCATATTCTTTTCTTGGGTTCTATGGATCCGATTTCATTGAGAATTGATTCATTAAATTAGCTTACAATCACCGTACAGTTTTTAGTGCCACCTTCTACCATTAAGGGGAGTATTTTTCTTTCAGGTTCTATGGGTCTGATTTCAACAAAGTTTGGCTCATTCAACTCGGTTCTTGATCGATTTTTGCTCAACTGAGCTCTATTTTGATAACTCAAATCCTATTACTCATATCTCTTCCTATTTCAAATTACATTAATATCTTAATTATCACCTCTCACAGTCTTAAAGCTAATTTATGAGTAGTGTTACCACTATTTCTGAATATTAATTTCATTAAATTTCTTAAATTAGGTTCCTGGCTCAGGTATCAGTCCAAATTTTTGACTAAGGATTCCAGTAGTCTTGATTAGACATTTGTCAAAGAGCACTTGCATTGCTCCTTCCTCTTTGCCTCTTCATCAATTTTTGCTTAACTGAGCCCTATTTTAATGACTCAACTCCTATTACTCATAGCTCTTTGAAATTAATTACAAATTACACTACTATCTTAATTATCACCTCTGACAGCCTTAAAGTTAATTTATGAGTAGTATTTACCAGTATTTCTGAATAATAATTCCAGCAAATTCTTAAATTAAGTTTCTGGCTCAGGTACCAATCAAAATTTTTCAACAAATACTGCAGTACCCTTAATTAATCACTTGTAAAAAAGGACTTCAATCTCCCCTCCCCCCACCCCCCCTCCCCCCATGGGATTTTTCTCTTATATGAGTCCCCACTCCCTCAACTAACATACCTCAAGGTACGTTGAATAATGGTGTTTTGATCGGAAAAAGGTTTGTTTAGAACAGAGTGCACTCCCTGGTGGTGAAATGTGAAACTAACAGATTTTGGATTTTAGTTAAATTTAAGGTTATTATCAGAGGCCCGGTCAATACTGGGCGTATCAGCTGGTTTATAATAAACTAGCTAACTTACCCGGCGTTGTCCGGGTACGTCAAAAAACAGCACAAATTGCAAAAAAGCTCTGAAAATCACAATAAGATATCACGAAAATTTTTTAAATCGCTGCACAAATTTCGAAAAGAGAAAAAAAATTATATATTGTGTTCGAAGATTGAAAGTTGATTCCTTTCACTAATGTGGAAAAATGGTAGGAAATCGCTAAAATACACTAAGAATCACATACAAAATTCCTGAAAAATTCAAAAATTGCTATACGAAATCCGAATAAACTTTATTGAAATGAGGGCAGAAATTACTTTAGTATTATAGGTCAAAAATGGAATGTCAAAACATTGCAGCAGATCGCGAAGAAATGTAAAAATCGAATTAAAAATCACAAAAAGTTCAAAAATCGCAAAAGTCAAAATGTACTGCTATAATTGGATAAAAGTTTCAAATCTAATTCCTTTGATCTCCGGGCTCTCTTAAAATTTATGTTTAGGAAAGCATGCTAAGCATTGTATCATGTTACTTTTATTCATAATTTAATTTACTTGGATTCCCTTAAATGTAATTAATATAATCCCTTAAGTTAATATTAGTTTTTGTTGCATTAAAATATCTGAATTTGTTGATTCTCTGTAAGCAAGTAATCCATATTCGTTTACAATGGAAGTCTATGGGAATTTGGCGAAATATTAGAGATATCGCCAAGTTGGTGTCACTTTTGGTAACTAATTTTGGCAATATATCGCTACTGTCGACAAACTTGATGGCATTTGGCAACAGAACTGTGTCTCCCCTATGGTAACCCCCTTATAGGTATGGAGATGCGATAAATGCTGTTCAATAATCGTATAAAAAATTCACTAAAACTTCAAAAATTGCTGTGTGAATTCCGAATAAACTTTTTTGAAAAGAGAACAAAATTTACTATATTGGGTTAAAAGAAAGAAACTATATTCTTTTCACTATTGTGGAAAAATCACCTCAAAACTTATAAAAGCAGTAACAATCGCATAAAAAATTAAAAAATCGAAAATCGGGCTTTGAGGCACAAAACTTCATATATAGACCTTTTCCCCAAATTTTGTAGCTGTATGTGCAGCGGTCTCTTCAGAACACCGTTGACACACTCACACACAAACTTCTTTCCTTATTATTATAGATAAGTTTATAATATATTTCCCTATATTCTGATTTATAATATTTTCATTATATTTTAAATGACTCTTATTTGAATCAAATTTATTAATAAATTAGTTAAATGCAGCAAAAAATAAAAAGTTAAGTTTAATATTATAAAAAGCTAAATTTCATGTTATATACAATTAAATTTAATGTTATAAAAAATTAAATTTATTGTTATTCTTGTTTTATTTAAATTTGATATGAAAAAGTAAATTCTTGAAACTTTAATGAAGAAAGTCTTGAGTCTAATCTGAAATAAAGTTGTTGTAAATGGTCGACAACAGTTGGAAAATCAGATGTAAAAACCTAGCATTGATGCAGCAATTCTCTTTTGAGAATTGCTGAAACAATTTCAATATTTTTAAATGGTTTTGGCATCAGATAAACTGTAAATTTATCGCCTGGAAAAGAAAAATGAAACAGCTATGTTAAATTAAAAAAGAGAAACAAGATTTTGTTTGTTTTCAAAACTGTGTAACTTTTATATTTTTTATTTTTATATGTTGGGGAGCAATTAATTTATAGTTTAGATATTTAGATACTGTCAAAACTATTAAAATATGCATTGAAGTTCTCTAGGGGGGGGGGGGGACATCAATGTCAGCTGTTTTACATGTGATTTTGCAACTGTGCCACTTCCTTAATTTATTAACCAACTCATGTAGTCTTTAAATAAATAAAAACATGGTCAAATTAATATACCAGATATCTGAGTAAGAGAGTGCAGTATGTAAACTGCACATTTCCCGAACCTAATACTAAGCTCAGCAATCATTTCAGGCTTTTACCAAAAGGAGTTGGCAAATTCTAGCATTTAGCGAAATGTTAATACTTTGGGCTTTTACCGTTGCATGCTTTACCGTTAAAACCACCAAAGTCAGATTTTGGGATTTTACAGTAACATACACATTGAAATTATAATGGTTTCTACTACAGGAAACACTTTAAGACAAGCATTTAAAGTTTTCATGTGAGATAAAACATTTTCATAAAAAAAATTAATTAAACTTATAAAACCAGGGATGTAGCATAGAGTATATAGTGGTCTACATCATATACCTTATGTATTTTTTTAAGGAACTCTGCATACTTTCTGTTTTTCAAATAAATCTATAGTGTATAGTATAACTCTCTAGCATTTAGAGTATATCTTCTAAATTTTTTTTTTAATGACTACACTATTTCAGAGTTTTCCCCAGTTTAAAAAAAGGCAGTGTGTTGCTTACGGGAAAAGGGCACTTTTTAATTCCAAAGGGCACATTTTTGATTCGTAAGGGAACTTTTTTTTTTAATTTTTAAAAGCATTCTTTAGACTTTTAAAACTAATTTTAATATTTAAGTCAGGGAACTCTTTTAAAGACAGCATTTTACTATGCAAGTCACTTTTTACTATGCAAGTAAATTTTTTAACACACAAAGGAGTAAAGACATTTTTTTTTTTCAATTGGGACAAGAAGGGTGCTATTTTGTAAACCTAAGGGCAAGCAGGGTGTAACGCCCTCCAGAAACTGTCAGAGAGAAACGATGCTACTTTATGTAACATTTTATAATTAGATGATGTTCTTATATATGTTTGAATTTTGCAGACAGTATTGTAAATTAAAACTGAAGACTATTTTTGTAAATAAGAATAATACAGAATTTATTTTTTTAAAGTACAATTTCTATCTTTTAGATTTTTATTTTATTGTACCTATCTTAAATTTTTAAAAGTTTGTATCTAGTAAATAAACCTATTTTTTGGCAAACCGCAAAACAAAAGGTATCAATGAAAATAATTAAATAAAATTTAAAAAAATATTTTTTTCAAATCTCTCTTTAAAAAAAAAAGTTATTTTGTATTCAAAATTTTGAGAATTTTTGATCCCCTCCCCCCTCCATTTTTTGCACAAGTTCAAATTTTCACACTTGCACAATTCATCTACACAATTTGCCATAATCGAAGCATTTTCTTGAAAACTGTCCAAACAATTTTGTAATTATTGTTATTCAATTTATAGATTGGGATAACTTTTTTTCATGATTTATTCATGGTAGCTCATGAAACAACTTAATTTGGGAAAATGTCATTTATATGAATCCAATAGAACCAACTAAAGGAGTTTACAGAGGCAAAAAAATCACACCATGCACATACAAAATAAATAGAAATTGATGAAAAATTTGGTCATTATACTACACACAGAAAAATTGATAAGTTTTTAAACACTTCCCACCCCCACTTGTATGAACATTGAACATTTTAAGACGGTAAAATAAATAGGAAGAAAAATTACCTTGACATTGAATCCAAAGCGACCTTGTTCATCTGGTTTCATCCTAATGGAAACTAATCCTTGAGATTCCTCATGGCCATTGATCTGATAAAAGAAAAAAAAATTGTTTTTATTAATCTAAAAATGTCACTTAAAAAAAAAAAAAAAAACTGAGAAGAAATCAATTCAAGATCAGTAGCAAAGTCAAAAATACAGCCCCCAGACCTGCATGATTCTAAATTTCTGAATCTAAACCCCTCTTCCTTCACCCAGCGAATTATTTATGTCAGGAAAGCATCAGCAACACCAGGATTCATAAACATCATGATATTTTTGAAAATATAAAAAATATCTGATATTTTCGATATACATTCAATATTTTCAAAATGGTCAACTAACTCACTGTTGACAAGAAATATTTTCAAGCATAATATAAATTAGAAACTATAACATATTGCACTTAGAACAAAAACTTAATCCTTTGTTGCATACGTCAAAACTAGCAAATACCCAACGTTAAACTTGTTATTTCCTATTTGCTAAGTTACCCGACTTGTATTGCTATCTCAATTTTTTTTCACTGAAAGCATAGATGTCACAGAGTAGCATAAAGTTTTGAATAGGAACTGTAAATGAAATAGTTTAGATAGGAGAAAAAACAGCATTTTTGTCCACTGTAGTGGACGCTATGCAACAAAGGGTTAAACAACATTCTAAAAAAAGCTTTTCTCTTTTCCTCCCTCTGCCCCACTTAGAACAAAATTGAGAATCAACTAATTGAAAACAGATACAATTTGCTTTATACTCTAAAAAAAGAAAAAAAAAAAGGAAAAAAAAAAAAGATGAAGTATAAAAAAAAAATTAGAAATTTATAAAACAAAATTTAATTACAAAACAGTTTTCTTTTAAATTGAATTACAACAAAAATGTAAGCTTGTTTTATTCTTTATTCCCTAACATGCTGTACAGTTTAGACTCAACTAAACCAAAATCAGAAAATATTCTTTTCTAATGAAGCTGTATATATCTGATTATCTAAATTAGACAGTTTATCTTTCCATGGATGTTCTGAATTAACAGTTTCACATAATTGCTGATTCTACATATAAAATAAAAGCTTCAAACATAAAGCTTGGAAAAAATATTTGTTTTCATCTTTGGCTAAAAAAGTCACTGCCAGAGACAAAAGTTCTTTATTTACAGAACGACACAGTCAATAACAGTTGAAACTTTCATTTACACTTGTTTTCACTAAAAATATTAAAATTATCTTGCACAGTGATATTTTGATTCTTGATATTTTAAAAATAGTTATATCAGATATATATCGACGAACATTTGCAACGCCGAGAAAAAAAAAAAAAAAAAAAATAGAATTTCTCGCGAATTTTCGTACGCGATTTGTAGAGTTTTTTCGGTTTTCGCGCATTTTTTTGACATTTGTAAAATGAATTCTGTTTCAAATTTTTAGCCTGATATAAGAAATTTTGTCCTCATTTTTTTTCGCGGTTTGCGGCGACCTTTTGTAATTCGTGAAATAATTCCGGTTACAATGTCCACTTTACTAAATTTCGTACGTTACAATTTTTAAATTTTCCGTGTTTTCTTTCTTTTCTTTTCATTTTTCGGCGATATTTTCACATTCGTAAAAGGAATAAGGTTTAATCTTTAGCACAATACAGTAAACGTTGTCCTATTTTCAATAAAGTTCATTCGGAATTCGTACAGCGATTTTTAGAGGGCTTTTTTGCGTTCCGCGGCGACTTTTTCGACATTCGTAAAAGGAATTCTGTTTCAATCTTTTTGTCTAACATAGTAAATGTTGCCTGCTATTTTTAAAATTTTATCGTTTTTAAGATTTCGTTGCAATTAAAAAAGCAAAAAATGATAAAAGTTGTTTGGTTTCAATGCACATAAAGAGTCACGAATGAAATTTCCTGCTTTCCATACATAAAAACGACTCCATGAATGAGTCAATGTTTTAGCATTGTTGAGCGGGGAAGAAAATGTTTTGTTTTTTGAGAATTTATATATTTGAAAGACCAGACTGTTTTTTTAGTTATCAGCCCTGAGCTTTCTACTGAATCGATTTTGATAATTATTTTATTAAATGAAAGCTGTTCATTTGTAGATGTGCCCATTTTAGCTATTTTTTAATTTATTTCCATTTTTAATTTTATTTTTTTTTTAATTTTAAAAGTTTTTTATATTTCTTCAAAATGGTGGCAATTGGATTACTTCCATTGTTGCAGAGAAATGAGAAATAATGAGGTTTATTTATTTTTATTGTTTATATACTTATTGATGCTATTTTCTCATTACAAATAAAAGTAACTTTTTAAAATTTTTTGAACAGAAAATGACATTAGCCTTTACAAAAATACGCATTCTCACTTTTAATAACTTCACTTTTTAACCTTTTACATTTCAACATTTTTTTTATTATGCTGATACTGAGTTTGAGACGCTAGGCGAAACGATTCAGTGAGTGAAAATGATGTCATATTTAAAACAAAATAATCATTTTCTTTGATGAAACTAAATATTTGGCCACGAATGCGCCTAAAAGAGAAATTTCTGAATTTTTTTATTTGTGGGTACTACATGAAAAGTTGCCTAAACATTTTAGTCCGTCGAATTTCGACGTGTTCCAACTCGTAATAGCATTAAAAAATAGAAACGGAAATCATGTGATCTGGATGAACTGAAATTATGCTGACATATTGGATAAAAAAATTCTAAACATTTCTACTGCGGTAATTTAATATCTATAACCTCTGAAATTATTCTTTTTCTTGTACGCGTAAGCACAACTGAACTCGGATATCTCGAAAGTCTCATGGTGAAATAAGAATAGTCCCGATTTTTCAGGATGTAGAGATTCTATTAAATTTATTTTCGTACCTTACTATTCGTTAGTCTGCATCAAATGGAACTTAATGCAGTAAAACCTGTGAAGGAAGAACATGTCTATAACGTAACAATTTACAGTTAATTTTTAATTAATAAAAAACAACCAATTTAACAGCAATTTCCTATCAAATTTAAACACTTTGCGTTACAGCAGTTGCCAACAATTAAAAATTCACAGTAAAATTCTTGCCACAACAGTTACTTTCTATTGCAAGATTTCCACTTGAAAAATGAAATAAATAGTTTGACGAATTTAAAAAAAGTTAATATTACGTCATAACTTTTCTATTGGAAGATTTCCACGTGAAAAATGAAATAAATAGTTTGACGAATTTGAAAAAAGTGAATACTATGTCATACTGGAAATATAATGGACGTCAGCAGGTGAATGTATAACGTCATATGAGTTTGAAAAAATGTATTGAAACATGATAAAAACCCGATTCTGGAAATATTAGCATATTTTAACATTTTGAGGTTATTTGAATTTGTTTTCGGCCTTTTAAAATCTGTTCCATATATATACGTGTGTGTATGCGTGTATGTAGAATTTTTCAACGGTTTAAGTCCCTAGAGCTTATTGTCAGTGAAGAACTTTGAAATAAAGATTTCAGATTTTTTTTAAATAAAATTCTTAGAATTTTTGTACCTGCCATTTTTTTTTAATCACGAAAAAATTATTTGATCTCAATCCAGATCACAGATTATATTTACTAAATAAGTAGGAAATCTGTCGGATTAAATGGAAAAAAAAAAAAAAAAAAAAAAAAAAAAAAAAAACAGAAAATTACGTAAATTAACATGCAATCTTTGATTTTTCAAAACAAACATTCTTAAAATTCCGGGCAACGCCGGGTACTTTAGCTAGTATTAAATAAAAATACTTTTACTCAATCATAGTTTTTTTTCTCTTATTTTAAATTAGATGAAAAAAATTTTTTTGACATTTTATAAAAATCAAAGAAAATTACCAAAATTTGGTGGTGTGGGTGGTGTATACATGGATCCCTTTTGCAGTGATAGATAGGGTTATCAATAATAAAAAATAAATTTCCCGTATTTCCCTGGAGAATTAGCTTTTAATTACATCAGATCATCAACAATAGTGATATTTATTCATAAAAAGACTGATCACTAAATATGCAACTTATAAAAAATTATAAAGTCAAATTGATATGTATTAATCATGATGAAATTTAACCGTGTGAACTTCTCTCCTCTCTTTTTCCTTTGAAGATTGCAACCCTAGTTTGGATCGGGTTTTCAACTTTCATTGTTCTTGCAGATATAAACGATCGCGAGGTGATAATTCGACCACGACAGCCATAGTAAAAAAATTAAATAAAAGCGCTTGGAAATAAGTAAGTACTTATACATGGAACAAAACAAAACTTTCACCCCCCCCCCCCCAACCTCCCTTTTCAAGTAACCTTAAAAACTTGCACCTTTTTTGTTTTCGCTATCGAGCGCTGTTTTTAAGATTTTGAAGAAAAAAAAGATAATTGAAAAGCATTAATGGTTTATTTGGCTATTCTCAGGTAATATCGCAATAAAGATACCAAACTTGGTATCTGGGAGTGAATATGAATTTCCCTATTGTTTCAATTACATGCACAAAATAAATAAATTAAATTAAATAAACTTCTTTTGAGGGGATATACAATATTCGAATTTTATTCTAAAAATAGAAATTTTGTTAAAAATATACACAACTTTAGTTCTGAATGTGCTAAAACGCCTGAATTACTATCAAATTCAATGAAGCAGAACGTTTCTATTAAATTTTAGATATTTTGGTAATCATGTGTACATGCTATTAGGGGTACATTTTATATTCTAAAGTCAATAAAGTTTGTAAAGCATAAAAAAAATAGTTTCAATGTGCTTTCCAAAATATAAAACTGCCAAAAATTATTTTCATATTTTAATAGCTGCATGATCCCTTAATCTTAACGCAATTGCGATTATATCATAAGATTTTATGTTCCTGGAACTTACGGCAAACATGTACGTAAATTAAAATTTCCTAGTAATGTAAGGTTTAATTTTTCACGCTATCAGCTTCTGCATGTGTGACGTATTCCCGGAATTTGCTTTTCTCTTCAGAAACTTAGAAGCTTGAAGCATAAAAAGAAACGATGAATTCCAGTGACGTCACGATGTCATGTGATTCATAAAATGAAAGAATATCTCCTTATAATCATTCATGGAGATTTCTTCAAAATGAGAGAATTTGCTTCCAGCTACTCGTTGAAATTTTCGCCAAGGAAAAAAAAAAAAAAAAAAATCATTATTATTTGCTCTTTTTTGTCGTTGCAATCGTAAGATTATTTAGTTTGCCGTTATGAATTTTAAGAAACAAAAAGGTTATTTATGTAAAGCAATAGATAATAATTAAAAAAAAAATAGAAAATAACATATAAAATTGAATCGAATTGGGGTCCTGCACGATCTGGCAGGAACCGATCCCAAACCCGAATATTCCATCATAATTCATATTCAATTCACTCGAAGCCAATATATTATTTTTGACGATAAGAATCCAACCCGAAATTCGAATAAATAAATAAATAAAAATCATATACTATATAATGATACTGACACACACACAAAAAAAAGACAACGGAATTTTAAAGTTCTTTATCTACCTAATTTACCTGCCAGTTTATGAATTCGAAGTTTTTCTACATTTCGTTAAAAACAAACAAGTTTACGACGACTTACATGCGTAAAATTATGTTAATTGAAAAAAATATACATATAATTTATGCCCTATTTCTCCAATCACAGCAAAAAACGTAAAAACGAGGTTTTACTATATTACTGCGAAGAAATAACGATCGATACACTTGGGGTGGGTCAATGTCCGATGTGTTCTCTCTCGTGCATAGGAACCATTCAAGTTTCCAGTTCTGACCCGGTATCAAAATGTGTTCTGCTACATTGGCTGCACGCTATCTCTCATTAAGATCATCATCTACGACCGGAAAAAATAAAATAAAAAGCAAATTCTTCAGACAAAAAATCATTCAGCTATACGGAGGGATGGATTAAGAAAGAGAAAAAAAAAGGGGCTCAGTATTATTAATGTGAAGTTTATACCCTTTAAAAATTTCGGAAATCTAAATGACCTCCATTTTTGAATAAAATTTTGATAAGTGGCTTATTATTATCTAGACACACGGCAGTGTGTCAGCCAAGTTCGCCTGACATAGCCGTGTGTTATTTACACGAACCATTTCGAGCTGTTTTCGTCAAATTTCATTGCTCTACTACTGAAAATCTATGAGACCTACGTACTTGTTATACGAAATGTGTAGTAAGGCCACCTTAATTACCTAAAATCCAAAATTTTATAAATAACGCATAATTAGTTTCCGAGATAATGACATTTGAAAATGTCTGATAATCGATAATTTTACCACTGACTGACTGACTGACTGACTCACTCATCAAAAAGATCTCGTATATCTACTGCAGCTACAGACTTCAAATTTGGTGCGAAGTTTGTTTACACCATAAAACTAAGGAAAAAAATAAAAAAATTGTGAAAATCGATGAATTACCCACCTGGGGGTGCCCATTTTTATTTTAACATTACGTCTATTAGGCGGAATTTTAATTTGCCGTAGGAGGGTACACTGTTCCGTCGCCAAATACCGCCAAGTTTCTCGCCAACATGGCGATATATCGCCAAATTTGGCGACCAAAATTAGTCGCCAAAAGTGACGCCACCTTGGCGATATCTCTAATATTTCGCCAAATTCCCATAGACTTCTATTGTAAACCTATCTACTTACTGGGGGTTTATCTGGGTTTACTTGCTTACAGAAAATCAACAAATTGAGATATTCTGTCCGTCACAGAGCCCGTTCTCAGAAACTATACATGTTGGATACTTGAAATTTTGCATACTTATAGCTGAACACCACACATCATACGACAAATCATAAAATTTTTATAAAGTCGTACATTTAACCCTTTGGCTCCTACATGTGTATTTTAAACAATTCTTTCTAAGTGAGCCCCTAATTAGGTCGGAGGCGTGAAATTTTACAGACTTATAGCTGAACACCTCACATCAAACGACAAATCATAAAATTTTGAAAGAGTCGTACATTTAACCCTTTGGGCTCCCACGTGTGTATTTTAAAAAGATAATTTCTAAGTGAGCCCTAATTAGGTTGGAGGCATGAAATTTTGCATACTTATAGCTGAACACCTCACATCAGATGGCAAACCATAACAGTTTGGAAAAGTCGTACATTTAACCCTTTGGGCTCCCACATGTGTATTTTAAACAATTTTTTCTATGTGAGCCTCTAACAAGGTTGGAGGCGTGAAATTTTGCATACTTATAGCTGAACACCTCACCATCAAATGACAAATCATAAAATTTTGAAAAAGTTGTAAATTTAACCCTTTTGGGTCTCACATGTGTATTTTAAATAATCCTTTCTAAGTGAACCCCTAATTAGGTTGGAGGCGTAAAATTGTACATACTTATAGCTGAACATCTCGCATCAAACGAAAATCTATAAAATTTAAAAAAAGTCGTACATTTAACCTTTTGGGCTCCCCCATGTGTATTTTAAACAATTCTTTCTAAGTGAGCCCCTAATTAGGTTGGAGGAGTGAAATTTTGCATATTTATAGCTGAACACCTCACATCAAATGACAAATCATACAATTTTGAAAAAGTCGTGCATTTAACACTTTGCGCTCCCACATGTGTATTTTAAACAATTCTTTCTAAGTGAGCCCTAATTAGGTTGGAGGTGTGAAATTTAGCATACTTATAGCTGAACACCTCTCATCAAACGAGAAATCATAAAGTTTTGAAAAAGTCGTACATTTAACCCTTTGGGCTCCCACATGTGTATTTTAAAAAGATAATTTCTAAGTGAGCCCTAATTAGGTTGGAGGCATGAAATTTTGCATACTTATAGCTGAACACCTCACATCAGATGGCAAACCATAACAGTTTGAAAAAGTCGTACATTTAACCCTTTGGGCTCCCACATGTATATTTTAAACAATTCTTTCTATGTGAGCCTCTAACAAGGTTGGAGGCGTGAAATTTTGCATACTTATAGCTGAACACCTCACATCAAACGACAAATCATAAAATTTTCAAAAAGTCGTACATTTAACCCTTTGGGCTCTCACATGTGTATTTTAAACAATATTTTCTAAGTGAGCCCCAAATTAGGTTGGAGGCGTGAAAATTTGCATACTTATAGCTGAACACACATCAAATGACAAATCATAAAATTTTGAAAAAGTCGTACATTTAACCCTTTGGGCTTCCACATGCGTATTTTAAGCAATTACTTCTAACTGAGCCCCTTATTAAATTGCAGATTTGAAATTTTGCATGCTTATAGCAGAACCTCTGAGGCTAGGTGACAAATCATAAAATCTTGAAAAAGTCTTATGTTTAACCCTTTGAGCTACCACATATGTATTTTAAGCAATTCTTTCTAAGGGAGCCCCTAATTAAGTTGGAGACATGACTTTTTGCATAGGTATAGCTGAATACCCCAGACCACACGACAAATCATAAAATTTTCAAAAAGTCTTATATTATTTACTCCTCCGGGCTCTAACTTGTGTATTTTAAACAATTTTTCTAACCTCCGCCCTTTTCACCCGGGGAGCACTTTTCCAACTTTTGCTGACACCTCTTTGACCATTCTTTCATATTATGCACCATAGCCTTACATATTTTAGTTCCACTTTTTACCGCCAGGGGAGCCTACTTATCTCTAGTGCTATGGGCTCAATACCCTCGACTAATATATCTATGGATAGTATGTAAAACGGAGTTTTGTTCGGATAGAGGTTTATTTAGAATAGAGTGCGCCCCTGGTTGCGAAATGTGGAACTAACAGATTTTTCAAAAGGATAAAGTGTTTTGAAAGGAATATTAAGCGAAACCCTCTGTGCGATCTGTGATCACACTTACCCACTTGTTATTTTCAAAGTCATCAGAGAAAAGGCATATTTAATTAGTTAAATTTGAAACTCCAGGGAGAGGCAATGTCCTTCCTCTGCACTGCCTCTTTGCCGGCACCCATGGATGAATGATACGTAGTGTGTCATAAGCACATAAAATTATTTTTCACTTTCAGTACAAAAAAGCAGGCCCAGCAGCCCCCAGATATTTAATTGGAAATTTTAATATAGGAATTTAATAGGAATTGTTGTTTCAGAAACAATAAAAATTTCGAATCAATGCATTTCGTTTCAAAACATGCATTCAATGTAGCAGTATTAAAATATAGATTTCAGCCGCAAATTGACAGCCAAATAGTTTGTTGTAGGAAATTTAAATTAAAATTGAATGTTGCTTGGTGAATAAAATAGTCACATGTAACACATTTAAAAGCATTAAGTAAAGTGTCTAAATATATTGTAACTTTACAAAAAGTAATGATATCTAACAAAAACATAACTGTGAAAAAAGGGAGCCAAGTTCTGTAAAGACAATGGCAAGAAAAGAAGTGATATCTAAGTGGGTGCCAAGTTCAAATAAAATTCACTCAAACTTACCTACAGAAGTATTATAGCATTTTTTAAATTGTTTAGAAATAAAAATTATTGATAGCATATTAATAATAAATCTAGAACTTGGCAAGTTTTTGATAAATGTTATGCCTATCAATTTCATGTCTTAATAAAATGATGATGTTAATATTAACAACGTCATTATAAAAAAAATTAATATAGTTATTATTATAAGCAAATGACTCATTATAAAGATTTGATAAACCAATAAATACACAGATACACTCCCGCTCGTCTTTGGTTATCACTCTAGCACCCACCCTCCAGAAACCTCAATGCAAACAGACTAAAAGGCCTGAGAAAGAGACAGATACCCTTACGCTTGTTCTTGGTCATCCCTCTAGAGACTGGACCCCTTTAATCCTTCAGGGGCAAAGAGCTTTTATTCGTGACATGCTGAAATGATTGAATCACACCAGAATTTAAAAATAAATTTATTTCAAAATGGGTAAAAGCTTCTTTTCACGTATTTAATAAAATTATACTTTTTAGTCCTTAATTCTAGTGTCAATGTGGCATTTTGCAGTTAAAATTAGGTGGGATATATTTTATCCCACCACCCTTCAAGGGAAAGGAGCTCACTCAAATGAAGGCTTTCAAACATGAAATAACATGTTTTGATATAATAATGTCATTAATAAAAATAAATGACTCGTAGGTAAAAACTTGCCAAGTTCTAGATTTATTATTAATATGCTATCAATAATTTTTATTTCTAAACAATTTAAAAAATGCTATAATACTTCTGTAGGTAAGTTTGAGTGAATTTTATTTGAACTTGGCACCCACTTAGATATCACTTCTTTTCTTGCCATTGTCTTTACAGAACTTGGCTCCCTTTTTTCACAGTTATGTTTTTGTTAGATTATATTTTCCTGAGCACAACAATGCGAAACTTTCGGTCACACTTACTAATGGAACGGGAGGAGATTGCAGAAAAATTATACGTCATCGAATATCATCCCAATTCACATGTTACTCCAAACAAACATGTTTAGAATATTAAACAATCGGCCAGCCTAAAGGCATCCTAAGGACAACCTAGCGCAGTGTTGCCAGATAGTCAAAAGTCAATTTCCCCAAAATTTCTGAAATTTTCCCCAAATCAGTGTTTTTTTCCGCAAAAGTCCCCAACTCAGTTTTTACTCAAAAAGGGAATTTTTAAATTTTCAATTTACCACTATAAAAAATATTTAAGTAATTTAAGCTCAAAAATGTTCCCAAATCAAGCCTTTTTTTGAAAAAATTCCCCATTTACAAAAAATAAACTTTTAAACTGGGCTGAATGATATTCTGTAGCTACATTAAGAGAATGAGAGATATATTTTGCAGTGACTTATATATTTTGCAGTTATTTTACGTTTGTTTTTAAAAGTATTGTCCAAAAATGTTAGACTTCTGTTACATTAGCTCCATAACTTCAAACAATCTCTTATCAGTTGCGATTTGAATGAATCCGAGATGGTACGCTGTTTTAATTTTTTTTTTGTCATCCCTATACTGAAGTGGAAAATCATAATGCAAAGTATTTCCGCTGTATCAATCGATGTGCTTTTGTATATTATAAGAGAAAAATGTCTGTTTTCCGCATATTTAAATTACACTTTATTTTAAGTACGGCGGAGGAATTTTTCGTTAAAGTCCTGCAGATTTAGTCACGTGCAGGTTTAAGCTACTTAAGACTTTAGAGTTTCATGCATCTGTAATATGTGTAAACTGTAATGCAGTAAATAATGAACACGACCACATCCAACAGAATAATGATTGATATTTCCGATTTCTGGATTGTATTTTCGTTTTTCAAATCAAAATTTAGTTCGAGACAGAACCAGTTTTTCTAGAGGACTAAGAGAAATCTTTACGGAAAATAGTAAAAAAAAAAATCCCCACGTTTTTCCCCAAAATTTTTGTAGTCCCCAAAAATTTCCCCACGTACTACTTGTCCCCAAAAAATTCCCCTACAGGTTCAAAATTCCCCAAAATGGGGACAAAATCCCCAATCTGGCAACACTGACCTAGCGGGAAAAAAACTAACAGACAGACCCAAAATCTCAATTATGAAAGTTGAAGTTGTTAATACGCAAGAAATCCAAAACGTAAAAAAAATAAACAAAAATAAAAACCACAATGTCCAACATTTAAAAAATTGATATTTTGTAGATTTCAGATGAATGTTTGATTTTGCGAATCGACACATTTCTTTCATTCACCTTTTTCATAAAAGCAAACGATTTGTAGAAAATAAAATATCGTCTGCATCAATCTACATAAATGAATCATAAATAGTGTAATATTTCAACAAAACATTTTTTGGAAATAAAAACACTTCTATGAAACTATGACACATGTCCTTTGTCTATGACACATTTCCTTCCCATGTTCACGAGGTACTTTACACCCTTCAATATTCAAAGTGGCCGATCGAAACAAGTTTTTTCTGCCAAAATCGAATTTAGGTGATTTTTTTTTAAGGCTCGTAGACCGGGAGCCGGCAGCACAGACAATCCTCCCAGCAAAGACCTCCCAGTCCTCCCTGTTTTCATACCTTTTGGTGCAGGAAAACACAAGGGTAAACCTACGAGTCAGCCGCTAAAATCGGGTTTTCCGGTGTTTATCACCAAGATAGGACTCGGCAGAACGATTGCGTTTTAATACGCGAATCAAGATTTAACTATCCTAGAATTTCATCCGTGAACTAGATGAGTTGATTGTCTGTGCTGCCGGCTCCCGGTCTATCAGTTGATTTTTTTTTTTTTTTTTTTTTGGGGGGGGGGGGTGTTTAGCTTATTTTCTTAAAATAAAATAAATATGGCTATTACTTGCGATGCAAGATCTAAATTTAATTATTTGAAGCATAAAGTAAAACATGAATAATAATATGAGTTGTACTTTCTAACACTTAACAATACAAAAATAAATAAATAAAATAATAATAATATTTGTATGATCTTCTCTTGTATGATATATAATATTTATTATATATCAACGGTAAACATAACATGAATAATTGTCTTCCTCCCGAGTTAAAATAACATGAATGGGCGCATGTTAGCGCGGGAGACATTAACTTATTCGTGACGAGTGTCCCATACACAATTTTTAATCTTTTAAAACCAGCATTTCTCAATAGAAATCTTTGCGTAATTTAATCGCAGGTGCGTTTTTCATGCCAATCATTGCATCATGACAACGCTATGCCATTTGAAATAAACGAAATAGACTGTAATATTAAATGATAAAGAATTTTCAGCGGTCGCCTTCCGACGTCATTGTCATTCATACATTCCTATACGCATGAAGCATAATTTCCAAACTCATTTTCATTCACAGATGCCAATAAAATCGAACGATTTTTATCATTTTGAAATTATACTCGACTGATATCCGACGATCACCTTATCGCGATGGTTATGCCCGGAAAACCGATTGGTAACAATGACATGTTGTAATGACATTTTCTAAAGGATAAAAATAAAAGGAAAAGGGCCCAGTTAAACTGATGGCATTGAGCTCACAGGCTATGCACACTAATTGTATATTTTACTCTTATTTCAAAGAATAATGCCCCTCGAAAAATAAATTAAGGGATGATCAGACCCTCCCCGTTTTCCCATTTTTATACTTAAACAATGGGCCTCAAAATCTCATCAGGGAAGCGCCTTATCGGAATAAATCGGTATGTGTTTAAATGGCAATCTAGGCTCATTATGAGGATTCTAAAGATGTGAAATTCCGTGCATTAGTTCTTGAACTATGACTATCGCTAAAACCGTGTAAATCCTGCAAAATGCGGCTTAGTGGCGCTACCTGTTCAGCGATTTACATTAAAATATAATCAGCAACAACTTATGTCAACGTCTAACTGAATCTGAAATTTGATGAAAATCCGTGCATTAGTTTTTGAGATAAAGCTTTTGTGGAAATCGTGAAAAATGCAGCATAGCAGAGCCACATATGGTACCAAATTTGAAGCAAATCGAACATAAACACACATTTATCTAAATTAAGGGGGGGGGGATTAGACCCCGTTCTCCACTTTATACCTAACCAATGAATCTCCAAATCTAATCAGGGAAGCACCATGTCAGAATAAGCCGGTATACCAAATTTGAAGCAAATCGCATAGAAACACCCATTTATCTAAATTAACGGGAGGGGGGGGGTCTTCCGTTCCCACCTTTATACTTAAGCAATGAACCCCCCAAATTTAATCAGGGAAGCCCCTTATCAGAATTAACCGGTATAACAAATTTGAAGGAAATCTGATAATTCTGCATGAAAAACTCATTTATCTAAGTTAAAGGGGTTATTAGAACCCCGTAATAAAGGGGTGACCCTTTATTTTTAACCAAAGAACCCCAAAACTAATCAATGAAGCGCCTTATCAGAATGAACCTAGAAAAAAATTTGAAGCAAATCGGATATTTCTATCAAGAGTTATCGCGTTACGTACGTACATACATACATGCGTACATACAGAACCTGCGGGCACATTAGCTCCCAGGCTTTGATAGCCTGTGAGCTAAAAATTTCCGAATACTTGGAATGGAAAATAAGTATTTCTGAGTTTCTTAAGTATTGATTTATTCAAAATAAAATAAAAGCGTATTTTTAAACAAAAATTTTTGCACTATTTTATTTTTTATTTAAAATGAGTTGAATGTGCCAATCCCAAAACTTTCTTCTATCTCACGCATTTTAATACTTTAGAATTCGCTATCACAGTGCCAAAATTAAATGGCAATCTAGGCTCATTATGAGGATTCTAAAGATATGAATATTCTGTGCGTTAGTTCTTGAACTATGACTATCACTAAATTCGTGTAAATCTTGCAAAATGCAGCTTAGTGGCGCCACCTGTTCAGCGATTTACATCAAAATATAACCAGCAACAACTTATGTCAACGTCTAACTGAATCTGAAATTTGATGAAAATCCGTGCATTAGTTTTTGAGATAGAGCTTTTGTGGAAATCGTGAAAAAATGTGGCCGCCGATTCTGTATGTATATATGTACGTAACGCGATAACTCTTGATAGAAACATCCGATTTGCATCATATAAATTATTGGCATATTAAGATGAGACTACAGAAATAATATTTAACCCTTAAATGCCGGGTGTTGCTTTTCGGCAACATACCCAATTTAGGCTCTAAAATACTATTAGAATAATATTGAAGCTATAATGCCTAGTGTTGCCAATAAAATACATTCTGAAAATATTATTAAATCGATTTTCATCATGTAGATGGCAACACTTGTGCTGTTTAAGAAATTATTCCTACTTGTTCTTTTTGTTTTGTTTGGAAGCTTGCGAAATACCCTATTTTGTTCTGCAGTGAGCAAGTAAAATTTATTTCTCATTATAGTTCCTAAAATTCTTGTGTGTTTAATATTATAGAATTTTATCAAGGAAAATTATTTTTTTCAATTAAAAACCAGTATTGCCGATTAGTAACACACTGTTTTTTAGCCGTAAACCCTACTTAAAACAAAATATGATTTTTTAAAGTATTTTTCCCATGATTTATTTAAAAAATGAAAACATTATTACTACCCATATACATATATTAGCCATATATTTTTTTTATGTTAAAAAGGAATTTTAAGTAATTTTGATGCATTGTTATTTGATCCATTAAAATTTTTATTGTTGGCACGTCATGATCACGTAAAATACATTTATGGAAAAATTTGGCCACGTGGATGTAAAAAGGTTCGCCGTCCCTGCAGGGCCATCGCTAAGACTTTTTCTTCGGGGGGGGGGGGGGGGGGTAAATTGCCCAGTCAAATTTCAGTATTTGCCAACCAGTTTTATAATTTTGCCAAGTTACCACAATTAAAAAATGTAACATAGTTCTTATTTGTAAAAAGTTTAATAATATCCCCAACTAGGTTTGTAACTTTTGCCAAGTCTATCAGAAATGGAAAGTGTATTACAGTTTTTATTAAAGTTTTAAACAAATTTGCCAAGTGTAAGAGCATTCGCGAACGTTTTTTTTTTTTTTTTGGGGGGGGGGGGGGGGGGAGAGCGAGTCCTTTGCGTCCCTGGCAAACACGATTAACTGCGCAACATACGACTTCGCTTCGTATTCGAAATAAGGAATGTAATGTCCAGCCAATTTCACAATTACCCGAAGACCGAACGCAGCCTAATATAGCGCGCATATTCCGCCTTCCTCTATCTGTTTCGGCGTGGGCCTCTTTTTTTCAAGGTCCCTTCAGAGGCGCGGCCCATTCCTGAAACAATTATTGAAGAAACGTACTTGCCTAAGGAGACAACGAACGCTTAAATGGAAAATTTTCATTTTACAGTTACATAAACACAATATGCCATAATCATCTATCTATAGTATAAAGCAAAAACAGGCCCGTGATTAACGCTGACGTTCTATGGACGGTGGCAACAACTTGGTCCATTATATATCGCTTTTACTGATTTTTTTTTTTTTTTTTTTAACTTACAAAGCATAATTTTAATGCTTACACCATCGAATAAGGTAAACAAATAGGTAACTGTACGTCAAACGTGGCAAATTAGAGGCGTTCGTACTACATTCGTTTTATAAATATTGGTGCAATAGCAATTGGACTCTTATGCAAAAAATGTATGAATACAAAATTCATTACGATTGTATATATATTAAATTCAGCCAAACGGAAAAAAGGACTCCATCTTAAATAGGACGCAATCCCCATGATATTCTAGAATTATGACCTACTATGGGATATCACTGAATGAAGAAAACTTTTATGAATATCTTTTAAGTTTTGATTCGATTTTCATGCAATTTGAAATGACTCGACAAAATTATGCAACGATTATACTAGGGATGCACCGAATAGTGATTTTGGCCGAATACCGAATATTCGGCCAACAGGCGAACCGAATACCGAATATTCGGCCTGCCGAATAGTAACTATTCGGACGAATGCCGAATATTCGGCTTGTCGAATACTTTTATATTTCAAAGTTTAAAGGCATTAAAATGTTAAATTTTAAAACAATTTTACATAATATTTAAAAGAGAAACTTTTATTCTAATAAACAAGAGCTTTTTTCAAGCAAACTTTATGCTGAAAAAAATCTGCTTTGAGTTATTTAAGAACACGATAGTTATAAAAAAAAAATTTAATTAATAAAATTTTAAATTTCATGGCTTCTTCTGAGAATTAAAACAAGTGAATAAAATTTTCTTAAATTCTAAAACAATCATTTTAAAATC